>OX375878.1:48779409-49294409 GCA_947359465.1 Metellina segmentata
AATTTCGTAACTCATCAGTTTCCTGAATAACATTGATTCGAAATTGTAAAATTCATGCAATTAGCATTGTAAATACTGTTTATTCCATCTTCAACTCAGTGTTCAAACATTTTCACGTTCATGTGCTTTTTGATGCTATTGTCATGTATATGTGTTTATTTGTTTTAAATATGAAAGCTGTTACCTAAAAACGTGCGTCCTTTTATAAATCGAAAGTTTTCCATATTCATAAGTTTATTCAAGGTATGATTTAAGTTTTACTTCTTATGTAGATATATGCATATATTAATGAAAATTACTCAAGAAGATGTGTTAATACTAAACAAACTCATGCCACTACGCGAAAGGAAATGAATAAGGTTTTAATTACTTTTTAATGAACAATATAGTCGCGAAAATAAAATACAGCAGTACATAATAGGACAGCAGAAATAAAAGTTTATCTTGGGACATAAGAAACGATGAATAAGTTCACTTTCTATTCAAGTACAACTATGTTTCTAAGAATTAAGAACTCTAAAAAATGATTCAAAGAATAAATAAATCTACAGTTATAGTTGTATGACGTTATTGTAAATCAACCTGAATGAAATGTTGATAAATGAAAGTGAAATTTTTTAGAGAGGGAAAGTAGGTTCAGCAGCATCAATTTATTTTCTACTAGAAATATTAAAAAAAAAGCCATTGCTGTAAGTTAAATACGGACTTGATACTGTATGAATAAAAAACCCATTACAATTTTTTTTAAATTTAGAATGCCTTATAAACATTATGTTAGGATACATTATAAAGGGTTGAGACACAACAAATCATTTCGAAATCCTTATAAATCACGCATATCTTTCTTTAAGGATATGTTACTTTTCCCTTTTAACATATATCTAAGTCATGAGTTACGTAACTTTTATTTTATTATATAATTAAATCAAAATTGCAATATGACAGCTTTTATTGGATGAAACGAATCTATTTAATATGATGGGTAGAAAATAAATAAAAATAACACGGTTGGAAAAATATTATGACTTAACATTTGTCTTGTAAATTGATCGCCTTTCTTAACCCTTTCAGTGTAGCTTTAAAATGTAGGTTAGTACATTGTAGATGACATAATTTATTGAAGCCGAAAAACTACTGAAAAGCTGATTTCCACAATTCAAAATATGATATATGAGATCTTGGAAAAATCATTACATTTATAGGAACTATGCTTTAAAAGTCTGAAATCAAACATTTGTTAAAAGATGAAATTTCGATTTTGTATGTATTAGTGTTTGTGGAATAACCTGCAGATCATAACACAAGTAGATCCTTTTAAATTTAAAGGTAAAAATAGCCTTTCTTTTTGTGTGGACAAAACCAGTAGTAAAAAACTCCTTCAAAATACGTCTTCTACATTTTTAAAATATACGGATATGTAAAACTACAAAACATTTTTATGTTTATAGTTTGTGAACGCGTGTAAGCGAACCGAGAATTTAAGTATCTAAGAATTATTATATTTATTATTCAAGTGCAAAGATGATATTACTAACTGTAAACATGATTAGAATGTGATAAAAAAAGAATTTGAAACAGAAGAACGTAAAGAGGGAGAGAGTAATAGTGTATGGTTGTTATTTATACTTTTATATGGTGTTCTAGCTCAGAAACTTTTCTTATATCCCATTTTAACGTAATTATGCAATGTACCTTTATGCAACAACAGAAAACTGAGAAGATTTTCTACATGAAAAAGTTTTTCTGTAGATCGAAATATAAAGGATATTAGTTTTGTGGTAACTTCTTTCGTAACATTTGACTTAAGTTGGCACGTTACTTTAATGTAATTTCAACATGCAACCTTCATTAAAATACATTACCGTTGTTTATACAGAAATATGTCAAAATAACTACGTTCTTTTCATTGCGAATTACATTGGAAAGTTGCATGGTATGAGATACAATCATCCCATTTTCTTAATAAATGCTAATTTTTAAATAGGCATTCTACTCCAAGTATGCAAACAAAAAGCCTAAACACAATTATTTCATACAATCAAACTGATATTATGATGATCCAAAAAGTGAATTAGAATGTAAAATTAGTCTTGGATCTCATACCATGCAATGTTCCGATGTAGTTCGTAATGAAAAGAACGTACTTATTTTGGCAGATATCTGTATAAACAACGTTGATGTATTTGTAAGAATTCTGCAAGGATATTTCAATGAAGACAAAAACAAACTACTGGAGAAAAAAATACTCCTTGCTACGAGTTAAGTCTAGTTGTAGTTTCGACGATGTTTGTATAAGGTTTTTAATAAAGGTGGCATGTGTGTTGAAATTACATTAAAAGTAACGTACCAACTTAAGTTAAATGTTACGAAAGAAGTTACCACAAAGCCTTTATGTTCCGATCTACAGACAAACGTATTCATGTAGAAAATTTTCACAATTTTCTGTTGTTGCATACGAGTATATTGCATATTTACCTTAAAATGTGATGTAAGAAAAGTTTCTGAGTTGGCACACTATTCTCCATATTTTCTTCCAACTCCAACTTGAAGATATTTGAGGCTCAAACAGATTTAACGTGCACCAGCATCCACATATAAGATGGTATTTAATTGAATCTAGTTTCAATCTAGCAACCCTACCCACCAAAATCAAATATGTGTAATAACCTAAATGCCTTTAAAGCAGAGCAGAGTAAAATAAATTATTATATAGTCATGGTTGGTAAAAGACCATATTCGAAACTTGATAAAATGTTTTATAAATATTTCTGTAACATCGAGGGTCTTTAATGTTTAGTGCTCGCGGAGTGTCACAAGGATTGCCCACTTCACCATCAACCTGTTCGTTTCAAATGCTGTTACCTAAGAATATTTCTCTCGACTGCGTAAATAAAAACTCTAATAAAAATCACATTTTATGTTTATGTACTGAAACAAATTATCTCACAGAAAAATAAAACCGCAGTTCAATTTTTACATCTTTGGGAAAAAATACAAAAACTATGAGCATCTTGCAAAACAAGTGTCTAGAAAACTTTGAAATTATAGATGACTTTGATATGATTCTCTCAGCAATAGAATTTTTTCATAAATGGAAAAGTAAGCTATAGATTTAGTAACGCGTGATCCATTGGTTTTGTAGCACAACTGATTGAATGAGAGCGAATCATATTATGTTATGGATGTAATAAAAACAGGAGGTTCTATCTTCTGCGTAATTTTGAGATCATATTATGTATCTAAACGTATTACAATCAGATATATTATTTTAACATTTTTCATGTACATGTGCTATAATTTGTCTTTATTCCACTTTTATTAACTCCATTTTCTATTTCGTTTCAATTTAATGTAACTCTAAATAAACAGTGATAAATTCCTTTTTAGAATTAATCTAATTTGATCTGGAAGGGGTAGAATAAAAAACCCAGAACTAAAAAAAATGTTTTTCTTTCGAACTGCTCATGACAGTTGAATCGTTTTTAAAGATAAATATTGATTAAATTTAATTCAAAAGTAATGTACGAACAATATTAAATATTATTCTGTAATGTATTTTCGTAAAATGAACAGGAAGCATGCTACACACACAAAATAAATTTAATGGTATCAGAAATGTCCATTAAATTGTAAATTTGATTTCAGTGATATATTATTCAGAGGCTGTTCATACATTTTTTTAGACAATGTATATTGTATTCACAAAACTAAATTACATAAAATTCTTCTGTTTTAAATGTTCGATTTGATAGCGTTTATTCTGAACTATCTTTCGACACCGTAATTTCCAGGATAATAATGCCTTTTGAAGTGTCAGAAGAGGTATTCTATCCCATTCCTCCTGAACAGTTTTCCTGAGTCCTGTAAGGGTTGTGGGAGGACGTTTGGATAATGCAGATTTTAAAAGTCCGAAAGCACAAAAATCCATAGTTGATACATCGGGAGATTTAGTTGGGATATCAGTGAAGGGTATGGCTTTGATACCGTTTTTATTGTTCCATTTCTTTTAGGAAATTTACAGTGGATTTTGATGTGTGACTGCTAGCTTTGTCTTGATGGAGTTCCACGGATTGATGGCACTGTGGGTAAAGCGATGGTATTTCATTCGGAAAAATTGGCGATAAAATATGTTCCTGATAGTATTTGGAGTTAATCTGGACATTTTTTTCCACTCTCTTTATTTTTAACTTGTCATTATAAGAAAACCAGCAACAATCATGAATACCTTAGAAAAACTTTCTTTCGATTCTGTGAACCATGTACTTAAATTTGTTTCTCCCCTTTTATGACAATAAATGGCTCTTTTTTTGATGCAATCATTTAAATACACCCATGATTCATCTATTGTGACAATTGTTTTCCATATTTCTTTGGATAAGTGTTTTTAATATGGAATTCAGCAGCGTGTCCAGAGAGCGTTCAGAGATATGCTTTGGAGAAAGACGATGCACATTGCTATTTTTCTTTTTCTTAATATTTAAATCAACGTTTATAATTTTGTTTACAGTGGACACCGAGCATTTTAATGATTTTGCAACTGTCCTTTGACTAGGGGGATTTTCTTTTAACATTAAACAATGTACCTTTGCAATAGTCGAAGATGTCCGTTTCTTCCTTGGATACTTATTTGGAATTTTTGTCCCACTTGTGGCTCCAATTTTTCCTTTCTTGTTGACGATATTACCTATCGACGCTTTAGATATCACAAAACCATGACTCTCACATCTTTTTTGGGTAACGGAATATTAATATTTCTCTTCGGAAAGAGCATAAATATAGCCTTCGAACCACTACTTCGTTAAAAACGCCATTTTGAATAAAAACAAACCTCTCAAGCCGCAGACGATAATTTTGACTTTTAAAAACATAGTACAACTGCAATTATTTCTTTTGCTGCAAAAGATTTTTTATTACCGTTAACCAAAATCGTCTAAAAAATGTGCGAACAGCCTCTGTACTCCTACAATGAAATATCTCCATAATTTAAGAATCCTTTATGCCACCTGGTACTGAACTGAATACAACAGGAGTTAGGAGCAATCGTAGAGATAAAACAGATTTACAGAATGGAAATATTTTAATTTTTGTAAACTGAAAACAATTTAACTTTAACAGATAAAGTAAATTCAAAATAATCGGTTAAAACAGAAAATGTTGAACTATAGTGCGTACCTCATTGATATTCTAAATGGAATTGGGTTTTGCGAAAACCTAAAACTGAGATCATTATTCTATTGGGAACTAGACCAAGAGAACATCACATCACATACTTTTACACGCATTAAAAAAATCTCTCACAAATCTCTCTATCTATATATATATAGATATATATAAAGAGAGAGAGAGAGAGAGAAATCATACACATATATAGTAAGTTCCCTAGTTAGTGTAAGTAACCATTAAAGTATTTACTTTACGAAGCAGACTGTTCGAGACTTTACGAATCATCCAAATAATCACAGCAGCAGCAGTAAAAATCCAATAAAATCTCCCCTAACGACTCTCACAATTTGAGCCGTCGGCCGCTATCCTTTAAATTGCCTCTTAAATTGTTTACTTCGATGAGATTCTGAAAGAACTTCAACAGATTTTCTGTCGTAGAATCTGCTTCAGTTTTAACAGGTGAAGCCGAAACTAATGAGACGTTGCCACAGAGAGGAAATAAAGCTCTTATTGTCACGCACCGATTTTTTTTCATTGTGTCTCAGATTCGAGCAGTTTGGCAACAGAATATTGGATTCTTCATGCAATGTCAACTTTATAGATTTTTTATTGTGACACTGCCTTAAATCCCAGAACGAAATTCAAACTTATTTAATTAACGTTTTGGAGAAGGAAAACGCAGAGGTCTTTTGCAATTGTATGTCTCTTCTGCGCAGAGATGAAATATAACTTTTTAATACTCATGTATGAGATGCATGCAAAAGAATTATCAATTATCAAGGTAAAGAATAAACTCGCTTGTTTAAGGATAATTTTGCAGGTTTTCAGCAATTAACGAAACACTAATGAGCGCGCTTATAATTTCTTCAATAACCAGATGCATTTGAGTTATTACCATAATTACCATGTTTTGTTTCTAATGGACATTCCTTGAAAAAGTGAGACATTAAAATATGTATGGCCATTAAGGATTTCAAATAAATATTGCGTATATCGAAAAGTTTCGAACATATCTACAAATAAAATATGCATACGGTGTTCTTATGTTACCGATGAAATCAAATGTAAGTTTGAGATTAAAAGCTCGCTTTTAGTAGTGTATAAAATAAGAGATTGGTTCATAATATTAACACCCAGAAAATAAGGTCCCCAAAACTGGAAAGGTTGTTTAGATTCATTAAGCCTTTTTGGAATTAGTGATCGGTGTGCCAAAACCATTTAAGCAACCAGAAGCAAATGTTCTATAGGAATGGAATTTAGCGTATGTGATGTACATGAAAATGTAAACAAATGGTCACAGTACCAAATTTACAGAAGTGCTTATTATTGGAGAATTAAACAAGGAAGTTTGTTAAGCAGTATTCTATTGAGGTGATAAATAGTCAAATTGAATTTTTAATATGGCAAATTGCCCAGTATGCTGTGGCAAATTATGTCAATTATTCTGTAACTTCTTTTGCTCCAGATCTCTTATACTAAAAGAAGGACGCAATTGGAGGTTTAGTATATCCCAGATATACGCTCAACAAGATACCTGTATTTGGGTTTATAGTTGGCTATTGAAGCGTTTCAACACTACTGAAGCACTACTGGAAGAGATGAGTCGTGTGGTGTGATGTGTGGTTGAGGACTATCATGTTGGTAAATATCCCTTTCGACATGCTAATGTCATAAATTAAAATATGTTAGGCCTAACTTGGCAGTGATACAAGGCAATACATGCCATGGTATGGAATGAATACTAACTCTGGTGTTATCCGGTAACAAAGTATGCCAAATGCTATGCAGCTGTTGTTCCAGATCCCTTACATTCCGCGGGGTATAATCAGCGTTGTGGTACATCCAAGACATACTCAAGGGGAAACAGATCCCGTTTTCTGTCTGCGGGAAACGGTTTCAACAACACGGAGGAACCCTTGAGAGGGTGAGGCTTGTGTGGTCGTGCGATATTGGGCTGGTAAATAGCCCTTGTACAAGCGACGGGAAAGGCCGAACAGAAGGTTGCACTACCTGCTTTGATGGGACGAGCTGGCATGTGATGGTTCTCATTATTACTTTAAGAGCTACATCAGTGTGCTTCTCGATGGTAAATTGAGAATGGCAGCGTTAGATAGATCTCCGCCAAGCGTAAATGCGATGATCATATGCCCCAAAGAATAAGCGGAATGATACGCTAGCGAAATAGCTTGAAGGCTGATGCGTTAGAGAAATAGCTGCTTCAAGTCTGATGCGTTTACAGAAAATGATGGTTAACTTACGTGTTACATATTGAGGTTTATCAATATATAAAAGAAGAAGAGGTTACAGTGAAACATGTTAAGCGGGTGGAGCTCAAACGTCGTTTTACAAACCCTTCTAGAGAGAAAATAAAACATGTTCCTACTTTGTAAAACGAAACGAAATGAAAAGTGTAGGCCAAAAATGTTTTGAAAGAACCTTTTGAATCATAAATGGCCCCATAAATGTTTCGAAAGAGCTTAAGACATTGGCTTATTCATAGACATTGATAATAAAATGAAAGTTGCATTGAGTAATGCACCTAGTGATGCAGATGTCACTTGTTAAAACTCACATAGAATCATTCTCTACTCGTGAGTCGCATGATTGCAGGAAGAAGTTGTAAATTTTCAAATCCCATATGAAAGTGTTGACTGGTTGAATGGGTGACGAAGAAGGTAAGCACATCAAATTTTATTTAAATGCTTCAAATTTTATACAACCAATGTACGCTGAAGTGTCTGCTAGCATAAAGTCTGGTGACCAGCTATAATATAACGCTGATTTGTACCCAGGTGTAACATAGCGCTGATTAGTAACTAGATTTAACATGACGATGTAACATAACGATGTAACGCAGTGTGCACGTCCAGAACAACTGACTAAAACAATAATTTAAACAATAAGTAAAACGATAATTTAAATTTAATCAGTTGCCAGAGACATGCAAATTATTTTCATGCGCGGACTGATGCCGTTACAAAATCTTCCAGATGATATTTAGACTGTAACAATCTCTCTTTACAGAAAAAGAACGAGTTGTTCAAGGAACACTGCAATGATGATAAGAAGATAGGTTGATGTAAACCCCCCGAAGAATATTTATAGACTGTAACTTATAAATCTACAAACACAAGAAAGATCAATGCGCAATTTGCTTATGCATTAGTTGAAGCTTAAATAATTTCATGGCCTTGATTCCAGCTTCAGTCCAAACTATGATGAGTATATGAAACGCAAGAATGACAAGTATGCATGGAAGAAAGAACCAATAACGACCCAACATTCCAATCTAGGACACTTTATTTACAGAGTGTTCTTCAAATATCTAGTGGCGACATATCTTCATTATGTTATAGTCGAAAACTTGTGTATAACGTAACGATCTGAGGCTACATTCCCAAATGACGGCTATTGTTACGCCTGAGATATAAATGGGAAAAAATGCAACACTCTTCAAGAGCACACATTCCTTACCTCTTTAGGTGAATGGGAATCTGTTTGGAGTTAAACTTGTTTTGTTCAGAACTGGAATCAATGCATAGTTGCATTATGTATGTACAAGTTTAAAGAACTGATTTAACCGAATGGAACAATAATATTTAGATTCCGGATATACCTTCAATGAAAGAAGTCAGCATGTATAGTGGTGGGAAAAAAACCCGAACTATACCTGTTCATTCGAGCAATTTTAACAGTAGAGAGTTGAGTTGCTCAAAAACGACGTTAACTACAACATACCCAACTACCAATAGAGAAAATTCAAAGATGGGGTCTGACCAAAGCTATCTAACGTCTTCTATAATACTAAACACATACCATTAGCATAAGGGCCTAGTTTAATTTAGCTCGAAATTCATCATTTTTCAATAGTAACTCCTATTTTGTCACACAATTTCGAATCTCTATCAAAATTTAACTTCCAATACCAAATTTAATGGCATTAAGTCTTACCGTATTGAAGTTATGAGTACAGAAAAATTGGAACTCCTAATATTAAATTAGTTTCTTAGATATTCAGTTTTATAGATTAAATCAGTTTCTTTTATGCATATGTTCCTAAATAATATATCTATAGCGCTAATATTTCGTACTATGTAACTGCTAACAATCCAAACAAAATCCACCTAATATTTTATTAAAAAAAGTAGGTTTTAGTTTGCAATCATAGTTATTAAATTAATGTTTAATTATGAATTGAAACTTTATTGAATGTATAATTATGAATTGAAATTTATATTTTAGATGAAAAAAGTCATTATTTCTATCACAATCTATAGTACAATCTACAGTAAATCATTGTAAAGAGAAGAATGCCGCATAATTTGATAGAAGATTACGGAATGATGCTTTTGTGTTATAGAAAATTATTTGTTAGTTTTCAACGTGTTCTCGTCAAAACATATAACATATTGTGATATTATGTTAAGGAAAATTGTAACCAAATTCTTTAAAAGTACCTTTTATTTGCAGTGAGTGATACATTATGGTGACTACACATTTTCAGTACACATTATTTTGATGAGGACCAATTCAGAAGGATATTTATTACAATGCGAAATTTCAGCTTATTCCGATGATTAGTATTTGACCTAGTATTTGACATTAAATTTTCCTCGTTATTGCGATTTTTGGCGACAACCAAAAGACTGACACCTGACAAAACTCGGATGGTAATTATCGCATATTTTAACACTTGCATAGTAAGCACAATAATTTAATTCTCATATCGTTTGCACTTGCGTTGTAAATGCGAGTATAATTCGCGGAGTGCTGAAAAATACGTTTGAAATAGTGTTTAAATTTGTAATTCGGGTAGCTAAAACTACAATCATTCTCAACCTATAAATAGAGATCTACTATTCCAGATGATCACTGAAAGTGATACCAACTTTAAAGATTGAATATCTCGAAATGTAAATATAGTAAAGGCATGAATTTTCATATTTAAGGCATCATGACTACGTTCGGAGCACTTTTTTTCTCAAGTGATTCAATAGCACTTTTTTTTCTTTTAAAAGTTGAATGACCATAAAAAACACATTCTAACCCAGCAAAACTCCGAAAAAGAAGTTTTTTAAATAAATGCCAAAAACTGTCTGGTTTTGGTCAAAAAATGATATTTACGAAAAAAAACTCCGATTTTCTTACTCTTCACAATATTAACATAAAACTTTACACTAAGATTCTTAAATGTATAAGCTAGTGGGTGAAGCTGGATATAAGCTAAATTTTATTTTAATCTGGAGACATAAGGGATGACGTAAAAATTATATGAATTTCTGAAATGTTTCTCTACAACATAACAACGAAGTGACTGACAAATTTTTTATACTAAAGATACACATAAAATCCAGCTTCAGTCACTAAAATATACATATAAGAACCATAATACCAAATTAAAAAAAAATATATTAATTACTTTTTTAGATATCATTGTTACCGTGCTATGATTTGTTTGAAAACAACATTCAGAGAAAAAAAAGGATTTTAAAGATTGAAAAGCAATTTTTTGAATACTAATCTTTATCGATTTGCTCTAAAAATAAATGTTTGCTGGAACATAATACAACTAAAAATCATAAACTGTAATTAAATTTTTTAAATCCTGCGGGAAACCGAAACGTGAACCAACTACCGGCACGGAAACACAACTTCCGGTATGAAAAGTTTGCATCAAGATTTTTTTTTAAATTGAAATACCTCAACTTCTGTTTTTGTTAGAAACAAAAACAGTTTTGGAAAGATGAGTGTTCATATTTTAAGAATATTGAATTTGAAAAATTCTAAATATTGGTCAAAAATTGACTTTTTAACGTAGTTAGATACCTTAAAATTAATTTAACGATGTGGAATCTGATTATGGCATCAAAACATGGTATTTCCATTTATAAATTTCGTTTGTGCAAAATTTAATATGTAGACATTATTTTGTGCTATTTATTTTGAATTTGAATTCGTAGAGAACGTTATTCCCTATTGAATGATTCCTTTAAATATGCTCTAGTATGAATAAAGATTGAAAAAAAAAGAGATGGTTAATATTTTTTCCGCGACTGTACAAGAATGAATGACCATGAATGACTGGTTGAATTTGAAGCTATTCATAAGACCTTGAAGAAAACCTATATCTCATCGGTCTTCCATCGTGGCAGATATGAAGTATGAAGACATTTTAGACACAAAAATTTGAACATCGTACGTTGTAAAAACATGAACTTCAACAATCATGATAAAATGGCTTAAATTTAAATGCACGAGATTTGAAAATAACATGCAAAACCATATGAAATTTCTCTTTAAGTATGGAGAATGGGGAATAATCTGGCAAAGAAGGAATTTCTGAAAGAAGGAAGAATCTGGCAATACTGGAATTTTTCTGGCAAAGAAGCTTAATATTAGGATCAAAGAACATGAACTCATAAAATGATTGGACAAAAAAGTATCCATCGAATTTTCCTTGACAACCTAAGGATATCAGGAAATCCCTCCGCAAGACCTATAACAATCTCTCCTATACTGATGCTCAAAAAGCCTAATTGAACTATGTAAGCAGAAAGTTATATCGAGTGAATTGTGTGTGTGTATCCATGGGTTGAAAGTTATCAGGTAACATCAAAAAGAGCGCTTGGAAAAATCTGACATCGAAGAACATTTCCAGGATGACTAGGAGATAGAAGGGGAAGTGCCAGAATGAAATATTGAACAAAAAATGAAAATATTTTACAATCATAGTTCAATTGCAAATCATTATTTAATTTTCGTTGATTTATCAGTCATGCTGAAACTCATTAAAAGATAATTTAATTAAAAAAGAACTAATACCTTAAATTAAAAATTGATTATGCACAATTATATCTTTGTCATTTTATAATATAGTAAAAAACACTATCAAAATGCTCAAAATCTTGATTATTTTTACCTAAAAACTAATAGTCTTAAAATGGTTGTACTGAAACACTTGGCTTTTCACAGATTATTGAGTTTTTGCTTACAGCCGACAATATGCTTATTTACTTGAACTTTTGTGATTTGTACATGTTTTAAAATTTATTTCTAAATACTGCATACAATTTTCTTAGCAGAAATTTTCAAATTATCGAAACAGATTTAAAGTGTAATTTCCTGGACCCTTAAGGGAAAATATCATTCTTCTACGAAAGAAAAAGTCATTATCACTCTCTACAGTACAATCTACAGTAAATCATTGTAAAGCGAACAATGCCGCATAATTTGATAGAACAGTATGGAATAATACTTTTGTGTTATGGAAAATTAATTGTTAGTTTCCAACGTGTTCTCGTCAAAGCATATAACATATTGTGATAAAATTGTAACCAAATTCTGGAAAAGTACCTTTTATTTGCAGTGATACATTATGGTAACTTCATTTGCAGTTTACATTATTTTATACAGTTACATTATGGTGTTTCAGAAATTTTCTACAAAAACTTTTCACTACCAAGGTGTGCGAGCATTAACTTTTTCTGTACATAGAAAATCTAGTAGAATTTTAGCACTTAAAAGTTTTGTATATACTTTAGTAAACAAAAATGTACTTTGCTTAACTTTTTAAGGCTTTTCTATTTCGAATTTATGTTCTACATTAAATCGAATGTTCAACTGCAATCATTTTCCAAGCATTTAGAGCTTAGTAAATAGAAATTATTTACTTAACGCTTTTTTATTCTTTAAAAGGAAAAAAAGTGCACCTCCACGAGAACACAAAAAGTAGATTCTATAAGTGTTACTTTCCTTTTTCAAAGTAACATAACCCCACCTGCTTCTATTATCAGAACATCTCATACTATAAAGAAACTTTCCTACCTTATTTTGAATGTTCACTTTTGCCTTTGTAGGTGTAAGTGAATTTTTCTCAATACCGCCTACGAAGATAATTTGTTTTTTCATTTTGATGATATTTCATTGAAAGAATATGAAAAGAAACACTACTTACAAGTTATAACAAAAACTAAGAACCTATTTCAACTACGGTATGGTTTTATATTCCCGAACTATGTTTTTTTCTTGTTTGTTAATTATATTATTCCTTTTATATAGGTAGTTAACTTAGTATTTAGTTATAAGTAAAGTATTAAATGCTGCTCTTTTAGAGTGTTGCAGAAAAACTAAAACTTTACTGAATGGACTTATAATGTACAGTAATCAGTTGACGTTCCAAATTACACATCCATATCTTAAACGAAAAAGCAAACAAATTGAACACATCATACACTGCCGTGCCTAGTGTCACAGGCACCTTCCAGTTTAAATGAGTATGGTTTTGATGAATAAAATGCCATCTAGATTATAATTTTCATATTAAATCTATAAATTATTAGACCTGTACATCAATTACATCTATGTATCATACTATATTAAACTATATATACAACATGCAAGATAAAGTCAACCTGCTTGGATCATGAAATCCTGATGAGCCTCTATGCATCTCACCATGTTAATTTTGATCCTCGAGTCTTAATTATAAGTAATTTCCTGAGTCACATGATTTTAAGGTGGTTTGCATCTGTCCTCATATGCCGATGTTATAAGGGGTAAAACAACTATGTAGCGCCAGTGGTACACCCATTTCACCTCATTGTAGATTGATTTTTTCAAGATCTACAGGTAAGACGGAAGTGGACCGTCTTCTAAAGAATGCCTCTTCCTTGATTCAAAGTACTGATTTAGGTGACACACTTGGCAACACCTCATGCAACGTCCGGTTAGTTTTCCATTAATCTTGCCATCTATTAAGTAGCCAATAATAAGTTCCCCACCTGTAATAACTTGAGCAATTTAACTCCTTTATCTATATATTTTGTCATGGTTGCCTTTTTGTGTTACGCTATCTGCTTCTTCATATCCATCACGACGTGTATGAGCTAAAATTCAACTTATGTTTACTTCCTTGTCAAATTCTTTTTCTGATAAAAGTGATGAATTACCATATTGTAATATCTTTGGTAACAGCTTATTTTTCGTAATATTCACTATTTATGTTTTCAAAACAGTATACAAAATATAATTTCCAATGTTTATATAGATTCATTTTGTTTTGACAGGAGGACTTCGGCACTTTTTTCTATTAAAACTTCCATTAGTACAATTTCCACTTCGTTGAAGCAACTTGTGAACATAACTCAAAATCCATTTCCAATTTCGGTCCATTTCCCATAATGCACCGAAATTATAAGCATTACATTGTATATGTAACATTTTTAAGTGCCAAGAAACCTGCTCGATCGTGTATCCAAATTGACTAACAAAGTATTTAGTTTATTAATCAGATCGTCAGAGGCATTGAAATCAAGTGTGAGTTTTTAGAATGAACGTAACATAACGTTTGGTTTTCGCACTTCACCATCTAAAGCCCTGAACAACATGGCATTCCACAACCATCAATGTAAAAAAAGTAAATTCAGCAATTCACGAAAAATAACTGAAAGTGGCTTCCCTTGAGAACATTTCCGTTCGTAATCCATTTAACAACTAAACATCTCCCTTAAGTATTTGGGGACAGAAATCTCCAAATAAACCTCGTCGCCAAATAGTACCTTGAGAGTTTTCACAAAAGTGTCGTCTAAATCCATTTAACGAAGCGAATAAAAACTGGAGATATCGAATAAAAAGGATTCCGACAGAATGTTACTACGGGGAAGAATTCCAGTTAAGGGGCTGTCTTAATCCTTTGTATCCTGCAAGACATTGGTGACTCCCACCCATTCTGCGGATAAAAGTAATTTATTCGGAAGCACCTGCCGATTGTTTGTTCAACAGTGCATCAAATATACTTTGACTTTAGAGAAAATAATTCATGATACATGCAATTATTTGAATAGAGTTACGTTTGCTAAATCGATGTTACAAATTTAAAAATTTCATGTCGTAGAAATTTAACACGGCTTAAACAGAATATGCATACTAAAAACAAAGAATATGCAAATGCAGTGCAGTTTCTAATAAAATTAGAAACCAATCTCTTTATATGCTTCACTAACATACATGGCACAAAAATCAACGAAATTTACGTAGAGCAAACTGCAACATGTAGATGTAAACAATACAAAATCAACCCCTAGGATATCGATACTCCAATTTTCATGTTTAGTGTGAATATGCTTGATTTGAGCTATAGAGCTGCATAATGTTACTAAAACTAAACGAAAGTGCTTCCTGCTCTAATGAAGCTCTGCAGTATTCTGATTACAGAAGGCAGTGCGAAATCTAAAACATTTAATGCAGAAAAAAGGAAAACTAATTTTACAGTAACAAATTACCTATTTTGGCTGTTGAACAAGGGAATGGGATTAAATTAATGTTTAGAATCTAATTGGGGTAGCATGATCAAGATGTGCTTTTTGCTATTAATTATTTGTAAATAAAAATTGACGCTAGTAAAAGTAAAAGAAATGCTATTGTATATTTTAAACAATTCTAGATGTGTGGAATACATTTAAAGAATATGAATGCCATATTAATTATAAAAACGGTGAAATATGAAATATCAATAATGACACAGACGTCAAGAAATATAAACATTTTCAAAAGTTTGTAACAGATACTATTTGTGGATCTGCTATAAATTGATATTTTGCAACAGAAAATGTGTACAACATAACGAGGTGTTTTTTGGTCGTTCGTGAACGGTCAATTTTATGCATAACCAGGTCCATTGGGCCAGCATATGAGATTTCTAGCGGATTCTAAACTATAGTGCGACTTTGACGAGATGACAGTTGACTTTATTCGACTTTTGAGTCAATCAATGGTTTAATAGATGCGAAATCTAATTAGAAAGGCTGCCATACCATTGTTCACTCAACTTTCTTCAGATCTCTGTGCTTCCCGATAAATTCTCAGTTTCTGCTATTTGCCTGTTGCTCCACCCTGAAATAAATCCAGTCTCATACCCAATGCTCTACAAGTCCACCCATCTCACATTTAACCAGTATGGCTACTTGCTATCCTACAATACACAGGAAAGATATAATATGTCAATGCGCAAGACATACTGAGGATCGAAACTAGTCCGACGTATTTTTCACTTACGTGTATCCATCAAACAGTATTCTATGAATAATTTTTTAAATTTTGAAATTTGACATCAATACTTTTTTGCTGTATTGTTTATAGGCCTAGAATAAAATATATACAGTTATTCAAAGACAGAAACAGTTATGGAAAATTACGAATTAAGACATTTAATTACAAGATCTGTAGGTTACAGATTTTTGACATCGCTTTCCTGTAGGTTACAGATTTATCGGACATTGCTGGCCTGTTGATTACACAACTTTGACATTTCCCAGGTCTAATGACTAATAATAAATTAGTTACAAATTCTCAATGCTTTAAAATTGGAGTAGATTTGAATATTTTAAATTTATAATTTTGTTTTACCAGATTTTCAAATCATAGATTTATTTAATTCTGTTAAGTTTTATTTTTTTTTCAAAATATTTGGGTTTGGTTGATTTTGTGATCTTTTAAATAATATATGTTCACAAGTACAAAAAAAAAAGAAAACATAATCAATAAATAAAAATAACTTTATTCTTAAAAACTCCTCGAAAAGTTATAATTTCTATATAATTAATCATGAAAAAAAGGATCTAAAAATCTGTTTCATCTTAAAAAATTTATTCAAAGGATCTTTACAGCCATAAAGCAGAAAAAAAAGATATATTAAAAAAAACTACCTTCTTTACAATCTTGTTGAGATTGTTGCTATATCACGTCCAAAATTGAGTAACGATCGATGCCGTCGCCATTTGACATCGATCGTACATGTTTGCTTGACATGTTACTAGTAATGGTATTAATATTGTAATATCTGCAAAATTCACTTTATTTTTAGATAAAAAAAATATTAATCTGGTGAAAGGAGATTGTAATTAATATTTTTTTTTATGTTTTAGGACACTAGCACCTTTGTAACATAAATTAAATATGCAAAATTATCGGCAATTCGATCATTACGCGAATGACATCGAATTTTTGAAAATATGAAAAACGACCAAGAAAATGAGCAAAAACTCATAAAAATGCTTAAAAACATTTAAAAAGTTATTTTAACGACAAATAAATGTCGTTTAAAGTATTTACCAATGTATGTGTTGCTTCAGGCATACAGCTATTTCGATCGCTAGTTTTTGACATCGCGAAACATGTTGGGTGGCTTTAGTAATGTTTCTTTGTTAATTCTTTAAAATTTTAAACTAATGATGCCATCTACTGATCAAAATAGTAAACAAACTATCCTGATACTCTATTCATTTTATAATTTTTGTCTACAATTCTGGAAAACACATTATAATTTATTTTCTTGGTGATGTATTGTATCAGTATTATAGATGCCCAAATTCGGACATTTGTAACTAAAATATGTAATTTTAAGAATATTTACACCAAACTATTGTAATTAATAATATAAATACTTGTCTCCAGAACTAAAAGCCCAATGAGAGCAAAAAGTTTGGAGAGTTAAATTTATTTGCTGTCACAGCTTAAAGTTATGAAATGGGTCTTCCCACCTGTTAAGAACTACCCCTTTACAACAGAAAGAAACTCAGTATCCTCTATTCGAAACCAGTTCCGTCCTGTCGTGCGTTTCTAAATCAGTAACACTCTAGAAAAAGGCGGAAGTTCGAGAAGGGCGCAAAAGTAATCCGGAAGCTCATGTCAGCCTTGTATGCTTTTTTTAAAAATTTATTTGTTTATTTGATTTATCTCAATATTTGCTTTCATATTTTTATTGTATCACCTTGATGATCACTGTGCTTATTTTTTTTTAAACATTAATTATTCAATAATTGTGTTGCTTTTCTTGTTGTTTGTCACTGATCCTAAATTTGTAACGCTACGGGTTTTGTTCTTCGCCTTCTATTAAATTGTGTGTAAGGTTATAGATGAGTCTGAGTCTTTGCAACATTAACTGGGAATAAATTGTTTCCTCTTCTATTCTCAGGGGCGACTCTACATAACAGTGCGCGTTTATTATTTACTGAACTGTAAATGACCTTGTAACATCCAATCGAAATTGTTCTTTTGTTTGTAAAAAAAAAACTATCACTCGTTTAGAATTACATATCTTTCTCGAGCTTTTTGCCCATGTTTATAATTTTGGTTTTGTTCCGTTTCCTTATAAATTCTCCTTAAGAAACTCATCGTATAACCGAGATAGCTGTTATAAGAAGTCCAGTAAGTAAGGTAAAATTCAAATAGAGATATTCAAAAAGAATTTGAAATTATCTTCCAAAGAATATTCTATTTGGTGTGAATTTATATACTGACTTTTGGGTAGCATTGTACGTTGCTTGATGATTTGTACTACTTTCTGTTAAATGTTTTTCATCTTCCATTTGGAATTTCGAGACTAGGTTGTCAGATAAAGTGTGCCTCGTCATCTGACCGCTGTTCAAAATTACGTGGTGTTGTCATCGGATCGTTCCCTTGAGGAATTGATTCCGGACCGTCGTCAAAAGCCTGTTGTTTTGTTCCGGTACGACGTTACTTAGAATACTTACCTTCCAGTAGGGATAAGATTATATTTTTCAGCGATATATTCTTTGACTCAAATTAGACCAGATTCCGTTGAATTTGGGATTGTACGGGGATGTAAGAAATGTTTTTCTGTCCAATGTTTTATTGATTAGTAAAGGCAACTGAATGAGTTGTTTTGTAAATTATGAATTGTGTCGTTGCATTGCTTCATTCACATAAAATTTTGCTTTATAATTGCAATTTTACCCAAAAAATTTGTGCATGGTGTGAATAATTTGGTATCAGACTTCTTTAAAAATTTGAATTTTCCCGGAATTCTCAATGTTTACCAGGTGGGAAATTCGTAACTTTGTATGTCAACGAATTTCTCAACACAGCTGGTTTCAACCCTTATTTATTATTCCACTGCTCCAAAATTCGATTTCTCTCATGAAAAATATACGCTAGTCTGGTGATAGCGTCACATTGTTTGAACCTAATCTAACAAGTAGTAATCGCAATCTTTCTCCATTTTAGTGCGGGATTATTGTAGTGAGGATCGATTTCAGTGTAGGATTACTTTTCCTGGTTAGAACTCGGCTCATTGCTTTATGTACCTGGTACCATGAACACTGACGTGTACCTCAAAGTTCTGAACAATTTAACTTTGTCTACACAATGGCAATACCACGACAATGACGGTTGTTTCTTCCAACAGAATCGAGCTCCATGTCAAACTGCAAAACGTGTACTGAATTGGTTTCCTGAAAATGAGGTGAATTTGCTTGTCAGAGGCCCGATCACAATCCGATCGAGCAATTGTAGGACAAATTGGAGCGACGAGTACGACACCGCCACGCACGCCCATCGTCGCAACAATTTCTTCTCACGGCCTTGCAAGAGGCATATGGCGAGTTTTACCCACTCAGACTTACAGAGGACTTGTGTAAAGTATGCCTCGACTTGTTGCAGCTGTAATACAAGCAAAAGGAGGACTCCTACCCGTTACTAAATAGAATAAAAACCACTTTTTATGAAAAACATGCACTGTTCAAACATTTTTGTCCATACAATGTACATATTTTGTGATTTATTTGATTTTGGGTGATGGAAAAGGTACAGCCGAAATGAATGTAATTTTGTACGATGTTTTTAATTCTTTAGTGATTTTTGGGCTGTGTGATTTTTATTGGATAGACGTATTTGAAGTCAGATTTTTCTATTATGGAATCTTCAATTAATTAATTTAAGTACGATTTTGCGTTATCCTGCAACGAATAAGGAATATTATATGGTCTTGTAGCCATTAGTACATCATGAATTAGTTCAATTTTGGGATAATTGTGTCTGTATGACCCAACGTCATAAATGACTTAAAAGGCATTTGAAGTGCTCCATGATTAAAATTTCCATCTTTATTTTGCAGTTGCTTTTGCGTTGTAAATAGAAGTCTTTTGGAGTTAAATCTAGTTTTCTCTCTTGTGTAACTTGTTTTGGCGCTTCAATTGTTTTTAGTGTTTTTTGTAGCATTTGTTTTTAATAGCATTTTTATAGCTTACTGTTGTATACTGAGGGGAGTTCTGGATATGCCCGAAGCAAGTTATACATTAACACCTTTATTAGGCTCGATCTGGTTGAGTATATTTACAAGCGCGCAGTCGATCTCTACAATCGCGCATTCTAGAAGGCATACAAAAGCTATGATTCAGCGCATGTGCATGAGCAGGCTTCCTCATCTTTACTGGAGTGTTGCCATATTCTATTTACATAATATATAATATTTAGCTTAATTGCACCGTAATTCATTTGCTTATTTAACATTACTTCTCGCTTAAATTGCTACTAATTATTTTTGCATCTTTTGCTATACGAAAAGTGTGCATTGAAGGATCTATTTCTTTTTCTTGTCTTAAGTCTCTTTTTAAAAACCTCATTATACTTGAGTGTTTCAAATTCACTTTGACCATTTTCTAATTATTTTCTGTTCAAACGCGCCTGAATTTTTTTTGGAAGCATAATATTATTAATTTTAATTTGTACAGTTCATAGTACGACACTGGAGTCAAACTAGATCGATCTGCAACTCACAGGTTGCTCTCACAGCGGGTAATCCTACCGAACCATGTGTGTTGAGGGTAGGTAGTTAAATTTACGTCACACTGGAGCTACTAAAAGGACTATTGGCGTCGGTTCAGGGTAAACCCTGACAGGAAATACCGAGACAACACCTCGAACCACGATCAGATGACGAGGCTAACACCTCAGTTCCTATGTGGTGAGGGACTTGAATTGGATGCAACACGGTGAAAGTTAATAATTTTGAATTGAAATACTAGCACGTTTTTTATTTGTGATTCTGTGTCTCCATGTGTGTGTATGCAAACATTAACAATTAACTGTAATAAAATAATACAAATTGAGTTACAGACCCGAATTTCAGAGCCACTTTGCAAACTCATTCACAACAATTGCGTGATAGAGCTTAGTGTTTCTAACTATCCCCTATCTATTTCAGCTTTTTGTTCCGAGAAGAAAAGATGAATAAAATAGACAACCGAAGTTAAACTGCCATTGGCAAAGGGCACGGACGCTCTGATTAACCAAAGTGAGAGCGTAGCCGCAGAAACGAGAAGTAACTCCGAGTTAAAGGATCTCGGATAAAGGAGAATGAAATTAACTCTGGCGTAGCCACGGAACGTAATGGAAATTGCCCGTAGGGACGGACCTAGATTTGTGAGTGGAAGGGGAAAAAACAGAACAAGAAGGAACTTTGAAAATTATGCGGAAAAGTCCATCCTTGCGTTCTTAATGCAATGTAATTTTATTCAAATAAAATGAAATGACACTAGCATTATTCGGTGATAATCTTTGTTTGCCATTTTGTGATTTGAATAGAGTTCTTAGATCATAAGGCGATTTTTCAATAAATAAGCTGGAAGGTAACAATAATGAGGTATATACATTTTCTTACTGAACAACTCTCATCGCGTTTCATTTGGGAAACCAATAATTTATGATAGCTTTTAAATATAAGCTTTGATAACGTCTGATTGAGAGAATATTTTTATAAACATTTACATAAGTTTTGTGTATTGCTTTCTTTTTCACCTTTCAAGCTTGCCTTCCACAGTTTTTTTTTTAAATGGCGTTAATGCTCTATTAGTCTTCACATCTCGAGACAAAAGTTGAAAGATATATTAAAAGAACTATACTAAAAATCATTCATTGTTCCTTGTATACTAGAATCACGAATAGCGGTAAGTAATTATTCACTCATAATAGTTGGTTTGGTCGTATTGCTCCATGGATCAATATGTGTGATACGAAGGCTATAATTTCACCGCTTTCATGTAAGATAGCATTCAATTAGACAGTCATACCCCATTCAAAAACACTAAAAGTATTGTAAAAGTGATATTTAATAATTTTTCATAAAACGTTTTAACAACATAACTTTTATTTAAATGATGTGGAATACCAGAATCTCTGTACGTAAATAAGACACGGCTTCAGTTTATCTAATCTTATACAAATCTACAGCGTTTGACCAATCCACACCAAATTTGGAACACTTAATTCTTTAGAACCCCAAGGTTAACATATGTTATTAACCCCCATTATAAGGCCACGGTAGCCCAGTTGGAAGAGTCCCATAAACTATGTCCAGATAAATTCCGTCGTGTACATGGAGACTGGTGTATGTTAAATCTGTCGTCTCCTCAAATGTTCTCACGTTGGCGTAAAAGTTTGAAAAGCGGGGTGAAAGCTCAGGTGTGACCTCATTATCTGACAGTGATTCATAATTAAGTATCGTTGCCCTCGATTCTCTCTCAGAGATTGATCCCGGACCGTCGCCAATAACCTGTTGTCTTGCTCAAGTGTGACGTTGATTAACTACTTATTCACACAACCCTCGTTCTATTTGTCGTAAGTGAACAGTATATATATATATATATATATATATATATATATATATATATATATCTGCGGTAATTTGACAAAATTTTGCACTTCTTGCCATACCCTTTATTGGAAATATGACCTCAAGACAGTTAAAAAATATTTAATAAATAATGTCACAGTGGGAAAGTTTCCCTGTCGACACTGTCGGAAACTCTAGATTTAGTAAAAGATTTGCTTTGTGACAATTCATCTGAAGGTAAAAATCATCGACAGCATATACGCGAATATAATGCAGCTTTAGCTTTTGCTTCAATAGGAGCTGGAATCCGCTCACCTCCAGGGAATGGACCATATTGCTTCCGCTTTCATAGTCAGATATATCACATGGTTTCACCTCCATATACTACAACTGAGAGAAATAAACCTGGATATGGCCAGTTATACCGACGAACCGAGCAATTGTCGTATAAAAAAACAACGAGGGCTGCTTGCTAAAGGTTATGGAAAAACTGGATGCACTAGTACGAAATATAAATACATTCAACCCCACGATGACTGTGAAAATGGTTTTTATTGAGAATCCAAGTACAGATAGCGAAGGTATAATGCGCCTACATCTAGATCAGAATTTGCTGCAATAGGTGTTGGAGACGATGGCGAGTCATCTCAAGATATTTTCATATATCCGAAAGGAGATAATTGCGAAAGTATTTCACCTATGAACCATTGAAGTGATCATGTGGTCTATCCTATACTATTTCCGAGAGGGGAAAGTTGTTAGTTTAATTGGATGGATCACACATTGAATCCAGACGGTCAGCAAAACGAGCTAGAGTAACGCAGCTTCAATATTACGCTTATTGACTTTATATACGCCCAGAGTTTAACCTTCTGTTCAACACTGCGAAATTATTCCGAAAATATATCGTAGACGCATCTGTGAAGACTGGAGGTTCCCGCCTAAATGGTATATGAATGAATCAGAAGGATTTGAGAGTGTGAATTTTTGTGAGCTTTCAGACGGCTTTAGCCACTTGAGTTGAAAATGAAAATTTGAGGATAGGCAAATTACTAATACTGCCTTCTACTTTTCCAGGAAGTCCAAGTATCAACAAAACAAAATTACCAAGAATGGTAAGAAAATTTGGACGACTAGATTTGTTCTAGACATTTACTTGCGATCCTACAAGACCTGAAATTTTAAAAGCAATGCCACATTTCCATAAACTTGAACATAAGCCAGATACTTCGAGTTTTCAAAATGAAACTATCTGAGCTATTAGATGATATTCTAAAGAGTAATATATTTTGTGTTGTCATTTGTTACATTTTTATAAGTGAATTTCAAAAGCGTGGCTTACCTCATGCGCATATTCTATTGACACTCGTTTCAAACTCCAAGATCCATACCAACTACGAAATTGACAAATATGTCAGTGAAGAGTTGCCAGACGTTACTCTCAATCGAAGATTATTCGAGATTGTTACAAAATGCATGATTCATGGCCCTTGTGGTATTTTAAACCCGAATTTTCCCCTGTATGAAGAACTCCAATGTATGCTGCAAAAAATTTCGAAAAGAAATTAAAGAAACCACTGCTGAAAATATCAATGGATATCCTATTTACAGAAGGCGATCTTTGGAACCTGTAAAAATTGGGAGATACAACATGGATAACCGTTGGGTTGTGCCACACAATCCTTTTTTGTTTAAAAAAATTAAATCTCATATCAATGTTGAAGTGTGTGCATCAATAAAGAGTGTAAAGTATCTATATAAATGTGTATATAAGGGACATGACGTTTTTTATATCAGTAACATGATGATTCGTTTATCTATAAAAAGATGTTGTAATTCACCATGGTTAAATTTTAACTTTCCTTGATGGAAGATATGTCATTGCACCTGAAGCAATGTGGCGCTTGAATGAATATTGTATGTCTGACAAATCTCATGCTGTGCTAAGATTAGCAGTTCATTTACCAGAATAACAAGACATTTTTTATCGAGAAGGTCAAGAGGATGTTGCTGTTGCATCTGTAAGACAAACAACTTTAACTGCTTGGTTTCATCAAAATAGTATTGATGAAGATGCACATAGTTTTACGTACACTGATATTCCACATTATTATGTATTTGATAAAAATGAAACGAAATGGAAAAAAGGCAGATAGAAGGTCAAAAGATAATTGATAGCATGGCTGTAGTTAATGTACAGGATAGTGAAAGATACTACCTACGAATGTTGTTATTTCTTAAATTGGGTGCCAATGAATTTTGAGGATTTAA
The DNA here is from genome assembly GCA_947359465.1 of Metellina segmentata. Lineage (NCBI taxonomy): Eukaryota > Metazoa > Arthropoda > Arachnida > Araneae > Tetragnathidae > Metellina > Metellina segmentata. The sequence continues at coordinate 48,804,251 of OX375878.1, forward strand.
AAACAGTTAATGGGTTAGCTTACACCACTTTTCAACAAGCATAGAAAGAGCTTGGGTTTCTTCAAAGAGATGAACATTGGCATAAAACATTAGCTGATGCTGCAAAGATACAAATGCCAAATTTAGTACTAGTATTATTTGCTATCATTTGTGGATTTGGGGAAGTTGAAAATGTTCCTGAACTTTGGGTAAAACATAAAAATTCTTCTGCGAGATTTTGTTCACATATACTCTGAAGAGAATGAACCTCAATATGCACTTGCCGAAATTACTGAGCTTTTAAAGGCATATTTGAATTTAACAAAGCTTAAACTGCCAGATTTAAATTTATCTTTTTTATATTTCTGCATCCACATTTGATAACGTAGAGGAACAAGGTAAAGCTCAGATAAACGTGGATAAATTGAACGCTGAACAGCGATTTGTTGACGGTGCTATGAAATTTTTTTATATCATATTACTACATGCAATCAGAGGAAGAGGTGATAATGTTACTCCTGTCGCAGCAACTGGAATATCAGTTACATTATACATTATTACCTGGAGGAAGAACTGCTCATTCAATATTCAAAATCCCACTCAATTTGAATTCAACTACAACGTCCAATTTAAAAATAAATAGAATAGAAGCCAAATTATTATTTGAGTCAAAACTGATATTATGGGACAAAGCTCGAATGACTCATGTACATGCGTTTTTAACTGTAGATCGTCTACTTCAAGACCTTACAAAATGTCTTGAGCCATTTGGAGGAAAAGTTATTTTACTGGTTGGACATTTCCGACAGGTATTGCCTGTAATCCAAAGAGGTTCGCTTCCTCTGTGACACCTCAACAATTTAAAGGACGAGAAATTCTGATAGTCACGAATGATGTATATATTGAAATCAACCATTGTGTGTTAAGTTATATGCCTAGTTTAGAAGTTGTTTATGAAAGTGCCGATAGTATTGTTAGTGAAGATCCTCAAGATCAGCTAGCATGAATTTAAGAATTTTAAATAGCTTTATACCAACTGGCATGCCACCACATAAACTTAAAATTAAATGTGAAGCCATGAATATGCTCCTCAGAAATTTAGCCCCCTCCAAAGGATTGTGCCATTGCACAAGACTTGTTGTTATTAATCTACAACAAAATATTGTTGAAGCAAAATGAATCGATGATAACGATACAGAAATGTTTCTGATTCCTCGCATTCATCTGATACCATCTGATGCGAATATTCCCTTTAAATTCAAACGCAAACAGTTCCCGATTCGTTTAGCTTTTTCTATGACAATATACAAATCGCAAGGGCAAACCTTTGAAAAAATATGTCTGGATCTGACTAAACCAGTGTTTCGTCCTGGACAATTATAAGTTGTTCTATCCAGGGTAAAATCTTTTAATTCTTTGACTGGTTGTGTCACAAACTTCTCATAATTACAATTGCGTATATAGACGCGTTTTAGGAACCAATGGTATTCTCTAAATACATTTAGTTTGTTAATGTAATATGAAATTAGAACTAACCGTTTCAACTGCATAAAAGAAAGCTAATCGGAAATGTGAAACACTTTACATGTCTTACGAGAGAAGGGCAAACAATCTAAATGTAGCACTTGACATGTCTCTAATGACCATTTCAACAATTGAAAACCTGAGAGACTTGGCTGACTTTTGCAATTTTGAGTTGTAGTGTATTGGTAAATACAAAATGTTTCTAATGTATGAAACCTTTCCTACCATTTTTGTCAAAAACTGTGCAGTAATTGAAAGATTCACCAAGCAAATATTTATCTGTAGCCATTTACTAATGGCTTACCTATACATAGAGTAAAACAAAGATTTAGTTTTATCATTCACGAATGATCAAATGTCTTGAATATTAGTGTTTTATTCAGTTTTGATAGCTATTACCAACCGCAGAGCACTAGTCGGCGCAACCCGGCTAGTTATATTTTAACCAATTAAATTATCTAACCAATGTTTGAGTTTATTTTTATTTGCTTCTAAAATATCAAAAATTTATAAATATTTCACTAGTTTTGACTAACAGTTTTGATAGTTACTACAAACCGCAGAGCGTTAGCCGGCGCAACCAGGCTAGTTATACTTTAACCAATTAAATTATAAAACCAATGTTTGAGTTTATTTTTATTTACTTCTAAAATATAAAAAAATTATAAATATTTGACTAATTATATGAAGTGATTTAAAGATTTAACTTTGCATAGTTTTTAATTAGTAGGTTAGGTTAGATTAGTTAGTCTATTATTATGAAAATTCATGTACATTCGTGGGGAAAAAACATACCACCCCTCTTCATTCGAGAAATTTTAACAGTAGAGCTAATTCAAAGAGTGTTTGCAGAAACTACCGTTTTCTAAAAACTCCTATTCATAAAATGTGAATAAGGGGTCTGTTAAACAAGCCTCACACAATTCACTTAGTATTTTAATAAAAAGTAGTTAATATTATGCAATAGTAATTATTGAATTAATGTTTGAAAAAATTATGAATTGGAACCTTATTATCTATTTAAATAAGAATGGAGTGTTTGTTCGTACATTTAATATTTTCGACCCATTTCAAGTTTTCTATCCGTTTTGGACCCTACTGATGCCGAATCTGCTTCTTTTACGTTTGGTGTCTGTCTGTATGTTGTGCCCTATACACGTCCACACGGTTTAATATATTTTCATGGAAATTGGCATACAGTGAGTACTTATCTTCATTTAGTGAGTGGAATTGGTTGCGAAAGTCTGTCTGTCCATCTTTCTGTTCTATGTTCTATTTTGTGTTTGTGTGTTTGTGTAGGCATCACATGAATTTTATTCGAGATATATCATTGCAATGTGTTTTATTTTATACATTATCTAATAATTTAATGAATGCAATATTAAGCATTAATTTATTTTTATATTTAGATGAGTTTCATGCTAAAACACCTGAGTAAGTATACTTAAAACAACCATAATTTGTTAGTTTTGGAAAAATTGGAATGTACATTGAGCATTACGATTACTTTGATTTGCTTAACCAGTACTGCTGGAAAACCAATTATTTTTCTAAATTTTTTTTTTAAATGGAATTTTAGCTCTGATATTTCATTTAATTCGAGTCTTATTTTTGTTCTTTGCTCAATGTGAACGATTTCCGAATATTTGGGACAGACAATATTTTTCAACGTACGGGAATAAAACGGAAATTCGTGTTTATTTCGCTCTGAAGTAATTTCGCATTTCTAAATTTTGTGCACTTTTAGTTGTAAGTTGTGGCAACTGTGCGAGATCGAGAGATAAAAATGAATCAGAAATTAATATCTTTAGAACAATTTTTTCCGACAGCTGTTATTTTGTTTTATTTCGCTGTTTTCTGTTTTAAATATTTATAATTTTAATAAAAGTGTTTTCCTTCTCATCACACGTAACACCACCTCAAAGTATTCGACTTAATAATGGCAGAAATCAGAAAAAATTTTCAGTAAATTTTAAGTGTAGTTTTGCCATTATTGAAAGAATAATGTCGTTAATTAAAGAATAATGCCGTTTTTGAAAGAATAATGCCGTTATGGAAAGAATAATGCCGTTATTGAAAGAATAATGCCGTTATTGAAAGAATAATAATGTTTAAAAAATCCGAACTGTAATTATTCAAACATTAACAAATTAACTGTCATAATGACAGGAGAAAATTGCGAAATTGCACAATGTTGCATGCCGGATGCAAGAGTGCCACAAGTAGAAAATATTGTTTTGTTGACTATGAGTGCGAGAGCCCTCGCAGTAAATCATCGTTTTTATTAATTGAGTTGAACATGAAAAGAACTTTAGAAATGGAATTCCAAATCTCCCTCAAAATCTTCTTTTGTAGTAGTAACCTTAGTGTCACCTTTCGTCATTTTGTAGCTTTGTCATACAGCGAGGGTGCGATGTATTTCAATTGTATCACATGAATGGATATGCATGTGTAGGATTTGTGTCGAAAGTAAGTTGTAGAAATTATAAACATGGGTAGAAATTATAAACGTGAAAGGTATTGAAATAAATTTTTGTCCTACAAAAAACGTAAGTCATTATATATTTTGATTATCTATTAAATTTAGAGTAAACCAATTCAAACCGAGTAAGGTCGGGTATTTTGCTAATATTTTTATAAAAATCGATTCAGAAGAACTTCTAAGGTATGGCCATTCAAAATTTCAGCTATTTCTGTTGACGAGTTCTTGACTTAAAATAAATTTTTTCCAATTATTATAATGTTAGGGAGAAACCAAAAGTTTATAAAACGCTTGAAAAACCTCGTATAATAATCCTCGAATCGATTGCTATTGCATGATAAATATAATAATGTAATTCTCAAATCGTTTTCACTTGCATAATAAATATAATAATTCTCGGATTTCTGAAATATGCGTTTGAAATAGTGTTCAAATTTGAAATTCGGGTAGCGATAACTACAAATTAATCACGTTCTACGAATAGCGTCTTTGTAGAGATGATCACTGAAATTGAAACTAACTTCAAGATTGAATATCTCGGGATGTATTAATTGTGAAATCATGAAATTAATATTTAGATTAATTTAACTATGCAGAATCTGATTATGGCACCAAAACACGGTGTTTCCGTTATAAATTTTGTTGTTTGTGCAAAATTTGATATGAACTTTATGCAATGTTTTTGGATTTAAATATGTAGAGGAAGCTATTCCGTATCGAATGATTCCTTCCAATATGCTTTAGTATGAATAATGCTCGAATTAAAGGAGGTGGTTCTCGTTTTTCCGCAACTGTATATTCGTTACTTTTCGTTCGCAAATGAATATGTTCAACAATTTCAAGTTTTAGATCTATTTTAGATCCTACTGATGCAATATCCGTCTCTTGAGCGATTGGTGTCTGTCCATCTACATGTATATGTGTGCCCGTGCTATTTCCAAACGGTTGAATATATTTTCTTGAAATTTTGTTTACAGCCAATGACTACATTCATTTAGTGACTATATTAGCGCTTAACGTTGAAAAACCGGATGTGGGCACCTGGCCTTAGTTGTTGGTTCTGACGACTGTGCGAGATAAAGAGTTAAAAAAGATGTATTGATAAATATCTTTAGAACAGCTTTTTTCCCGACCCCTTATATTTCCTTTTATTCCGCTGTTTTAAAACTATATATATTATTTTAATAAATTGTGTTTCCCTTTAATCACATACAAAATATTTGATTTAATGAGGCAGGTAAGTCAGAATAAAGAAAACTTTAAGTGTAATTTCGCCATTATTGAAAGAATAAAAATGTTAAAAAAAAATTCCGAAATAGAACTTTTGTAATATTAAAACATTTTTTGTCATAATGACAGGAGGTCAAGGTGGACTGTTTTATGACTTGAAGCTAGCAATTTATTGTATGTGTTAAAACTGAAAACAATTATTTTCTATAAAAAACTCTGTTGAATCGATTTATATTTAAAAATGGTAAAGCTTACATTTATAGGTCTGTACAGAAGAGATTTCATTTGAAAACAAGTTCTTTTATTATTAGACGTGCTACAAAATGTACTTAACGAGAAAAATGTATTCGCTTAAAAATTTGTGATTAAATAATTATAAATTTAATTTGTAATTATTCCCTTAAAGATGGCAAAATTCGACAATGTCGCATGCCTGAAGCAATAGTGACATTAGGATAAAAATATATTGTTTCGTTGACTGAGTGCGAGGGCGTTCGCCGTAGTCTTTCGTCTTTCTAATGAATTGAGTTTAGCAATTGTACATGAGAAAACTTAAGAAAGGGAATTCCAAATTCCCCTCAAAGTGATCTTTTGAAGTAGTAAACTTTGTGTCACCTTTCGTCATTTTGTTGCTTTGTCATGCAGCAATAATGCGATGCATGTTGAATGTATTACATGGATGGATAAGCATGTGTAGGATTTGTGTCCAGAGTATGTTGTACAAATTATAAAGATGTCCGAAAACATGTTAAAATATTATTTTATTCTACGAAATACAAAAGTGACAATATAGTCTGATAAATTTTTAACCAATTTAAACCGAGTATGGTAGACACATTTTGCTAGTAATTATTAAATTATATAGATGTTTGGAAAAGAAGAACGAAGGGTCATAATATTTATCATAAAATAAGTGTTAGAAAGCACAAGCGATAATTTTACAGAAGCTTATTAATATCACGCATGATATTCTATAATTTATTATTCATGTGTGTTATGTATGTTATATATAATACTATAGCTGGCAATTCTAGCAATATCTTTTATTTTCCTTCAGAAATATTAATTGATCTGCACAGCCAAAAGTTAAGCACGAAAGGCAAACTGCGAAAAAAAACATCTTTGACACGGAATGCGGCAGGAAAGTAGCAAATATGTTTATGCATGAAACAAAATAAATAATTAAATAAAAAGATGAAATCAATATCGAAGTTTCATACATTATAAGATGAAGTCATATTGGAGTCATTAATAAAATAATGTTTAAATCCAAACCAAATAAACAAAATCGACATTAATAAGGTATGTGATCACCACTCATCCTCATACAAATTCTACAGCGTGTAACCTTGATTTCCATGAGGTGATCAACCACCCCTGAGTCAAGTAAACATCATTCCTCTTGTAGAACAGTTTACAACTCAGTGAGAGTAGCTGGGGTTGGAAACGTGTAGACACAGCACGGCCGAGGGCATCCCAAAGATTTCCAATGGCATTAAGGTCGTGAGAGTACGCTGACCAAACCATAAGCGCAATCCCCTCACTCTCCAGGTAATCTTCGACGATGCCAGCTCTATGGGGACGCTTATTATCATCATTAAAACGAAAGAAGGACAAATTGCTGCAGCGTACAATCTCACAGTGGGTTCGATACAGGACAGCCGTCACAGAACCCCGTCTATAGTTTTGCAGGTCGGTGCGATATCTCAACAAAACCGGTCTCACACCATGATGCTTCCACCTCCGAATGCGTGATACTCAATGATGTTCTGGGGCGATTGCGTTTGTCTTGTTCTCTACAGACCTTTACACGTTTGTCATCTGGCTCCAGGACAAATCTCGACTCATCCATGAACATAAAGTTAGACCAATCAGACACAGTTCAATTTACAAGTTGCTGACATCACTTTAAAATTATGATAGTTGTTCCAATTCTGATTTAAATTTCTGATAGTTGTTCCAATTCTGATTTAAAATTCTGATAGTTGTTCCAATTCTGATTTAAATTTCTGATACTTGTTCCAATTCTGATTTAAATTTCTGATAGTTGTTCCAATTCATTCTGATAGTTGTTCCAATTCTGATTTAAAATTCTGATAGTTGTTCCAATTCTGATTTAAAATTCTGATAGTTGTTCCAATTCTGATTTAAAATTTCACGATTTGCGAGACAATATTAATAGTGTTTCTTTCATGTAAAACTTTTCTAGCCTCAAAATCGATCAGTCAACCATTATACATTTACCATTCTGAGGAATAAATTAAAAATTTTCTAGGAAGTATCAGCAGCATCAGTGGAAGGTCTCTCTCGTTCTCTCTTCAGGTTTTTCTGATTTAATATCACATTCAGATAACTTGTTTTTTTTTTTAAATCAGAATTTGAATCGGATCATTATCATGATTCGCTTTCCGATAGTTTTTGAAACAGATTTACAGTTTCTTCGGGACCCGGGACTGTTCTGTGAGTCATCGTTTTTTTTTTTGTTTGATACCTCAAAAGTAGCTTGTGAATAACTATGTAAATAGGAATAATAAAGTTGCAAGCGATGCAAAAAAAACTACTACTTGAAAGAGAAGACTGATTATCTTCGCCTTCAAAAGGTCGAAGCTTTTGAGGTCAAATAAACGAATAAACAGATGCACTGTTAAATTAAATACGCTTGTTAACAAATCTGCTTGTTCAATTATTTTTTGGTATTTTTTTACCAAACGATAGCTATTTACTTCGAATAATCTGCTTAGTGATGAAAAAACAACCGCAGACCGATCTAGGTAATTCTGTTCGGTATTGTTAACATTTCTGGTGTACTTTCACATAGCATTTCTTATGAAGTGAAATTATTAAAAGCCCCAAGAAATTGCCCAAATGCGACAACAATTGAGGAATGGAGAAACGACAAAAAAAAAACCACATTAATATCATCGTTAAAACTTTTAATAATTTTATTAATAACATCGTAAAGCCAGATATCTCACTTACGACAAATTTTCAATTGAGATTTCTCCCATTGTCACAGTTGTCATCGTGTTGAAGAAAATGAGATACCACACTAAATTTAAATCCCGGTGTTAGAAATATCGTGATGAGATTGGATACTCACTTCCTAATGCCTTCTACACATGAAACCATTTTGTTTTTGTTTTTAGTGCTTTTATTAATATAAATACCACTTTTATTAAATATTTTATGTTATATTAGAACCTAACTTTTCCCTATGACGAAATGACACTCAGTGAGGCACTAAAATCAATACTTGTTTTATAGTTTGTGCTAAAATATATTTTGTGAGTTGTATCTTCCGTTTTCATTCATTGTACAGTTACATTTCTCGCACTCAGTGGTTTCTTATAATACATATATTTATACCTTCAAGTACGTTTCCATCATATTCAATCCACTGACTCACAAATGTTTCAAACTATCAATCAATACTTGTTTTCATCTTATACATTATAACTTACGAATTAAAACTGACACACAATGCAATGCCTTCTCATTTTTCAGTCATTGGGACAGTTGTTAATTCGGATTAAGCAATGTTTTATGGTAAAAGTAACTCTTACGAGATGAGTATATTTCTTCTCGTCAATAAAATGCACTACTGGTCACCCAAAATACAACACCATAAATAAAGAGTGATATTAAAGCCATATTTATCATGCAAGTAATATAAGGCGATTGAAACGATTGAAATTACCGCTCCGTTCGAATTACTGGACGCGAGGAAATTATTATTTTTTAAAATCCGCCATAGACGGTAATAACTGCTGCTACTGGTGCCGGTATTAAAAGAGATACTTTTGACGTGTGTTTGATGCTTGTCAGTTCATACTGCTTCTAGAAGTTGCCAAGGTGGCGTAGCCGAGTGTGGTCTGTGATGTGGCTGTCGTTGGTCGATCACCGACCGTACGTGTTCGATGGGCGATGGACCAGATCTGGCGAACAGGTGGGACCTTGTGGATATTAAAGAAAACGTACGTTACATGCCACTCCCGGTCGCGCACTGTAAACTGAACGCAGGCAAGCCCTGATGATAAGAGAGGACAGCAGGCATCCAAACTTAAGCGATGCACCGGTGGTAATAGAATGCACGGGCAATACGGGACGCGGGAGTGGAACCCCGATGACACATCTTACCATAACACCAAATGAAGGACCCTTACTACGTGCACGAGTCTGCATAATGCACGATTCGTGCTGTCTGTTGCAGGGGTGCTTCATACTAGGATACTACTATCGTGTCGCTATAAAGATAATCGAGATTCGTCTGAAAGATGATGGTTCGATCTTTCGATCGATGATATGCAGCGTTCTACGCGCCATTGCAGCCGTTGAGTCAAAGTAATTGCAGCAATGGACGCCTAGAAAAACTCCCCTCTGCTGCAGACTACGTTGAATTATGCGTGCTGATGCAGGTTGTACAACACACCGTAATTCTAGAGCCAGGGATCTTGATGCCGTAATAGCTATGCAAACAAGATGTGTGTCCTCTTGTTAGGTGATGAGACGAGGCTATTGCAATCATTCTGCAATATTCACTTGCTATTGCAATAATTCACATCACTGTAACTTGATTTCGTCCAACATGACCACAAATTTCTAGAAACAATAGTTCTCATCATCAACAAGCCACGATCACTTTTCTGCCAAACTCAGAAACAAGCTCGTGTGCCTTCAGAATTTTTCGACCGATATAAGATTAAGTTTCTTGTAAATATGACAATACAATATTTGTGCCAGGCTCTTTGTTCTCCTTTGTTATACTACCTACAATGGACGTTATAGACGCACATAATCTGAATAATTTGTATATACGTTGAATTGCTTATCATTTGCGTATTTTTCCATGATCTTTGGATCTTTCACTTTGAAATTGATCTCTGACCTTCGCCAATAGCTCGTTGCTTTGCTCGTTGGGACGTTAATTAACAACTTAACCTAACCTTCCATGATCTAGGCATAATAAAAAATTTAAGAATGCTTTCTTCAGGATGTTAAATTTTACATGACTAGCTGTGTATTAAACATATAGGAGAGCCTTTAGATATCACACTTTTTGCTACTGCATCAGGTTCCAACGGCATCTTACAGTGTAAGTTATTCATTAAAACGGGGACGAGGAATTCTTTCTTTGGAATACAACCACATCAAATAAATTTAATTTTTTGGCTAATATTGGGTATACAGAGGCTATTCGCACATTTTTTAGACGATTTTGGTTAGCGGTAATAAAAAATCGTTTGCTGCAAAAGAAATAATTGCAGTTGTACTATGTTTTTAAAAGTCACAATTATCGTCTTTGTTAGAGTTTGTTTTTATTAAAAATGGCGTTTTTAACGAAGCAGTGGTTCGAAGGCTATATTTAGGCTCTCTCCGAAGAGACATATTCATATTCCGTTATCCAAAAACGTTGTGAGAGTCATGGTTTTGTGATATCTAAAGCGTCGATAGATAATATCGTCAACAAGAAAGGGAAAAAACGTCAAATTGGAGCCTCAAGTGGGACAAAAATTCCAAGCAAGTATCCAAGGAAGAAACGGACATCGACTATTGCAAAGGTACGTTGTTTAATGTTAAAAGAAAATCCCCCTAGTCAAAGAACAGTTGCAAAATCATTAAAATGCTTGGTGTCCGCTGTAAACAAAATGATAAACGTTGATTTAAATCTTAAAAAAGCGAAAAAACGCAATGTGCATCGTCTTTCTCCAAAGCATATCACTGAACGCAGGACACGCTGCCGAATTCTATATAAGAAACACTTATCCAAAAAAAAATGGTAAAAAATTGTCACAATAGATGAATCATGGGTGTATTTAAATGATTTCAGCAAAAAAAAGAGCCATTTATTGGCATAAAATAGAGAAAAAAATTTAAGTACATGGTTCACAGAATCGAAAGAAAGTTTTTCTAAGGGATTCATGATTGTTGCTGTGTTTTCATATAATGCCAAGTTAAAAATAAAGAGAGTGGGAAAAAATGTCTAGATTAACTCCAAATACTATCAGGAACATATTTTATCGACAATTTTTCTGAATGAAATATCATCGCTTTACCCACAGTGCCATCAATCTGTGGAACTCCATCAAGACAAAGCTAGCAGTTACACATCAAAACCCACTGTACATTTCCTAAAAGAAATGGAACAAAAAACCGGTATCAAGGCCATACCCTTCATTGATATCACTACTAAATCTCGCGATGTATCACCATTGGATTTTTGTACTTTCGGACTTTTAAAATCTGCATTATCCAAACGTCGTCCCACAACCCTAACAGGACTCTGGAAAGCTGTACAGGAGGAATGGGATAGAATACCTCTTCTGGCACTTTAAAAGGCATTATTATCCTGGAAATTACGGTGTCGAAAGATAGTTCAGAATAAAGGCTATCAAATATTTAAAACACAAGAATTTTATGTAATTTAGTTTTGTGAATACAATATACATTGTCTAAAAGATGTGTTAACAGCCTCTGTATTAGTTACTGATTTATTTCTTGTGCAAAATTGGAAATATCTTGATTTAATATGTGAATCTAAGTTACTGAATTCTGCAACTTAGAAGTTTGTTCGAATAAAATGGTCAGAAAATCTAAAGTTAAAGACCAATTATTTTAAAGAGAGAAAGCAGGTAAATACTTGTGAGTTTTATTGTTTTACGTTAGTTAGTTTTATATATATATATTGGGAAGATTAACTGTTATGTGAGAGAATATGGTCGAGTGTCCTTTTTTATGCTTTCTCAGCAAATATGTTTGTTACAAAATATGGCATTATATCACATCATACTTATCAGACCAGCTATATAAAAAAATCAAATAAAAAAATCTGTGTTGGTGACAGTCCATATGAGAAAGAATTGTATAAGGTTAGGTAGATAGGTATTTTAACGAACGTCACATTAGAGCAACACACCGGCTATTGGCGACTGTACGGAATCATCCCAAACAGAAAGATCCGAGGACACCACCACTTAATTTTTAACCACTGGACAAGACTATAACAATCTCTTGTGCATTTACTTATGCATGAGTGATCAACAAAGCATTTGAAAGAATGACAGACAGAAATAAAGCTATTCTTTGCTATCTATTTTCTAAGCTATCAAGCCATTAAACGTAGTGTTAATTTACCCTTGTGGCCTTCTGATTAGATCAGACAACAGGGAGAGAATCTTGATTAAGATTCCATCCATTCGGCCATCCAAATTTTCTGAATATATACCTGATCACCGTCTCCTGATTCCTTATAGGATATTTGAAGCCGGGATCATAATTTTAGAAATCTCAGTTTCCATCTGCACTGATGCAAGTCTTCTTTTTAGGTAAAAGAAAATTCCATAACGAGAAAACCTTATTAATTCCTGGATAAAACAAATATTTACTTAAATGACATCAGATGACAAAAGCAATCTGACATCAGTTAGTGATATTTGAAACTGCATAGATCGATTCATGATACAGGATAATGAGCGATTTATTCGCATGTCTGTCGTCATTTAGCGATATTTGAAAGCGAAAAATCGATTCATGAGAGATTGGTTGTTTGGTATTCCATGGTGCATATTTGACCAAGTTGCTGCACGCCAAAGACAGAAGACATCAATTAATATAAAAATCACTCAAAAGGAAAGTTTTGCTGCTACGGAAGAGAGAAGTAAAGGAACTCCAAGGAAAGTAAAATGAATAGATCTTGCTGTTCAAACTCGTTGGTTTTTAATGCGAGTGGATTGACCCATCAAATTACACATATAATAAGTGATTTATTTATATTTCCTGTCGTCATTTAATGCTATTTATAAAGGCATATATCGTATTATAATAAAGATGGAAGTATAAGAAATATTTTAATCTCGATAAAGGGTTTTAAAAGATGTTATCCCCTTTAGGCAATTATTCTTAACATTTACATAGCAGTTTAATAATCCGTGCGAGATTCTTTAAATCTAATTATTAGTAAGTACATTGTTACAAACCAAAAAATAAATTGCAAGTGTCAGCATTCATTTTAGTAGTTTTAATGCTCTTTGGAGCTGTTATATTTTATTTCAGAAATAAGTAATAAACAATTTATTATTTCATGCTAAGACATTTATCATGCAGCTTATTTTACAAGAATCTAAAATACATTCAGCATTATCTTCTTTCGTCACTTCGCTCGTCACATTATTCCAGCACTGATCGATGTCCGGGAAAATCAGACTTGTAAATTTTGAAGGGCTCAATTTATTACATTACCTGACATTAAAGCAGCTAGTCTCAATATTGGACCTAGGATCATCCAACCAATCAAAATTTTCTAGAACAATGTGGGTAATTTGTAATCATTAATCCAGAATGTAGTTAATGGTGCGTTATGTTAATAAATCGGAATTCTTTTGAGCACTCGGCAATCAGAATTTGTTTCTTGATAACAATACATATAGTTCAACTAGGTGTCACTAAAGATTGTAATATGATCAAGTCATAATAAAATGAAGTTCCATTCTGCGAAATTTTTACCAAGTATAAACAGATTGCTTAACCTTCTCCGTGAGTTATGAGGACATGTCGACATGTCAAAACTCAAGAGTTAATAAAAGTGCTCAACTTTTAAGTAAATTAGTGTCGCGAGATGTTTTGTGGCTGAAGGCATCAGAGTACATGAAGGATTACTTCCTATAACAGGCCAGAATGGAACAGAATCACTGAGTTATTTTCTGGGTTATCGAGCTAATGAAGAAATGGATTGTAGTGCAAGATATTTTATTATGTTCAAGTAATCGTCAAAGCAATGATTCAAATTTTCATATTTTATTCTTACTCTAGTGGACTAATGGTAATTTAAAGACTAATAAGGTACTTTTAGAAATTTGACGAACCCATAGTCGACAGCTTTATTAAAGAAAGTACTAAAGACGCTATAAAGAACGCATTGTTTACATTAACCTGTGTCCTAATTTAAAGAACAGACTCGTCAGACCACGTCATTCAAAAACCAATTATCTGAAACTGGACAACAGCGCTTTTAAACTGTGCACATGGTACTAGTTTTTTTATACGCATGTCTGACTAGTTTTTTTATACGTAAATCAACCTGACCTCACGAATGAGATTTGTCTAAAAAAGGCGAAATTCATATAGAAATAAACTATTTCTTATAACGATGGACGAAGCATTGAAGAAAACAAAACACTAATGGATGAACAAAGAAAATGTTTTATTTCCGTGTGGTAGATCAGTTGGTAAAATCGATTAGAATACAGAGGGATGCGACTTTGAAACTTGGTTCAACCATAGACTATCATTTAAATGGGTTTGGTGTACATTTTTTCTAATCGAAGTTTCAAATGTTCTTTCTTTGACGTGATGTGTAAGTTTGGAGAGTGTTAACCTCGCCATCTGACCGTGTTTCAGAATTACGAGTTGTTGTCATTGTATCCTATCCTTGAAGATTGATTCCTGACCCTTGTCAATAGCCGTTGTGTAAATTTGAAGTGCAAAGCATTTTCAAATTTAACCTCTATTTCCTGTACATTTTTATCATGGAACGTATATGGTGTTGTCATTGGATCTTTCTCTTGGAGATTGATCCCGGACCGTCGCCAATGGTCCTTTGTGTTGTTCCAATGCGACGTTAATTAAAATACCCACCTAAATAGAACTACTAGTGACCTCTAGTGGAAAAGTATGTAGAACACGTTGTAATAGATTAGAGAGTAGAATACAAAGCCCAATATTGGCGTCTGAAGAACAAAATCCTTAAACATTTTAGGTACCGGATAAATATTTATCTGGTACTGGGGGCTTCTACTATGTGGATTTTGTTATAATATTTCATCAATAATGTTAGACACCTGGTTCTTCAATTCATTGCGATCATCTGTGCACTGCAAATCCTTATGATAACAGTCCCTTTGGGAGTTGGATTTTATTATACAAGCCATAATAATATTTTAATATGCGATTTGTTATCATTTTTTCGGTAGGCTTTCAAATATATTTATTAGTACTGCAAGTTGAATTACACTGGGTTTCTTTACTAGATACGGCTACGAATTGACCTCACAAAACGGATATGTTAATAAATAAATTTTCAGTTATTTACATATATTTCCGACAAAACGAATACTTTAAAAATAAATTTTCAGCTATTTACGTCTATTACCGATACGGATGTATTAATAAATAAATTTTCAGCTATTGACATATACTGTATCTATATACATTATTAAAATACGTAAGTTCACCAGCACAATTCCAAAATATTTAAGCGCCTATCATTTTTATGTTTCAATGACAAATATTTGAAACAAAAAAGGTCCTAAAGTGAACTATCACACACAATTCAGCTCAAAATTTCATTTCATACTTTTTAAATTCATTCTCATTTCAGCAACGTATTTCATAAACACAGTTCTGTAATAGTTATAACATAAAGTGAGGGACAAACCTGTGTTTGGTTACATAAAAATCATCAAACAAATTTAAATTATCACAATATTTTGAGTTTCAACACATTCCTAATTTATCTGTATTTATTTTATTTTCCTCTATGAAATAAAAATAATGAATAAATGATTGGAATTTTCAGTGTAAACCCAATTAAGGCGGAAAGTTTGTGAAGCTAAATGCTCTCGCGTGAGACAAAGAGGGATTATCTTAATCCCTCTATCCTAATTATCCTATGAGCATCAAGAGATTTCCACGTAGAGTGGTATGATTATTTTCTCCTCACACCATATTTTACTAGATAAATACATATATTGTATAAAAGAATGATAAGAAAGATTCTGACGTCAGTTGGTATGTTTTTAGAATACGATTTTCACCACTTCGTTAATAAAAACTCTAAACAAATTCCAAAGCTGATTAGTCAACACTATTTAAATCAACCACTAACATTTTTAGCTAAGGTAACCGCGATTTGTATCGTGTAAGACCATTTGGTCAACAGAAGTAAAATCTTCCTACACTTACTGTTGTTTATGATCACTGTAAAAGTACTCTCTTAAGTGATTACAAATGGAACGTTTCTTGGAAATTGTATCATTGCTTAGATCTTGGACTACATGTGACAATGCAATGTTTGTAGTTAGTTAACTGGAATAAATTTCCGTCATAAATAACTTTGTTCTTTTTTCAGATAATCTCATTACCTGCAATTGTGATTTACAATGACGGACGTCTACTGAAGGCTGTACTTTCAGGAGTCAATGTACCTAACCGAAGGTGTTTAAAGGAAGGCCCGTATCTACATTGACGAGAAGTGACATCTGTTATTATATGTACTAAATAAAATCAAGAAATAAACACTCTGAAAATACTAAAAAAGAAACGATCTTTCAGTGAATTGTTGCAAGATTGAAGCTGATATATTACATGTATCAATGCTTTCCATAGACCTTAATAAAATAGCAAAAACTTTACATTTATGATCGTCGGTGAGATGAGTCAGGAATTAAAAATAAAAAACAATTTTCAATTATGTTGCATGTGACATCCAAACTGAAGAGTATACGCATGGAAATACCCTTCTGAATTACACGAAGAAATAAAACTGCTATATACGAGATGTTTTTTGGATATAATGGAATATCTGTATAACGGTGTTTGAACTACAAGGATTAAGACATTAAAAATTATTATGATCTATCAGAAGGACCATTGATTATTTAAATAATTCAAACACTGTTTAATAAACTTATCACTCTTGAATCTAAATTTATGAAAATATGTCCTCGATGTATGTATTCGGCAAATAGCTCTTCTATCTCTGATCCCACTTTCTTTGTAAATTCAGTTAGAGATGAACTGTGCATGTATGGATCCTGTTAGCATTGATGTAGAGTTACATCCCCTTGTTGAACTTGGTGGATGGTGATGCTACAGGATATGAACCGCTTTCGTTTTTATTATGGAATTTGAAAACAATTGTACTAATTGAGTGCAACAAAGCAACTCCTCTCAAAACATGCTCTTACTGCAAAACTTTCTTATAAAATGATATGCGTAGTTACTTTTCAAAATATTTCAACTTTTTGATAGAAAACGGCATGATTGGTAAGGTAGTATAGGAAGAGCACTTGGCAAAATACGCTGTTGAAACCTAACGGTAGATGTTTCAACAGCTAAGCGAGCAGAACAAATATCTAAAATGCATTTACTTGGAAATCTAGCCATCAGTGTTCCAGATCATAACAGCCTCAACTTCTCCCGTGGCTTTATTTCAGCCGAAGATTTTTAAAATGTAACGGAAGAGATCCAAGACTATCTTCTAGATCGAAAAGTTTGCCTATGTCAAACGAACATAAATCTTTAGAGAAGGCCAATAAGTGCAAAAACGTAAGCATTTAATATACACCTTTGAAACGCCTGAGTTACCAGACTGTAAAAAAGGCTTATTTTCATTACATACCAAACCATATATTTTGTTTCTAGTGTCAATATCAATTGTAATGTTAATCATTCCGCTTATGCAAGATCATTCCCAAAGAGGATATAATAAAAATAGATTACCACAATGTAAATGAAGAGCAACATCATACTTTACCCAGTGGCTCCTTGCATCGTAACTGAACGAACGCCAATCCCAAGTGTTAGTTATGTATCGAAAGAACAAAGTTAATCAAATCTTGCTCTACACAAACTGAACCTGAAACATCTGTATTACCTCTGCTCCGATTGCCAGAAATTACAACTCAAATAACAATAACGAGATGACAACAAGTCAATAACAAGACTCCAGCAACTAATAAGATTTTTAAATATCTTTCTGCTCACAAAATATTCCAAATTCAAATATTCAAACCAAGCTCAAAAACTGAGTGATAGAAAAACACATCCTCACATAAAATCCTTCTCTCTTCAAAACGAAGATGCAATGGAGTTGTATTCATCTGACGATTATGACGTTCTGATAAGTGAGGACTTTTCACAAAGAAAGAAGAAATCACACAAGTACAACTTTCTCGGTTTCGTAGTATCTGAGTTCCTTTGGGTATTCGGTGTAGAATTGATGACGTTAAGAGTATATCCTAACTATCGATCAATATGCCTCATCCTGCAAAAAAAACCTCTTGTAATCTTACCGCATTTCTAAAATTAGAAGGTATAGCTGTGTAAAAATGATGTTGACAGTGACGTTAAAGCGCCTGGAGGTGTGTATTTTCAGTTAAATTGACTGTCCCACCAGTGATTCCACAACACATAACTCAAGAGGCTGTTACGTTATGTGCACCAGTGTGTTTGTAGGTTACTAAAGATAGCAAACAATTCGTCTAAACGCTAGATAACTGCTTGAATAGAAAGGGATTGAACTAGGGGAGAGAAATATCTTGTATTATCCCTTAGGCACGAGTCATCCAGGGCATATTTCGAAGAAAGGCCCACAGAAAGCCGGCTATTCTTGAAATGTTTTAAAAGCTCTAAACATTGAAAAACACATAAATCTCTTTTAATCAGTTTATCTCGATGTTCTGTATCGCAACCAGTTACATTACTCGTAGGCATGTCTGAAAAGTCAGAAGCCATTGGACGTTATGTTCGTTTTTGATTGGAATACAGAAGAGAAAGAGAATAGTTGGACCATCTCAGAAGTTATTTGTTAGACACGTGCAGGGTAGCGCGTAAATAACTTCGAAGATAAGATATGATAATTAGAGGCTAGCTCGCTGTTGTTGATATCTCAGTTTTTATTGAACTGAATCGAGCTTTTGTATGTAGACTTGTAACTATATAAGTGTTTAAAGTCTTATTTTTATATAAAGGAATATACTGTAACCAGAAAACCATACTAAATATTGGGTATAGCTACAGTTCTTTCGACTTGTTTGAGGAACGCGGAGTAAGATACACATTGTAAAGATTCATCGAGTCCAAGAATCATCGAGTCCAAGAATGTCTTTTTGTGATTTATTTTCGGACATCAAACAAACAGTACAAACGGTACAACACAACACAACAAACGATAATATTACGCTGAGATACATAAATTCAAGTTTCAAGAACAAGGAGGGAGCTCATCAAGAAAGCTCACACCCGAAGCCGTGCCATTCAGGAAGTCATTGAAATTGTTTTGAATCACATTACTTTACGAACGATCACGTGGTCTCGCCGAGAGTGTCAGCAAGAAGCTCCACTCTCAACAACACCCACGTGGTACATTCCTATTCTCAACACACATAATAGAGGAAAAGGAACTGGAGGATAACTAACTGCCTTCATTTAATGATATTTGAAAACGCAAGGATCGATTCATGTTAAAGGTTGTTCAATAGCTTTTGTGTGGTTCAAAAGCCAAATTTAGCTATGTTCCTCCGAACCCAAGACCATCTTGCTCCAAAAAAAAACTTTAAAAAAAAACTCCAAAACTTTTTTCATGAAGAGCCATACACTAATAATAAATCCATTTTCAATATTTTATATTGAAATTTAAAGATGGTGAAATGTTTAGTAGAAACAAAAGTGACTTTTTCATTCATACAGACAACAAACTTACTGCTATTAAAAAAAGTTCAACATTGAAATTAGAGGAATCCGTAAAGATAGTGTTACCATATGTTTCGGTGCACAGGCTAGTCTATCTTTATCGGGAATGTTTGTCAAAAGAAATATAGAAACCTATCTCGTTCTTTTAAACTGCTACAAAGATTCAAAAAAACCTCGGGAAATATTCTAGGGCACATCTTGTTCTAATGTACCTCATCACAACTGTGGAAGCGCGTGCATTTACCCTCAAATCTACAGTCGAATAAGTAAAATGTTCTAATTAACGGTATAGATATACAGGGGTTGGACAAAATAGTGTGAACACCTGTGAAAAGATAATTTCTTTTTATTAATAGGCCGTTGGTCCACCTTTTGCATGAATTATATCTTGTATCCGACGTGGAATGGATAAGTACAAATACATCATTCAGAGGGATACGTTCCCACTCAAATTGCAAAAAAATCCCTAATTCAGAAAGTGTCCTTGGAGGGAGAATCGACTGCGCAGCTTGTTTTCCAAAATATCTCACAACGGTTCAACTATATTGAGATCAGGAGACTGAGGGGGCCAGATGAAGTTTTCTACTTCATCGTCGTGTTCATAAAACCAGTATCGGGAAATTCCACAGGTGTGAATGGGGGCACTATCACTGACTGGTTGTTTATCAGGAAACAAAGTTTGAACCATTGGGTGAAGATAGTCGGCAAGAAGACTGACATTTATCCTCTCCTGTAACATTGCTATTCAGAACAACAAGTGGGACAAGACCACAATATGATATCGCATCCCAGATCATCACTGAACTACTGCCATGCTTAACCGTAGGCCGAAGACAGTCAACTTGATAGGCTTTTGATGGCGTTCTCCAAACGTAAACACGTCCATTTGTCGGGAATAATGTGAACGACGATTCGTCTGACCATATTACATTCTCCCATTGTTGTTGTGTCCAATTTTCATGCTCGCGACACCATATCCATCTCTTCAAGACATTGCATGGTGTAATCAATGGTTTTGAAATAGCAGCTCTATCTTGAATATTTGCCACATGCAGTTCACGCCGGATAGTTTTTGATAAAACTGCTTCCTGTAGATGTGTGTTTATCTCAGATGTTATCTGGTATGCTGTTGTCTTGTATTTTTTGGCCACAATCCGCTTCAAAACCCTTCTGTCGCTGTCATTGAGCTTCGATTTTCGACCACTGTTGTGCTTTTTACATGATGTTTTTCCCTGTTTCAAATATGCTGACATTACAGTCGACACTGTATTTCTCCCAACACCTAGAAGGGTGGACGTTATCGTTATTGAGGCTCCAGCAAGACGAGCCCCAACAATCATGCCTCTTTCGAAATCAGAGAGGTCAGCCACAACGCAATTTTATCACAGAAATATATTTCGCATCCGACTTATATCACTGCTAGTAGCAGACTAATGTGTGTACTTTCTCATCCGCTAGGTGGCACCCTTCACCGCTAGAGTTCAGGAGTATACGAGAGGTTTCTTTCGAGTGCTATTTTTTCACAAGTGTTCATATTATTTTGTCCAACCCCTGAACATGTTCTATCATTATCTATATCGTCAGTTTCAGTAGAAACTCTTTGAATGACAAATTTTGTTTTGACTGTATAACTGATTTAGAAACTATAAGTCTTAAGTCAGAAAATAAAAGTTATAGAAGCATTTTCGTAGTTTTATTTAT
Organism: Metellina segmentata; assembly: GCA_947359465.1. Classification (NCBI taxonomy): domain Eukaryota; kingdom Metazoa; phylum Arthropoda; class Arachnida; order Araneae; family Tetragnathidae; genus Metellina; species Metellina segmentata. Next base: position 48,825,633 of record OX375878.1, read on the forward strand.
ATCTGTGAAACAGATCATGATATGAATATTTATAATCGCATCGAAACAAACATTTTGTGTTTTATTCAATATATTGTGCGCTCTGGTCTTCGTGTTGCACTCGTATTCAACTTTTACATTACGAATTGCATACTAATTTTATGTCTTAAGTCCCTTTTGAAGGGAAATACATTATGATTGAGCTAATGATGACAGTAAAATCAGACGGTTAATTGCTGTATTATAATAAAATTTCGCATATAAATTCCATTCAACAGATAAATAAACAGAATCTAGAGTTTATTGTTCCAAAAATGCAGCAAAGTTCATGTTTCTCTCGATTAAAGTAACTATACAAACATTATTAGGTTCAGAACTAGCACAGCAATTTTGAATGAAACGGAGACACAATGGATAAGAATAATGGAAATATATCTTTTACAATCACAGACCAGCTACCGAATGGAAATTGCGATCAGCACAAACATATTTAATGCCGTCGTCGCAGAAATTTAAGCACACACAAATGGAAAACAATGTAAATAGGCACTGGAAAAAAGCAAGATCGTCAATCAAATGCGAGAGCATTTGTTGCGATGTAGTGCAAACTACAAGGTTTGCTCTAGAATCAAGTTTTAAGTAATAATACGCAGATAACTGGGAACTTGGATGACTGTATCATTTGTGTACCAAATAATTAGTAAATTTGAAAATAATGCTGAAAATTTAATTTTATCTCACATACATATTTCAGTAGATTGTTCTTTGGGATGAAGTATGTTTTGGTCTAAAGAAAAGAAGGTAGGAGAATGTGTGAATAAAATAATAATTCAAGGAAAGAGGTTCTGAAGAATGGCAAGAATTTGTTGATAAGATGAACGACTAGTTCCTATTCAATCAAATTCCCATCACATGTTCTGGCTTGGAAAACAATACTGTGGTAGATTGAGTTATTGAACAAGAAATAGAGAGAGAGAGGAAGAGAGGAATTCACTTTAATGCCTGGTTAAGGAGGCTGTGTAAAGGCATTACACGAAGTTAATTTACTATCTGATTATAAATCAACGTAGGCTAAGATTCGTGTACATATTAAAAATATTACTGAAAAAATCTTTACTTTAATTAGATTTCGGATATCGCGTGATTTGAGAAGTATTTACTAGGTAAGAATATTCACACATAAATGAGAAGCAAAAAAAAAAGGAATATGCCAGCTCATAAAGAAGAACTTAAATTATAATATATTATTATAGTTATTTATTTTAAATGTATTTAAAGGAGAAATGTGTGTAGAAAATTGAGTAGGACAAATCGATTTTTATGTAGTGGTCGCATGTAACATAAAAGTAATCCGTGTGACTATGTTTGCATGCCGTATTTATAAAAAACAATCGAGTATGAATAGTGGCCTAAAACGCGTTTCACCAGAAAGATCAGGAGTATGAGTAAGTAGTCAATCTAACCGCCAATGGATATCTTGATTATTACATCATAAATTCTGCTTAACTATTCTCAGCGGTCGCATTTAGTCATGAATTGCTGTAACGTTGCTCGTAGAGTCGTGAATTAGCTAACGGAGTGTTGTGAATTCAGGACTTGATCCTACCAAAGCGGAGGACAACTTCCTCCAAGCTCATTACCACATGCAATGAGATGTCACCAAGGCAAACGCTATCCAAATATCCATGATCCTGAAAAGTCTAGATGAAGATGGACTTTTAATCTTAACCTTTACGCTTTTGAGCTTAGATTTTTCAAACGTCTCACACAACGGCTCATTGGCCTGACTCTCCGAGCCCCTTTGACTGATTACCAAACTTGAACGATAGGGCCGTGAGTGGCATTTACGACTGACGTTTTCCTTTCATAGTATTGTGTGGCTTATCGTTTGGCGTGAGAAGAGATATCACAGGAGCGAGTTTCTGCTTTTAACAAAGAGTTCACTCCTCACAGTCGGCAGGGTGGAAGGGCACTTAACAAAAGGAGGAACCCTCTAGAAGGTAAATCGCTGACAGATCGTAAATGGTGATCGATTCCAGCGATCACTTAAAAAGGGGTTAACATCCACAATACACAGATCTATACCATGCTACTGGTGTAAACGAAATTTTAGTGGTAACAATTGTTTACCTGGTTACCAAAGGTAAACCTTCAACAGCTGTCATAGGTCTCACAGACCCCAAGTCATTTTTGACAGGTCGTTTCCACCCCTTAAAGTGAATATTGGTCGATGTCCTATTCAGTACCTTCCTACTACGTCCAACAGAAGCCACATTCCAAAGACTGGTTTGGCTGCCACAACTATTTCGTATTTCACACTATTTGCATTTCCGGCCTGTCCTCTACAGCATTTGTGCTACAGTTCTTGTTGAATGAAATCGTCTAAATTTGAGTAGGGAATTTCGGCAGAGAGCCTAAAATGGCAACAAACTTTAATAAGAAACGTCCTGTGTATCTTACACAAAAAGAAATTCAGGATAGTGTTGATAATGGGTCGGAAATAGAGTACTGGGACAGTGAAATTTCGGATAGTATTATTGAAAGCAAACACCAAACGGATTTGAAAATTTATGCAGATGAAGATGAAGACATTTCAAGTGCGTTTTCACAAAAAGGATATTTCAACGGAAAAAATAACTTCAAATGGTATGCCCGGGTGGAAACATAATCAACGCCAAAACAACATAGTTTTACAGTTTCCAGGGTTGAAACGTCCTGCAAAATTAGGTCCGAAAGCTGAGCCTGAAGAGACATGGAATCCACTTGCTTTATATAGTAATATAAAATATATTTCATGTTAAGAATTGAATTATCTAAATTTAAAATGTATAAATAATAATTATCTAAAGAATATTTCATTAATATTCTATATTAATCTACTTTATACGCACTTTAGATCTGAGAGACCCCTCCACACTAGATACTAGACGGTTTGTGACACAGCAGTTAAAAGTTAAGCAGAAGAAACTTCTTATGCAGCAGCGGTAAAATGCTGATACCGAGGAGAGTATATATTTGGGAGGTAAGACTACCGAGGCTCTATGCAAGTGCTTTAGTTTTCAGAATTCAGTATTTTATAATCACTCATATGGTGTACTGAAGCTTTTTCGTTATTTTTGTGTAGATGATCTTAAAGAATTAAACAGCTATGTATCAAAACTGATAGATGAATTATGATTACAAAATCTGTGGCAGATTTTCCCAGTTACACATTTTTCCAATTGAATATTTTCTTCCTAAAATGTTTAAGTACCTAAAATTTCTACGGATTTTCTTTTCAGGAGCCAATATTGGGCCTTGAGTAACTTTTGTTTGTGAGAGTAAGTTTCACATACACACTTTTATGAGGTCATTAGTTGCTGTATGAAAAACTTTTTGTGCTAAAAAATAGCTTTATCTCCTTCTCCTAAATCTACTCCTGTTCAAACAACATTAATAAAAGTACGCTAAAAAACTTTAAAACTTCTTTTAGAATCTTCTTAGGTTTTTAAAACAGAATCTGTTAAGGGCACGTTTTTGCTCATTCATGGGGAGATATGCAACCGTTATACCAATTCTGAAACCCGGAAAAGATCCCAAATCCCTTGAGTTACCATCTTATCGCTCTTACAAGCTGCCTACGCAAAATCCTTGATAAAATGGTAAACGCAAGATTAATGTATATTTTAGAGGAAAATAACTGCCGTTCCCCGTTTCTGAGTCGCTTTAGCAGATTTCGATCGACCATTGAATAACGTAATCCCTCTAGCAACGCAATGAAAAGTGCCTTTGTCCAAAATAACCATTTACCGTCAATTTTTCGTCAAAATAACAGTCAATTTTCTTTGATATTTACAAGGCATATGTGATAGAACATAGAGGAGTAGAATTCTTAAAGATATATACAATCATAATTTTAAAGTCAAGTTATATTCAAGAATATTTATTCAGGAATTATAGGAAGAAATACACTTAAATGTTGTATCCACCTTTACTGATGTCTGTATTCAAGAGGATGGTATACAACAAGGCAGTGTATTGAGTCCTACTTTATTCGTCCTATAAATAAATACAATAGAACTCCAACTATCCGAACTCCAGTTATTCGGATCGTTTTGAGAAAAAAGGACACCGGCAAAATCTTCATTTTAATAGTTCTTTATCGATGAATGACGAAGTGTCTTTTGAGAACATAAGAAACAGTAAATATCCCTGGATATTCCGAGTCCAGTACAGGGGATTTAGCCGAGTGGCGGGTGTGAGATTTTTCGGACCCTGGATTCCAAATTCTCATTGACGATGAACTCATTCAAAGTGTGAGAGAAGAACTCATTGATGTCCCGGAAGATGACGACGGCATTGCTGCTAAACCAGACGCTGGGCCGTCAGCTCTAAAATGAACGGAGCTTCAGCCAGAGTGCTACCATCTGCAGCTACTCACCATCAAGCTCTCATGCCTGACAGCAGCATGGAAACCAGTGAAGACAGCAAAACAAATTACTTTGACCGATATGTTCAAGTAATGATTAATTTTAATACAGTGTGTAAGTACAAAATGTAAACAAAAATGTTTTCGTTCAGTAAATTTCACTACATACAAAAGCCGAATTCGTTTTTTTACTGAGATAAAACCTTTACTTTCGTGAATTATCGTATTATCTGGATATTTGATTACCTGGATGGGGTCTGGTTCCAATTTATCCGGATAGTTGGATTTATACTGTACATTACAGTGCCTGTTACAAAATTTTGATACCCCTTTCAACACCAGAAACCAGAATATGATCAGTGGTTCTAAAATTTCATTGCCAGTCAAACGAAACTTTATAATTTTCATCCGTCCCAAGTTGTGATAAAAGATAATGAAAAAGTCAGTAAAGCGGCTGGATCCACCATACATATCATTAACAATACGATTCCATCTATCATGTTTTCAAAAGAACATTCGGTACCTATTTTTAAGAAAAGTGACTGGTATCAAGAAACAGAAAACAAATTGCATGTTATTAAACCTCATGTGTTTCGCTGCAACCACATGCCAACACGTAAACATGATGTGAAGATGACAAGATGTATTGATTCAGCCTGTATGTAATCATTGTGTATGTCTTTTAATTGATCATCATTTTTACGTGTGTTCAAATTTAATCTTCATGGATTTATTCATTTAAATTCATACAACTTACAGTTAGATAATATACTTGGAGAAAGACCCCACCAAAAAAAACATTTCTTTAACAGCATTGGTTTTGCTCATCACATTTGATTGATTTTCTAATTGCTTGTTTCATCGTCAAAATTTATTTATCCCTAGCAGAATTAATATACCTTAATCGGGTTGATTTGGTTAAAACTACAATTTCAACAGTGGCAACCATGTTCTTGAAAAACGGTTCCTAGCCATCCCAAGAAATATTATTTATCTGTGGCCACGTAGTCATTTAATGTCGTTAAAGCAAGCAAGAACAGACAAAAATCTCTACGATCCACAACATGTGGAGATAGTGAAAACTACTTAACATTAAAGATTCATCGTTTTGAATGTGACAAAATCTCTCGAACGGACCGAATTCACCTTTCGAAAAATCACGCACACTATCACTTGAAATTCGAGAGACTCTTATCAATCAGAATTCATCGTTCTTTCCGCTTGTTCACTTGTAGCTACGTGTTCATTTCATGTGACTTAAAAGAACGAGACTGAAAAAAATATTCTCAGATCCATACCCTATGCAAATGAAGGTAAAACTTCTACACATTTGAGACACATCGTTCAAAATGTGATACAAATTGCTCGAAAGAGTCGAATTAACGCTTTGAAGACTCCACTACATCTTGACAACCGAGAATTCGTAGGAAGAAGCAATCTAGATACCCTTTATGTTGTCAGACATTCTCATTGCTCTTTCCTATCTTCCATTGTGGTTCCTAAAGGTTATCAAGGTTATCTAAAAGAACAAGAATAAAAGAAAAATTCTCCGATAATCATCATGTAAACGTGGAGGTGAAATCAACTTCACATTCGAGACACCATTGTTTAGAATGTAATAGAAATCCCTCAAACTGGTCGAATTTATCTTTGGAAGACAACCACACTACATTTTGAGAACCGAGGTTTTGGAGGATGGTGTGCAAACAAAGACCCTTGTCGTTTGTAAACTTCCTCATTGTTCTTTTACTTCTTCAGTTGTGGCCACACGTTTATTCCAAGTTGCCTAAAAGAACAAAAAGAAAAGAAAAATTATCCGATGAATGTGAACGTGGAGGTGAAATCAACTTCTCATTCGAGACACATTGTTTAGAATGTGATAGAAATCCCTCAATGTAGACGAATTCACCTTTGGAAGACAACCACACTACATTTTGAGAACCGAGGTTTTGGAGGAGGGTGTGCAAACAATGAACCCTTAAAGTTGGTTAACTTCATCATTGTTCTTTAAGCCTCTTCACTTGTGGCCACATGTTTATTCCAAGTTGTCTAAAAGAACAAGAGTATAAAAATTATCCGATCATCAGCATGTGAAAGTGGAGGTGTAAATGACTTCACATTCGAGACACATTGCTTAGAATGTGAAAGAAACCTCTCGAATGGGGTCGAATTCACCTTTCAATGACTCCCATACTACTACTTGAATACCGAGGATACGAAAGAATATGCTATAGAGAGAGCCTTAACGTCGCAAATTTCCTCACCATTCTTTCTGCCTTTGTATTTGTGGGCAATTTTTCATTGATGGTTACCTAAAAGAATGATAACAATAAAAAAAAAGATTCCCTCATCCATAGAATGTGCAGGTGAATGTGAAAACCACTTGTTATCCTTTAGAATGTGAAAGAAATATTTTGAACGTTTAGAATTTACCTTTGGGAGATTACCATGCTACCTCTTGAGAACCCAGGTTGCGGCGAAAGGTGCGATCAAGACCACCCTTATGATTAAAAGACTTTCTGACTGTTCTTTTCCCCCTTCAGTTGTGACCACCTGGTCATTTAACGTTACAGAAAAGAACAATAAAAGAAATTATTAGATTATCGCATCATGTAAAAGGGGAGACGGAAAGGAATTTATATTAGGGACACATTGTTTAGAATGTGAAATAAATCTCAAGAGCCCGTCGAATTCACATTTTGGAGACTCACACTAGAGAACCCACTATGCGGAGGAGTGTGCAATCAAGACAAGACACTTTTGTCGTTGGTAGACTTCCCCATAGTTCCTTACACCTCTTCATTTGTGACCACATGTTCATTCAAAGTTACATAAAAGAGCAATAATAAGATACAAAAATTCTCCGATCATCACCAAGTGAAGGTGGAGGTGAAAACGACTTCACATTTGAGACATCTGGTAATGTGTGAAAGAGGTAATATTAAAGCAAATGTTTTTGTAATGTGAAAGAAATCTATCAAACGGGTCGAATTCACCTCTTTAAGATTCCCACGCTGCATCTTGAGAAATAAGGACGCGGAGTCAATCAAAGAACCCTTATTATTGGCAAATTTCCTCACCGTTTGTTCCGCCCCTTCACTTGTTACCGCATTTCTATTTAAGGTTACCTAAAGAAACGAGAATAATAAAAAATGTATCCGATCCTCATAATGAGTAGGTGGTGATGAAAGCCATCACATTCTAGAACATTGTTTAGAATGCGAAAGTAATCCCTCGAACGGACCGAATTCATTCGATGGAGTCTCCTAAACAACCTCTTCAAAACCGAGGATATGGAGGAGTGTACAATCGACCCTTTTCATTGGCAGACTTCTTCGCCGTTCTTTCCACCATTGCACTTGTGGGCACTCTTTCTATTAATGGGGTCGGGCACCTAAGAATTCGAAAAGTTCATTTATCAGATTTTTACTGTTTATGAATATTTGAATTGCTCTCTTTGTAACGATACCTTATTTGTAGAAATCTGTTAATTGGAAGTATTTTTAAATATTTTTTTAAAAATAGACGCAGTATTACCGCGACGTACACGTCTCAGAACATACCTTTTCATGTTTGGGGCACATTATTCAATAATCTATTTGAGATACATTATTGAAACTTTTTATGATTGGCTATAAATCACTTTAAACAATTTAACCTTTACACTGCGGGGCTTAGATTTTTTCAATCGTCTCACAGAACGGCTTTTCTCCTGATTCTCTGAGCCCCTATACCTGATTACCTAACTTGTTTGATAGGGTCGGGAGTGGCATTTACGACTGACTCTTTCCTTTCATAGTATCGTTTGGCGTGAGAAGAGATATCATCTGAGGGCTTTTTGCATCCCCCTCCTCACGGTCGGTGGGTAGGAGGCCAACGAACAAAAGAAGGGGTCCTCTAGAAGGTCAGTCGCTGAGAGATCGTAAATGGTGATCGATGCCAGCGAGGGGGGGAATAAAGGGGAATGACATTCACCGCTACCATGCAGCTGGTGTAAACGATAATTTAGTGATAACAGAAGTCTATCTGCGGCATCGTAAAGGTTAACTCAAGGAATAAGATATAAAACACATATTTTTGCTAAAACGTATTTTATCTTAAAAATTCCAATTTTTTTGTCACTTTTTAAAAAGTTGATAATTTTGTGAATTTAAAAATTAATTAAAAATCCTGTGTCAAAGTCTTTAAAAGTATTTAAATATTATGCTGTAAATATTTCAGATTAATAAAAGCATTAATAGAAGCATAGAATGAATAAATAAGATGCCCCCAAATTTAGTGAATTAAATATCCACCATCACTAAGGTTTAACGCCATATTTCTCAGAACATACTTTGTTTCATGTTTGTGGGCACATTACTCAAAACCTACTTAAGATACATTCCTGAAACTTTTAAAATTGTTTATGAAGCACTTTTTTTTAAACACTTTTACAAAAGGAACAAGTCATAAAATGCATACTTTAAAAAAAAATATTTTACCTAAAAACTTTTGTTTTTTTTATTGTCATTTTTTAAAAAGGTTTATAAATTTATGAATTAAAAAAATTAAAAAAAAAAACTCAGTTTAATAGTTAAAAGCATTTAAATATTACGCTAAAAATTTTAGATTAATACCGTAATTTATAAATAAATGAGATGTCCCCAACATGGGTGTCTATGGAAGTGCCCGAACCCCGTAAGATTACCTAAAAGAATTAGAATAATTAATAAATTCTCTTATCCATACCCTTTGCTAGGTGAAGGTGCAGACAACTTCATATTCGAGAAACATCGCTCATAACGTGATAGAAATCAATCAAACGGGCCGAAATCACATTTGGAGATCACTTACAACCATTTGAGGATGCGATTGCGAGTTAGTTGTGATTAGCAGATTTCCTTATCGTCCTTACCGCCTCTTCACTTGTAGTCATATGTTCGTTCCTGGTTGCCTGAACGGTTGGTAGGCATGTACTTTAATTAACGCTGTACTGGAACAACACAATGGGCTATTGACGACGGTCTGAGATCAATACCAACGGGAAAGACCCGAAGACAACACCACGTAATTTTGAACCACGATCAGATGACGAGGCAACACATGAGCTGGCACCCCACTCTCCGAACATCCACATCATGCCAACGTGACGATATTTGAGGCCACGATGGATTCAACATGCAGCAGCCCTTTTGTACACGATGGTCTTTGACTGGATTCGATCTTGAAACGCTCCGGCTGCTGGTTACTTGAAGGAACGAGAATAAAAACACTTTGATCCTTTATTCCCCAAATGAAGGTGGAAGTGAAAACGACTTGACATTCGAGACAGATGGTTTAGAATGAGAAATAAATCTCACGAACGGGTCGAAATCAAATTATGCAGATCCCCATACCTTCCCTTGATATCCGAGGATGCGGAGAGTGTGCTATCGAAAGACGGTTATGGTTGGTATAATTCCTCATCGTTCTTCCCGTTCTCTGTTCATATGCCACATGTTTATTCAATGCTACCAAGAAAAACAAAATAAGCTGTGCGAGGGAAGTTGAAAACGAAGTTGTACCGTATGAAATGGAGCGATGTCAGTAAAAATTGGCAGCGTAAAAGAACAAGATCTTTGGGTTTCATCCCCACCACATTTATTTTAACATCCTACAGCTTAGCAGATATTTAGTGCAAACTTACAGATATTTTGAGACAAGAAGGGTTCGGGAGAGGTTAGCGAGCGCGTCCTCGCTGTCTCAGTTCTCAAAGGATCTCGGGTCTACCATCGTTCTAGGTCGCTTTCAGCTGAAAACCACATGTCGATGGAATCTTGAGAGTCCTCAAGGGGTTGAGATTAAGGAGATCGTAATGTCAGTGTAACGTCAGATGAAGAAGGTTTATTTTAAGTGCCCAGAACTTGTACCCTGCACTACATATAACGGATGTAATGTCAAATATAGTGCTGTAATAGTACTTCTAGAGCTAGTTATAGACAGTGAATCACTTGAAAAGAGTTTTACGATATCCAATTAAGGAATTCTTGAATATGTCTGCTTTATGTTGGCTTGATCAGAGAAGCCGCCTTCAGAGTGTTACAACGTTAAATTCGAGACACATCATTAGAGTGTGATAGAAATATCTCGTACGGCTCGAATTGACCTTTAGAAAATTCCCACACTATCTTTTGAGAACCGAGGATACGGAGTAGGGTAAAATTGAGTGACCCTCATCGTTTTCCCCTCCTCTTTATTTGTGGTGTGGTGTTTTGGGGCACCACACTAATACAAATACAAATACAAATACAAATATTGACGACCAGCTACAGGCTCAAGCCCAACAAGGCTGGTCCTTTGTTTATGAATTCTCCAATTCCCACTGACTATCCAATTGTGTCTTAAATTCGTACACTCCCTTTGAATTAACTATATTTTCAGGCAACGCGTTCCAACTGTCTATTACCCTATTAAAGTAGTAGTTTTTCCTTAAATCCCGATTAAAATGTGTCTTATTCAATTTATACCCATGGCCCCTTGTTCTGTTATCCCTATTGAAATTTAAGCCCTCTGTGTCCCCTTGTTTTACAAACTTGAAAAGCTGAATCAAATCCCCCCTCCTTCTTCTTCTTTCCAGTGTATACATGTTTAGCTTACTTAAACGTTCATTATAGTCGAAATTTGCTAGCCCCTTTATTATTTCTGTAGCTCTGTGCTGAACCCTTTCAATTGATTCTATGTCCTTTCTCATATATGGAGCCCAGAATTGTGCAGCATATACAAATGGAGTTGGACAGAAATTTCCGTTTTAAGCTATTTATTGAACTTAAAAATATGTCAGTACAATTGGACCAATATTTACAGACGTATGTACAACAAACGATCATTGCACGATTGTTCATGAAGAAACACTAAGTTTCTCGTATCACAGTTTATATTTTTGTTTCCCCAGGGTTTGACTTCCCCGTTTAGCTGTCACGTGAGCTATCGCGTCCACCACCTTCCTCTGTGGCTTCTGTCGCTCGAGCCCTTTGTCTTCCTTTTCATCAACCTCTCCTGGAATCCCTGTCGCTTTTTTTATTAAATGACACCTCCCACATTTAAATTGTGTCCAATCCCCGCTCGTGCGAAAGGGTCGTGGAACCGTTAGCCAGCAATCTGTCAAAAACACCAGGTGTAATTTATTCAGAAATATCTATATTATCTTTAAGATAATAAAAAAAAAAATTTGACTTTTTTTTCATATTTTGAGTCACTGACCCCCTTAAGAAAAATTTAGTGTTGAATGTATCTTATAAAATTAACACCAGGTAACATTCACCGCTACCATGTCGCTGGTGTAAGCGATATTTTAGTGGTAACAAATGTCAATCTGCCGTATCGTAAAGGTTAAGGTATCCGCACACGTTGGAGGTCGTTATTTTTTTAATGTGATATAGAAACATTTGAATGATATTTTTATGTTTAGTTTTATTGAAAAATAACATTGGGCTATAAATATTTAAATTATATATTAATAATTTTGTAAAACTTATAAATATGTATGAAAATTTAAGGAAATTTATGAAAAACTTCAATTGTGCTACAGAAAAATCTATTCAATTAATTTGAAAACTAATGCTTCCAAAATAAACTACATGCAATTGTCTAGTGAATGAACTACAATCAAAAATATATTAAAAAACAAACAAAAATTCGACAAGCGATCGAAAAATAAATGCAAGATTTTTGACAGTTTTACAGTCAAACTTCTTAAATAAAGAGCCATAATTTAAAAACTCTTCAACTCATCATAATTACTATAGTTCATTCACTAGACAACATTATGAAAAACAAGTTCACAAATTTTTACGAGAATCCATCAATAACTTTTTGTGTTATAACATTTGAAGTGAAGAAATAATGCAAAACTATTAATTTAGAGTAAAAGCAGTTTGAAGTGTATCGTTTGCTCTCTCCTTGCTTTTACTGTTTGCGTAAACAATTTTGTTCTTCACTTCTATTTCAAAATGTTCACACGATTTCTAAAAGAAAAACCATTTAAACACTTAAGAAACCTTTCTAAAATTATGTTTGCAAAAAAAAAGTAAGCTTTAAATTTAAATTTTGCTCTTTTTATGTCCACTTCCGATGGTTTCCAAACCTACTTCCGGTTTTCCCGCCTTGATTAAAATCGTAATATCTCTTCAACTAATTAACTTAGAGAAAAAATAAAATATTCTTTGGAAAGTTAAATAAATACTCTATCAAATAAGATCAAAAGCTGCTTTTTGAATATTTGGTCAAAAATGACATTTTCAACGTGTTCGGATACCTTAACTAAAACTCTCTGCCACCTAACAATTCTGCAGAGTTCCTTTTGCGCGTTTTGCACCAACTCCCAAGAAATGAACATCCGACACCTACAAATGTATACTGCAATCTCTAGTCGAGAGCTTTTTAGCAAATAATGTGAGGCTAGAAAATTATGGGGCAGTTAAATATTTTTCTCTTTTGTGTTTCCTTTTCCTAACAATTTAAAGTATTGTTTGTGCGTGTAGGTAGTATAGTTTGTTTTCAGCCTGCCATTGGAGATAAAAATACCTTTTTAACTGATTTTGCTTTTGAGTTCGACTTAAAAACCGATGAACAATGGAACGATGCAACTATTAAATAACGTTTCACCAAGAAGTTTTTCAAAAGGTCATTACGAAATTGAAAAACAAATTGCGTGAGATATATAGAAGCAAAACCGCAAATATCCTTAAGTCAAAATGATAATAACAGTCTCATTGCGATCAATCGTAGTTAACGCACAAGTTGAAATACAATCACAGAATATTAGTTACTAGCATCACCCGCACGGCGTTGCCCGTGACAAAGTTATGCTTATAAAAGGTCGACCTCACTGATTTCGACAGAACCAAATTAAACAGCAGCGATAAACAAAAAATTGCATAAATGATAAAAATTAAATATCGCTATACTTTCAAAGAGTCTTAAAAATAAGGAAAACAGCAGGAAACAGTGCGACTGGATGTGGCTGCACTGAACAGTCTTAACGCTAAACCTCACTGATTCCGACAAATAACGTAAATGAATTACATTGTGAAGGAAATCAAAACCAAGTTAAGCCGTAATAAGCAAAATTGCAGAAATAATACAAATTCAAAAGTAAGTTACGCTTTCAAAAAGTCTTAACGCTAAACTTTACTGATTCAGACAAACAACGTAAATCAAAACCAAAATATCGCTATGCTTTCAAAAAGTCTTCACAAGCTAAAGAAAAACCATGATTTAAACCAAACAAAACGAAAATTGTTCCAATTTACATAGTGGAAAGAAAATCCGTTAAGAAAATGCCGACCAACCGGTATAGTGATTAAGGTGTTAGTCTCTAGATTGGAAGGTTCCTGGTTCGAATCCGGGTCCAGGCATTGGATGTTTGTAAACGTATGGTGTAGAGGCGGTTGGTGCACCTTAAATCTGTCGTGGTCTAAAGTCCTCAAGTTGGGTTGGTGTGGAAGTTTGGAGAGTGGGGTGCCTGCTCAGGTGTTGCTTCGTCATCAGACCGTGGTTCAAAATTACGAGGTGTTGTCCTCGGATCTTTCACTTAAAGGGACTGATCCCGGACCGTCGTCAATAGCCCGTTGTGTTGCTCTAGTACGACGTGATCGAAAATTACCATTACCATAAGAAAATGAAAGGGTTTTAAAGAACCAATGGAATTAAAGGAAAATACCAAGGGGAAAGAATAAGAAAATTGCGCTTAGAATACCACTCGACCAATGACGTCATTCATGCACCACGGTAGAAAGTTGGCCCGCGTCCAAAAAAAGAACCACATGGGTAAAAAAGCTTATAAATAAATTTTTAAATTTTTTTAGATTAAATATTTAAAAATTTGACCTTTGAGGTGCAGTCGGTCATCTGTGTGAAAAAATTTATTGCTATAAGTACTATACATTCATCTTGACACCTGCCATCTAAATAGTAGTAGAAGTAGTAATTTTTTCTAATGGTAGTAGAAGTAGTAATAACGTAACTATCGCAGATACTTTCGATTTTTAATATGAACCAGCCTAAAAAAACTAACCAAGTCTCTAAACACAAATTGAAAACTTCTAACAATCTGACTTTATAAAGTAAATAATTATAATTAAATTATCCTTACATAATTAATGATCCTTAAATCACTTATCTGCCGACCTCATCTGGTGGTCAAAGTCGTTGTTTGAATTTGATTCTCTATTAAGATGAATTGTGTGGCTTTAACGGAGAAATTTCCAGGAGGTTGGATGATTAAAATATTTAAGTGGGGATAATTGAACTTCAGGGCACAAAATGCCATTTTCATGATTAGTATCCACGAGCATATTCGAGAAACTGAATACTTAAGATTGCCTCGGAAATTTCCACTCACACATAACAATACATTACCATATCAAAGGTTTGATACGGTCATTCAGATTAAATATTTGAATTAAACACATTATTTGTGTCGAACCATTTCCGAATGTTTCAGTTACGTTTGTATTTACATTCATAGTTCAGTATATGGCATAAAAGTTAGGATGCGAATTACAGAAATAACAGCATTAGACTACCATGATCACCAATTTCAGTGACAAATTTTTATTGATGCTTCCTTGCTGATTCATCACTGACATTTGCTTCACAGATGTTATTAGGCTTTCTGGGCTTTTCATCGTAATTCCGAAATGTTGTTTTCCTCAGAATGTTTGTACTTTAAAAAATGTATTCTTTATAATTGCTTAGAAAACAAGGGAGATAAATTCCAGAATCTACCACATCCCGGTAAAATTTATGAGCAACTCAAAATTCTCTTTAAATATGCTTGAAGATAAAACTAAGTTTGAAGCTGTTTAGAAATTTTTATGCTAGTGAATTAGACTAAAAAATTACCAGAATAATCCTTTTTAGTATTACTGTAAATTTTAAAAGTCATTTAAGTGTGGATAAAATTGTTTGTAATAACTTTTAGATATTTTTATAATTCTTTTCGCATTCTTATAAACATTTCAAATATTATAAATGTGATTAAATAATTTCTTAATACCTTTTCGACATTTTTACAATATCCTTAACTAAGGTCAGGCACAAATACTATACAGACATAATCATACTCATACATTTCACATACATCGCACTCATGTTTGCATGGCAAAGAAACAAAATGACGAAAAGCGACAGTAAGGTAAGAACTTCAAAAGACGAACTCGAAGGAGATTAGGAATGCCTTTTGTCAAATTATTTTCGTGTAAAATTAAATCATTTCGTAAAACTCAACATACGGCAAATACTCTTGCACCAAGTATGCAACAGTTTCGAATTTTGTCATCTTAAAAGGAAGGAACACATATTAATTTTGTAAGATACATTCATCACTAAATTTTTCTTAAGGGGGTTTAAAAATTAAAACATGAAAAAAAAAAGTCCAATTTTTTTTATTATCTTATAAAGATAATGTAGATATTTCTGAATAAAATGATGCCTAATCTTTTTCTACCATCAGTAGAACAGGAAATATTAAACTTTTTATAAACATGACAGCTGCAAATTAAACGAGCCTTCTTAATTTTAAACGCACTATTTCTCTTTTGTGTTAAATGGGATTTCAGTAGTAGAAATCTATAACTTAAAAACTGTATGTCAAAAATGAACGCAATTTCCTACATTTACTTTTCAAATATATTTCTATATATATATATATATAAATTTTTTTTCCATTTGTCTTAACCAAACATTACGAAGGCAATTTATGGTAGGAACTTTAAGAAGTTAATTAATGCAAAGGTGAAGTGATTTGTTCTAAAATATTTTAAGATAAATCAATTTTGCCCAACGTCAAAATATTTACATTTTTAAATTTTAATAAAAAAAGATTAAAGTTTTGAAAACATAAAATAGTTATTATAATTTAAAAATACAATGTATACATACAGAAAACAATTCAGAACAAAAACTTTAAAATTGTTGATTTTAGAACTTTGAGTCCCAGACCCCTTTAAAGAGAATTACTTTTTTTGTTTGACGGTTTTTTTTATGACACGAGCAATAATAAAATAACTTATTTAACTTCCGTACAAACTAAATGCTATAAACTAAGCTATTACCATTTATGATAATGGTAGATTGATTTGGTACGGTTTTTGTGAAGATAATCTTTGTTTTCAGCACACTTTCAAAACTTATAACATGTTGCTTAAATATAACCAACCCCTAAAAAGAGTCACTATTTTTTTTCCGCTATGACAAAGGACTTTTAATACTTCAAAAGTCCAAGGTTTGAATTTTTTTAACATTAACATTCTTTCAATAACGGCAAAATTCTTTACAGAATTTTTTTTCAAAGGTACTCGCCGTTTCAAATAAAATACTTTGAAATGTTGTTCTATGTGTGGAGAAAATGAACTAGGCTTTATTAAAAAATTTAATATTTAATAAATTTATGTCCGAAAACAGCCAAATAAAATAAAAATTTGCGCGAAAGTAATTTGATCTTGCACACTTACCACAACGCGCAAAAAATTCGAGTAATTCCGAGCGAAAAAAAAACAGAAATTATTACTGTTTGTAGTCCACGAACACAAGTTTCCGCTTTGTTTCCTTCCCTTACAAAATATCGTCTTCCCGAAATATTCGGAAATCGTTCAGATTTCGTAAATAGTTTATCAGCTACAATTCCGAATAAATAAATTTTGGAAAAATAATTAGTCTTTCATTAACAGTCACCTCTTACTATATTATCTACATACTTACTTTATTTATTTTTTATTTCTGTACAGCACAAAAGAAGTTGATTAATTTGCTTTTAACTGTCTTACTGTCTCTTTCTTATGTTATTGTTTATCGGAGAAGACTCATGGCCCGAAAAATATTGTCATTTGCATCCCTGGCTTCGAAAAAAGTTAGAAGCTTTTCTGCTAACTCAAAAGCCATTGAGTATGTTGGGGGCACTTCAGCTTGAAATTCTTCACATTCGTCGTATTCATTATTTTTTTCATCTGCATCAGCTTGAATTTCAGCTACATACAATATCCTCGGGAGTAGGTATCTTGGAAGGGATAACATTGCCCCCCCCCCGTTATCAGATACATAATTTTCAAATTCTTCTCTACTCATTTCCAAATTTTCCGAGTCGCATACTTCTTCAGTGATATGCCCCTCTTGAAAAAGCCCAATCCAGCCTTACGGAAGCAATTGGTAATGCACGTTGATGTAACGTTTACTAAGGCAATTTCAATTAACGTCTTACTAGAGCAACACAACAGGCTATTGACGACGGTCCGGGACCAATCCCATAAGTGAAAGATCCAGGACAACACCACGTAAATTTTAACCACGGTAAGATGACGAGGTAACACTTCAGCTGCCACATCACTCTCCAAACTTCCACGCCAACCCAACGAGAGGATTTAAGACCACGACAGATTTAAGGTTCACTAGCCGCTTTTATACCACACGCTTACAAATATCCACGCACTGACCCGGATTCGAACCAGGAATTCTTCTTCCCATTGGTGCATCAAAGCAGTTTTTCCAAGATGAGATGAGTCGGCTTCCAAGTAGGTGTATGAGAAAATGCTTTCTTCCAAGGATTTGAATGATGTCTGCCAGTTGCTTTTCACTGATTGGGAAATGAACTTCGCTAACAAACTGTCGGATGCAAGACGCTCAAGGGACGTGAACATTATTTCCATCAGCCGTGCCTCGCCCACTGGCTCGAGGGGACAATCAACAGCATTTGTCCAACTTGTGTGCAAATGCCATACTATTTCATCAAACGTTTGTATGTCGCCTTTGTATGTCACGAGAAATAGAACCCTTTCGATGGATACCGAGTTGCCATTCTATTATCTCTAGGTAGAATGTATTCAATCCATCGTTCGTGAGGCTTTGGCCTATTGAATATGCTGCGATTATATCCTTAAGCCATTTGTTATCGAAGAAATTGTTTTGTGGACAAATCGACCCTTTTGTTAGGATCGGGGTAGTGTAAAAGAATTGAAAAAAAATGTGTCAGCAATATCCCGAAAGCTTTTCGGATTAGCAATGGATTCTTCATTAAACTACGGTAATTCTTGAGTAAGTCGAATTTAAAATTTGATTTCCTTTATGGAACAAAAGAAAATTGGAATGAGTGAGCCATTCACTCATTCCAATTTTTCGTGGTCTCACCAATCTCACTCATCGTCGACTCACCAGTCTTTATCGGGATGACTCGAGAGGCTTGTTTAATATTTATAAACCGTAAACGGCACATTCATCAACTGTGATTTTAACGGCTTCATATAAGTGCCACTCTTTCCTACGATATTACACGTTCTGTGCAGTCATGTATTTTACTCCTCGGTGTGGCATTTGCAAGTATCAAATCCTCTGAATTTCATCACAACTGTTTGCTGCCAGACCTGATTTTATGCCTTATACTTGGAATATTGAGCAGATGCTTGTAAAATGGGATTCCCATCCTGCAGACAGGAATCCTCCCCCCCCCCTCCCCGTCAGAAAGGACTCGAATATCACAAAGGAAGATACATGTCGTGGATTTTGGAATTTGTCTGGAATCGCGCCTCCGACGCGTCGTTCAGAAAGTGCAATCCTCAGCCCGATGGGTAGATGACTACAACTTGTGTGACGTGTTCCATGTGACAAACCGAAATTCTGGAAACTGCGTATCAGAAGTTTGCTAGCAGCCATCGCACGACACGAGAAACGGCATTGTGTCGACGATACCATGGATGTTGAAAAGTGGGATACATTGAAATCTTCAAATCGAAATGCAGATAATGCAATCCATTGTACCTACTGCGCGACATACAGAGAACCTTGACCAGACGACAAAGTGATTGGTTTCTTGCGGAAGCTGTCGATCCATCAATCGATTCCATTTTATTACGATGCCATTGGAGATGTACGGAGTAAATGGTCGAAGGTCCCTAGAACAGTCCTTTCTCACTTACGATGAGTTGACTAGAGATGGACGCATAGTGTTTAAAAATTTATCAATTGCACTAACACTAACACACCAACGACGACGATGAAGGAAATTGAACGATCCGTTCAAACAGATTCATATATAATCCCATGCCCAGATGATTCCCCTTTACGAGGGATGGGATGGCAAGAAGGAGGGAGCGATCAACATGTGATTTCTCGCTCACATTTTTTGCGACAGTCTACTCACCAATCTTGGTGACGGATTCCAATTTGAAAATTGCTTGTGCGGCGACATTTAGATTGCAGCCAAGGTAAAATTTTTTTGAAAGCTCCACTTACCTTCCTTAACGACAATTTTTTTTCGCGTTAGGAAACTAAGCGTGATTGCGCTTCAAACCAAAGTGACTCGATCAACAAGTTGGAGGTGAACAAGATGACTGCTGCTAACCTCTACCCTCTTGATTTAAAGCCAACCAACCGGTCTGATAGTTAAGGTGTTAGCATTTAGATGGGAAGGTTTCTGGTTTGAATCTGCGTCAGTGCATTGATATTTGTAAGCTTATAGTGTAGAGGCGGCTGGTGCACCTTAAATCTGTCGTGGCCGGTATGGAAGTTTGGAGAGTGGGGTGCCAGTTCGGATTTTGCCTCGTCATCTGACCGTGGTTCAAAAATTACATGGTGTTGTCGAATCTTTCGTTTAGGGGATTGATCCCGGACCGTCGTCAATAGCCCCGTTGTGTTGCTCTAGTACGACGTTAACTAAAATTACCTTACCGTATCAGATCGTCTCCAATACCCCATTATGATGTTACACTGCGACGTTAATTAACTACCCAGACCGTTTTCATTACCCCGTTATGTTGCACTGCACGTTAATACAACTATGCCAACTCTTCAGTTTTTGTACATTACTGCCGACCAACCGGTATTGTGGTAAAGGTGTTAGCTTCTAGATCGGAAGGTTCCTGGTTCGAATCCGGGTCCGGGCATGGATGTTTGTAAACGTATGGTGTAGAGGCGGCTGGTGCACCTTAAATCTGTCGTGGCCGAAAGTCCTCACGTTGGGTTGGTGTGGAAGTTTGGAGAGTGGGATGCCAGCTCAGGTGTTGCTTCGTCATCTGACCGTGGTTCAAAATTACGAGGTGTTGTCCTCGAATCTTTCCCTTAAGGGACTGATTCCGGACCGTCGTCAATAGCCCGTTGTGTTGCTCTAGTACGACGTTAACTAAAAATTACCATTACCATTACCAGTCGCGGCCTCAAATGTCCTCATGTTAGCAAGATGAGGAAGTTTGGAGAGTGGAGTGCCAAATGCAGCTGTTGCCTCGATATCTGACCGCGGTTCATAATTACATGGTGTTGTCCTCGGGTTTTTCCCGTTGAGATTGATCTCGGTTCGTCATTAAGAATCCGTTGTTTTGTTCCAGTACGACGTTAATTAAAATACCTACCTACCGATCTTTCCTTTGGGTTTGCTATCGGTAATGGTAATGGTAATTTTAGTTCACATCGTACTAGAGCAACACAACGAGATATTGACAACGGGCCGGGATCAGTCCCTTATGGGAAAGATACGAGGACAACACCTCGTAATTTGGAACCATGGTCAGATGACGAAGCAACACCTGATCTGGCACCTCACTCTCCAAACTTCCACACCAACCCAACGTGAGGACTTTCTGCCACGACAGATTTACGGTACACCAGCCGCCTCTACACCATACTCTTACAAACATTCATACACGGACCCGGATTCGAACCAGGAACCTTCCGATCCAGAGGGGGTTTGCTATCGGATCATCGCCCTTAGCCAATTGTGCTGCTCCAATTTTGTCGTTAGTTAAAATATCCACCTACCTCCCTAAAGCTAAAGCCGACCAACCAGTATAGTGGTTTAGGTGTTAGCCTCTAGATAGGAAGGTTCCTTGTTCGAATCCGGGTCCGGGCATGGATGTTGTAAGCGTATGGTGTAGAGGCGGCTGGTGCACCTTAAATCTGTCGTGGCCGAAAGTCCTCACGTTGGGTTGGTGTGGAAGTTTGGAGAGTGGGGTGCCAGCTCAGGTGTTGCTTCGTCATCTGACCGTGGTTCAAAATTACGAGGTGTTGTCCTCGGATCTTTCCCGTAAGGGATTGATCCCGGACCGTCGTCAATAGCCCGTTGTGTTGCTCTAGTACGACGTTAGCTAAAAATTACCAATTACCCGGACCGTCGTCAATAGCCCGTTGTGTTGCTCTAGTACGACGTTAACTAAAATTACCAATACCATTACCCTAAAGCTAAATATAGGTTGGTAGGTGTATTAATTAACGTCGCACTGTAGTTACAGAACTTGCTGATGGAAACGTTCCAGGTAATTGGTAATTTTTAGTTAACGTCGTACTAGAACAACAGAACGGGCTATTGACGACGGTCCGGGATCAATCCCTTAAGGGAAAGATACGAGGACAACACCTCGTAATTTTGAACCACGGTCAGATGACGAAAAGGGAACGTTCCAAGATCTAACGAGAAAGGAAAGATCCGTGGAGAACACCTTACCCGTTGTGTTGCTGTAGTACGACGTTAATTAAAAACTCCAATGTGAGTGACGTTTTATTCCACGGCAGATTTAACATATACCCTTTGCGCACTTTGGTGGGATTCAAACCCGCAAGCGTCTGGTAACTAATCCGTTACGTTTCCTTGGATATTTTCTTTAGTGGATTGATCCAGGACCGTCATCAGTAGCCCTTAGTGTTGCTCTAGTACAACGTTAATAAAAAATTATCAATTAACGTTACGTTTCCAAACGGACAACCTTGAGAGTACGAATCCAACCAAAGACATTCGTATTCATAGGGGCTGGTGCACGTTAAATTTGTTCTGGTCACAAATGTCTTCATATTGGCCTGGTGTTTTCGTTTGGAGAGTTAGGTTCCAGCTCGGGTGAGACTTCATTGTCTGACCGTGGTTCAAAATTATGTTGCGTCGTCGGTAATTTGGTAATTGTTTAGTTAACGTCGTACTAGAGCAACACAACGGGCTATTGACGACGGTCCGGGATCAGTCCCTTAAGGGAAAGATCCGAGGACAACACCTCGTAATTTTGAACCATGGTCAGATGACGAAGCAACACCTGAGCTGGCACCCCACTCTCCAAACTTCCACGCCAACCCAACGTGAGGACTTTCGGCCACGACAGATTTAAGGTGCACCAGCCGCCTCTTAACCATACGCTTACAAACATCCATGCCCGGACCCGGATTCGAACCAGGAACCTTCCGATCTAGAGGCTAACACCTTAACCACTATACCGGTTGTTGTGTCCTCGGATCTTCCCTTCCGGGGTTGATCCTGGACCGTCGCTAATAGCCCATTGTATTGCTCCAATGTGACGTTATTTAAATACCTACCTACCTACAGAGGCCATTTTTACCTTTTAAGAACAACCCTCTCATATGCAAATAATGTAAATGCAAATCAATCATGTTATGTAACATTTGTTGGCAATTCTAGTTCGTTCTTATATAATAAGGATTTCCTTACATATCATCTCCGTTCTCATTAGTGTCATTTAAATAGTGACGCCCATAATTTTAGGTAAGTGGTCAACTGGTAATTTCACATCCCGATTTTGCAATGAAGTGTTAAATCTAATAGTTTAGTATACAACAGATACTACTTCTCGTCTAATATAAATTAACATTCTCAAACTCTATGAATTTGTCAGCTTTCAGAAATTTGGTTTAGATTTAAAAAAAAAATCGTTTAAAAATCTGAAACTTCGTTGAAGCTCATTAGAATGTTATGCATTTAGTCTGTATATAGGTAATGAATTTTCTCGGATGTTTTTCAAAAACCTCCAGCGTAAGATATATTAATTTCGACCTCTGACTTGCCTGGAGCGGGACCAACGATAATATCGAGCACTTTTTTTTTTCGTTGCGATATTTTAACAAGATTTGTTATTCCTATACGTATATCAA
Organism: Metellina segmentata; assembly: GCA_947359465.1. Lineage (NCBI taxonomy): Eukaryota > Metazoa > Arthropoda > Arachnida > Araneae > Tetragnathidae > Metellina > Metellina segmentata. The sequence continues at coordinate 48,848,887 of OX375878.1, forward strand.
TATTGTGTCGAATACTTTTGATGGGGGTCCCGGTGGTTAGTTTGTACCAGATGCCAGTTTGTTTTTTAAGTGCAATTTTTAAATTAGCTTAAGTACTGAAATCTTGTAGTCATAACGTCAGAATTAAACTTACTTTACTATAATATATTTGCAACTCCAAAAAAAATGGCTTATTTAAGTTAACAAGAATTTAGCGTAATTCCGCAGTCGGTGCGTCCGAAGCCTGCGAGACAGAAAGCTAGAATGAATCTAAGACAAAACGAACGTTCTTTTTTTTTTTTAGTTAATTTTTGCATAAGTTCGTAGCTCGCAAGAACATTCGGAGCTCCGATTGGAACACTGATAACAGTTGCCATTGGTGGTCAAGCATCTGACATCACCGCATGGTTTTTACTTGACAGGTTTTGTGCTGTTACCTGGGTGTAGTCTATCCTCTACAGAGTTCTATTATTCTAATAGTTAATAGAATCGTCCTGGTGTATTTTTTTTCTCTGGTGGATATCTAGTCGCCGATAAACTGACCATGCTCTGATGGCCGATATAATATATATCGTCATTAGAAAACTGGCATCTTGATCACACCAAAACAATTTTGCAACATGAGATTTCGTCAGAAGTAAAATGTTAAGAGCTTTATTGAAATTACCAGCCTCTGCGTTGCCAGCACGGCGTTGACGGTTCTCTTTGTGGGGTCGGGTATCACCATTGCTCGCTAACCCCCGTTGTTGCTACGAATTCCCATTTGGTTTGCGAAGCAAATTAAATGGGAATTCGTAGCCTATTGGATAACAGCCACCACGATAACGCTAACTGTCAAATGCGGCCAAATTTGAATCGGCGTGACGTCATAATCTCTTGCAAAAAGTAAAAATATTTAATTAAAATTTTATTTCTTAATAAAAGAAAACCAAATGTAGAAGGTATCTATCGGGTGTAAAATTTTCCGCAGATTTCAAATCCGTTGAAATTTTTAATCTATCTTTAACGATCTAGGAGTTTAGAGTAGTTCCTTTTCTGTTCGGTTTAAATCGTTCGTTCTCAAAATGAACAGGGAAAACATAAATTTAGAATATGTAATTTCTTTATGGTGTTGCCTTTCCAAGGAAAACAATGATTAAATTTTTAATATATTCTAGATTGAATTTTGAAATTAGGGCTTCGTTAAAAAACTGTCTTCCTATGAGCCAAACCCCATTGTAAGTTCCATAAATTCGTCGGGACAGTACAGACACGGGTACATCCTTTTATAATAGTAGATGTATCTCGTCGAAAATACTTAGTGTTAAAAAGAAATAAACCCAAATGTTTCGAATTAATCACCAGGGGAAATTTTTAGTCTGCATAATGCTTCAGGCCCGCTTGTATTAAATTTGCACTTGCTCATTAATCTAACCCTTGCTGCAACAAAATATGAAATAAAATCGCAAGAGAAATGCTACTCTAGTTCTATAGGAATATTCGTTATTTCTATCCTACAAGTAGCTTCTTTTTTATCCATCCAACTGCTCGAGTGGAGACGAATCGATCGATTCGTTCTTTTATTTTCTGAAATTATTTCTTAAACAAATGTATTGATTACAAATAAATTTCGTGGATTCGGAAGAGACGGACTAAATTATGGTTTCATTAGAGGAAGGCTCGTGAAGTTATTCCACCAATTGAAATTTTCTAAAAATAACTTTACTTTTGAAAGTTTTGCAATAGTGCGCTCTTATGGCAAAGTATGTTTCGAATCATGCATAAAAATCCTATATCCAAGTCTTGGGTATATCAGAGTAACTCGTTTAGAGAGGAACGGAGGAAAGTTTTATTTATGAATTGCATTCGTGAAGTACAACAAACTGGTTATTTATTGATGAATGATTTGCATGTTTTCAATGAGATTATGTGGCAGAAAGGACTGATTGAACACTTCCGTCGCATTAAACAAATCTCTACATAATTTATTAGCTCCCCGACTAATATTTCATTAAACAATATTTACTTAGCGAGTTTTTTTTAAATTTATGTTTAATACTGAGATTCTACTTTTTAGTCTTGTCTGCTGCTTTAGAAATGGTTTTTGAGCATTTATAGGTACTATTTATGTACTAATTTCAATACTGCCAAATAATTACTAAAGCGTAAATATAGTTATGGGAATCTATTGATGTGCTATTTTAAATATGTAGTTGATTCTTCCTTTTGAGTCAATGGTTGCAGTGCTTTTCTTTAAATTTGGTTTGTAACGAGAGGCAGCTAAGTTATGCTTAGGAATTGTGTTTAATACATAAATTTGTTATTTTTCAAATTAAATGCTTTAAAATATTCGCTTCGGGTTGAGTAAAGTACCTTTAAACAAATACAGAACTCGTATTTCTCACTAGAATTTGAAAGGAAATCCTGATGCTATTCAGCGGATTTGGGGAAACTTGTTACTTTTTCGGTGAATTCGACATGCACTTTAGAAATTTTTCGTACATAGAAAGGAATTCCATAATTATCTGATAGCGTTGGGCTTTAGTATTGGGGTCATTACAAAAATTTATTAAAGTTTAACTATTCGAAAACTACAGGTAGTGCTCGTACACTCAAACAGCATATAGGAATTGAAAAAAAAATTACAAATCCATTTTAATCCGATTATTTAAAACTGGTAAAATTGAAAAACGCCAGTCTTCAATACTATTTCAGTACGTCTAATGAAATTGACGTCAATTTATCTAGTAAAATTGAAATTTTATTGCAACTGGATTGCCGGGAATACATTCAAGGAGATGCGATGTTTAAGTGGATGATGTACGCTAAGAAAAAGAAGTTAAATGAGGCTATACTTACAGACCAGTATTTCGAAGATTGTACAGACTAAAAATGTAATTTAAAATGCACTAGTGTGCAAAATGTTACAGAATATGGCGAGGTCTACAATCATGCCTCGATTTTAATGAATGCTCCCAATCTGACAGACAATTGAATACCGAAATTCCATGTGTCAAAATAAGAGTTGACATGACTGCAATTATGATACTGTAAATTTAATTGTTAACCCAAGTTTCATTTGGTTTGAGCTAAAAAGTTAAATTTGTACAGAATAATTGTATTCCTCCTGTCACCTACTTGTAGATCTCGTAATAACTAAACCTCGCGTCCCAATCTTGCAATTTGTAAAGTTCAAGAAAAAGCTTTAGCTTGTTTTTACTTTGGAACTTTTCAACACAGCACTTGGATTATCAAATTTACTTCAAATGTTTCAAACTAGATACAGTTAAACGGTGATTAATTTGTTGCCTAATTTAACTGTTACAAATATTGCACAAAACTTGATATTGAACTTGTATAAAGTGTAAAGAAAATACAATTTGCAACAAAGTGTACTATTGAAAACGTGGCGCGTATGAAATAGTCAAAACTATTTGCGAATTTTAAAATTAGATTGGTACGGGGTCTGGGAAATTCCACGGGTCTTTCAGGCGAATTCAAGAAACTGTCCTTTCTAAAAGTAATTTGACGTGTATAATCGACTCTTAAAATAAAGTCGTCAAAGCGGCTCACTACACGGTTCTTTTTAACTTTTATTTTATTAATTTCTTATACTATATGCATTCTTAAACTTGTTTTGCGCATGTGAAGATGACCTTGTATGCCAAATCTGTTGTACGCAGTGTACGTGTTATTCTGTTCCCCTGAAAACTCTATTTAAAAGTAGAATTATTAAAAATCTTGCTCAGAGTACGTTTTACAGCCAAATCCAATCAATATCTCTTGGTAAAAATTGTTAATGATCTTAATCATTGAAACGTTAGTATCACTAATCGTCAGAAATATTTAATCATAAAATTCTGTAATTTGATTAAAATATTTTTTGATAAATTGGTAACAAAATGAGATTGTCGAGGTATGGTTGAATTTTATTTACCGGTAACACACATACATTCACTTAATGTTTGTTACCGGTAAAGTGTTTATTGGAACTAACGCTTGGCTTTAAAAAGACGTATAACTACTAATAGCATAAGACTACTAATTTTACACACATTTCCTAGTCATTCACTGCAATGCCAACTTACAAACCGGCAATGCAAAAACTTACTTTTTCAGTAAGAAAGACCTGTATTTTATTTGAGCTTCTTTTCCGTAACTTTTACTTTTGCGAGGAAGAAAATTAAAGGCAATTAAAATGTTTCCTTTCTGGTTGCAACAAGTAGGTTCATATATTTCTTGTCTTCCTAATTAAGGAAGTCGTTGTATACTTTTTGTATTTCTTTTTTTATGCGTATTTTAAATAAAAGCTTGTGACTCTTTCAATACTTTACCTGAATAGAATTCGTCATTCTATATAATTCCTAGGAATTGCATACAATGCTAGGGAGTATATAATAAAATAACTCTGATATTTCATACTTTGTCCAAAAATGCTAGCCATTCTGTACAGTGACCCAAACATGATATTAATGAAATTAATTGCACAATATTTTAAAGTTTTCAGATCTTTTGTCTTGGAACGATTATCATACAGCATGGAGAAATCGAAAGAAAATGATAACTGCTCGTGTGTTGGCAATCATACTTGTGATAAAACTGAACCGGAAAATGCGGTAGTTGAAAATTTGGGGACTGTACTCGTAGGTGTTCTGATTACGCCTTCTTGCGAAGGAAACGTTCCAGTTGAACAGGTGGGTCAAATTTGTATGAATCCCATGCATAAGCTGTGTTAATACTTTAAATGGAAAAGGATTTGCGCCATTTTAAAATGTTTTGAGACTTCTCCATACTCGGATTGCAACTACTGCCAGTTTGACTCTGAGTGCTTATCACACTTGATTATCCAAAGTAGTTCTGGCTAATTTCGGACGACTTGAGTGGTTACGTAAAAGATAAATTGATAATTTTATTTTGTAGGAAAAGTTGCAATAGAGCAGTTCTATAAATACTGGGAACAAATTTCCAAGCTTTGTAGTCTAAATGAGAATCTTTCAAACTAGAGGGTTATACGAAACGAGTTTTCAAAAGGTGCATTTTTGAATAAGATTTTAACTGGTTGAACTGGCTGGAACACGAATGGAAATGCTAATTCCATTTTCTTTTATTCAACGTCGAAAGCCTCTAAATTACTAAACGAAGAAGTGTTCTAGGTATCGTGATTTTTCTGCAAAAGTTGAATAAATGCATAGGATGCAAGTGTTCTGAGAACCATTGCGTTTGATGCTATTCGAATGCAGTGTCGGTATGCTGCATTTATTAAGTTTAATCCAATGTTGTCAATGCATCAAATGGATTTTTTCACTAAGTAATTTTCTTCACTAGTCTGAAGGTGGAAGTCTCTCAGAATATACGTACACTAAACTCCCGATTATCCACTTAGCGTATATCAGAGGTCACTGAACTTTTCCAACATTTTGTCACAATCTCGGAAGGTGTGTTAAGTAACATCAACACTCACTCCCGTCCCTAGTGTCGTGAGACACTGTACCAGCTTAAATAAGCGTGGTTGCATGAGTATAGCATGCCACCAAGATGACATGTCTACCCAGAATGTTGGAGCACATTACATATATGCATCTATACAGTATATACATTAAATCATTATACTAGGTTACATTATAAATGTATATACATCATGCAAGGTGAGAAAAGTTAGTTTTTCGTAGTATCTTAGGATGATCAGTCCTGATGTTTTTCAATGAATCTCAACATGTTTACAATTTTAACCCTCGAGCCCTTGTTACATGCAATGTTCCTGAGACGTGCAATTTTAAAGTCGGCAGGTGTTCTCGTATGGCATGAGGCTTGTAAGGGTAAGGTGTGTTAACACAAACAGTTAAGTCATTTGTTCAAATAAAAATCAATTGAGTTCAGAAATCTAGTGTTTATTAATTCATAATTGCATTCATAGGCGCACTACTGTAAATGAAAATGTTCAAAAACATGTTCGTCTTTTAGCCATTTTTGCGGATTATTCGTGGTTGGCACGCCACTCAATTTCGCGGATAATCTAGTTTATTGTATTTGAATTGATCCAGCAAATCTCCAGTTCTAATGAAAGCAATTTAAATGTTTTATTTAGAATGGAATTCGAAAGAAATGTGAATTCATTGTTAAGTTACCTAGCGGAAAAATTATTACATGCTAACCAGTAGGTCAAATTTCTTTAAAGGAAACAAAAATGAGTCTTTTGTATGGGACATATGTGGATCAAAAAAATATTTTGAAGATCGTGAAGGTTTATAAATTAGTTCAATTAAAAACGAGAATGTGGTTACATCACCAATTGGCGATGATTATGGAATATGGTAACCCGTCGTAGGCCTTGCTAAATAGTCTTTTGGCAGTCAAACTGGTACCGTTGTATTAACCAATTAAAATTTGTCGGGAAAGGAATATCCACTGAAACTGAAGTGGATCTTTTCAGAATGTTGTAAATTTAAGTTTTAACAGCCCGCTGCGTATTCTGTTTGCAGGAACATGCATCAACAGAGTTCATCGAAAGCGGTGCTTATGCGAACTATCCATACGTCTGTACACCCGTTATTCCTGAAGCAACTAGTGGTAAGGATATGCTTCTTGTACCTACCGTATCGGTTTTGGGAAGTGATGGAACAAGTTCCGAATCCGAGCTGCTTTCTGTGCCAATTACTAGTCTTGAAGGAAGCAGTGATACATCCCCCGAGGCCGATGCGACTACTTCCAGTTCTGAAATTGCCTCCAACATTCGGACATCCATTTCCACCCAAATAACCGAAGATCCATCTCAATCTGTTCCCAAGGAGGGATCCGTGACACCAGACAAGAAATCTACAAGTCCCCAAAGACCGACCGATATCAATGTCGGTCAGCGAACATCCTTTCATGAGTTCTCTGGAAGCGAGAAGGATGGTATACTGAAGTGTATGCAGTTTGTGATACCGGCCAACCAGGAACCACCACCAAAGCCGCGGCGTAGACGATCGACAGATCCCACACGGGAAGCAAGACCCGAAAATGCTTCCGCTGGGGAAGGATCGTCGTCTTCAGATTCGAAATCGAAACCAAGTACAGAATCGTGTGCAACTTCATTTGATACTTTGACTGGCTCATCAAGTGTTTCTGAAGATGCTGAGGCAGAAGCAGCAATCCAGAGAATGCGATCGAGTGGACCGAAAGTGAGTCTTACATTTAATTTGGGAGGTGATACTTCAACTGCGAATCCCTCTACTGGAGGTGTGGACAGTTCCGAGGCTAAAAGCGTAGAATCTGCAACTGTTGAAGACTCTCAACAAGCAAGCAATCCAAATGAAGACGTGCTTCAGGTTGGTTCAAATGACGAGGAAGGATTTCCCGGCATGGGTGTCCCAGGAAATGTTGAAGATTCGGAAGATATTCCTACCGTAAAGCGTCCTGAATCTTGATCTGTTTAAAGTTTTTGTGTTGTTTTTAAGAATAGTTTCGAAGCATGCTAGCATGCAATAAAGATGTTTTAACGAGTTTTATCAATAAAAACCAGATTTTAGGAAGTTTGATGGATTTATTCAAATGTTCAATGAAGTTTTTCCACCACTGCTAAAACGTGGCATTTTCTTGTAGATGATGTATTTCAACATGTTAAATGAAGACAAAATTAACAAGCGTACTCTAAAGAAATGCAGAGAGGGGAACAGTTTCGTGAATGAAAGTTTTATCAGTTAGAAAATGTTTTATTTTAAATGCGTGTCGGAGTAGTAAAGCTTAGCTAAACAATGGCGAATACTAAGTCGCTTAAAATGTATCGGAACGATTTCTTTATTTAATTTAATCTTTGTAAAGTAAAATTAGAGAACGCATTGATTTATTGAATTTTATTCCACGCAGAGCTTAATTTTAATAGAAATATTAATGAACAATTTGTGTGGGTTTAAGTGTTTAATAAACTTCCAATGTGTTCCATTCAATTGAGAAAGCTTAGAAAATTCTATGTAAGTTTAAGGTATATACAATGGGCTTTAGAAATTCTAGTAAATGTAAGGTTGAGTTTCGATAGTGTTACAGTAAATCTAAATTTAAGTGTTTATAAAGAACTACAGGGTGATCGTCACCCACACGAGAGAACACTCCCGAACATAAATGGCGTAATAGATGTGCTTCATTTTAATAAACGGCTGTGCCGTGTAATATTTGACATCTAGTATTTGTAAGAGTATAAAATTTAAGGTGAATACCAATTTTTATTACCTTGATTTTACTCTAAGCCAATTATACTTCATATCGGGATGTTAACAAAAATATTATACGAGTTTGAAAATCCTCGATGTCATTACGTTAACGTTTCCACTAACTCGTATCTTACCAGAGAAACCCACCAAGTGGAAATTTTGAGGTATAATAGCCTACAGGGGGTGGATTAATGCGTTATGTCGCAGAAAATGACAATAGGTGGATCTAATAGCTCAAATAACTCGCTAGGCGTGTAACGTAGTCGCACACAATCTAATCTCTATGGGAATGATGTGCTTGACGTCTTTGGGTGCTACGCTTGAAAACGAAGAGCTGACAGAGTTTAGACAACATGGCGGTTTTGCGTATAATTGACATTGATAAAGGCGTATATTAGTAAACGGCTTAAAGATCTTGTGATTAGGAATGACATTTCATGACACTTTCCACTGAGCAGTTAACTATCGGACCATCTCCATAATACGCTCAGGATTCGAATATTTGTACATTTAATGTTCGTAGTGTTTCGGAATTGGGCTTTATTACTTGATCTTGACCTATAATCATATAGCAAAGCATGTCGCATATTTAGGATGGTAAAGCTACAAGTGTTGAGATCAAACATTTTCGGGAATTGTAGGAAAACCCTATTTTATATGCATTTTAGACCAGTTGAAACTACTTACGAGGTTTAAAATTTGCCGATAGGGCTTCAAATTTGTATAGAATTGGTGAGCTTTTGGGACAGCAAACATTTATTACCGAATGTTGATCTTGAACCACAATAAATGAGATTTAAGATAAGTTGAGAGAAAAACCATGATTTTCAGTTGCATAACATAGCGACTATTACAAGTTCTAGTTACTATAGAGTTTTGTTCATGTGTATTACTGAAATAACGAATGTCGTAATACCCGATTGATCGGATTAGCGACCGGAACGTTACGAATTCAAAGACTTGTATATAAAAAGGGCCTGGTGCATTTCAAATCTGCCGTGGCCTCAAATGTGTCATTGACATAAATTAGGAGAGGAGTGGAGCATCGCGCGCGGGTAAACTCTCATCTGACCTAGGTTTAAAATTACATGGCGTCCTCGCATATTTAACTTCGGTTTCGATCCTGTACCGTCACCAATAGCCCGTTGTGTTTTACTTTAGTGTGACGATAATTAAAAGATTTCCCCACCAACCTTGAAATGTAACTTATCGCCACTAAGGTAAGGTAATTTTATAACGTCGTTATAGAGCAACACAACGGGCTATTGACAACGGTCCGTGAACAATCCCCTAAGATAAAGATACGACGAGGACAACACCACGTAATTTTGAACCCCGGTCAGATGACGTGGCAACACCTGAGCTTCCCAATTATCGCCACTTTGGAGATATTTGGGATTTAATCTACTTGGGTTTTGACCAATTATCTTTCGTATATCTGTTACAGTTCATGTAATAAATTCAGTTAGTGTATTAATAACCAGAAAATATTAATCGCGTCTTTTAGTCAGAGTGATTACCGATAAATGCAATTATTATGCGTTATTAAATATTAATTACCAATAAAGACTGGTAAATTTATTAAATACATGTTTTTATGCTATTTTTTACTCTTATTTATGATAGTCACTATTTATTACATAAATTATAGTTATGTCTTATTAACTGGTTAAAACCAAACTTATTTTCGCAGGCAGAGCTGTGGCATTTGGAATTACAGAGATAACAATGATTTATAAGCAAAAGGAACACATATTTATAATACTTGGGAATCCTTTAATCTACCCGCAAGATCTCGCTTATCTACTCGAATACCGAACCAAATAATTCTAAATTAAATTAAAAACTGAAGCATTAATTCTGACGTTGCCATATACCGAAAAACAAAATTACGATTTTATGATCAATGAGTTTTTCTTTTAGGCTTTCGTGTTCCATAACAAAATGTTAGTTATGTAAAATTAAATGCCTTTCTTCATCAATCAAATATTTACAAATATTATTTTCATCATGGGAAGCAGTAAAAAGTCATCTCAAGCATGAATATTGTAATTTAATTTGTATTTTTTAAAATTGCTTTACGATCAACACTGGTAAAGCAATCTGAGCTGCGTATAGCAATCGCTTTCTACTCAATGTTATTTCTATGGCAATTTCGAATTGCCTTTGGCTTAGGTCTTAAATTAATTTTAGGCATCTTCCGATTCGAATTTTTCAAAATCCTTTCTTAGTGCACCTCAACTGTATAAGAAGAATCACCCTGCAAAATTTCAGCTTCTTAGGACTTGTAGTTCTTGAGATACAGCGATGAATGAATGAGTCGGTGGTACTTGAATTTCGTTTATATAGATAAGATTTTCCTTTGGGGCTTTTCGTGTTCCATTACATGATGAGTGATGTAAAATTAAATATTTTAAATATTCTTTTTTCATCAATCAAATATTTATAAAGTATTTACATCATAGGAACAAGAAGAAATAAAAAGTCAGATCTAACATAAATATAATTTAATTGTTTTGGAAAAAAAAATTTGTTTTGAGCAATACTGATAAAACAACATTATTGTAAAACTTGATTTTCGATCAACACCGATAAAACAATCTAAACTTTGTACATCAATGGTTTTGCTCTGTTAACATATTCTATATATCCTGATTGGCCCTTTCAACTGAACCTTGTTTTGACTATGACCAGTCTTTACATGAACTATCGTAACATCTTTCCACATAGCAAATAGTTCGGAAATGACTTGATTACGGAATTCCCTACCATTATCTGATTGCAATACAGCTGGGGCACCAAATGTTAAACATATTTGAAGAATGTGATACTCTACGTTTTCAGCTGTCTTAGTTTTCAAAGGTCGTGGTTGGACAAACTTCGTTAAATGACCTTGATACACCATTATGAACTTATATTCGCCGTTCCTGTGTTACTGCAGGTCTATCCTATCGACTTAACATCTACAGTTTAACCCCGAACTGACCATTGTTTTCACAACAATACCTTTTTAGATGCACTGTTTCATTTGACATTATTTATATAAAATTAAGTTCAACATTACAACTTCATATGTAATATTTTTATATTTAACTTGCAAATCTTTAGAATACGTGTGCTTTGTCCATGACTTGTTCTGGTGTGAGTTTCAGATAGTATGCTGAACAATTCATCATTCGTTTCTCCTGGTTTTAATGGCACAGTTAATTTTTCTTCAGCAATAAGTTGTAAAACGCCAAAACGTTTTAATTGTCTATAATCCGAAGGTGTGCTGCACTTAGTTCTAGCAGAAATCATTTCAGAAAGTATTTTAGAGTACTTTTCTTGATAAAAATAAAAACAATTGTCTTATCGTTTACTCGCCATTAATGCACATAACTTTTCAAAATAAGATCACGGTTAACTGCAGTATCCATTCAATATAAATTACGGTATCGGATAAAAAAAAGAAAACTTTACACGCACCAAAAAACCTTGCATAAGACTGACAAACAACAGTGTTCTCTATCAAATAGATGTCACGTGACCTCAATCGCGGCACGAAAAAAAGGATTTGGAGACAGACTGCCGCTGTAACCTTTTTATTCTGTTGTTGTTATTACCCAATTATTAATATGAACCGCTGGACACCTGCACCGTAACATCCATTCGGATTCGTTTTTGGAATGTTTATTGAAAACTTCTTGAAATCGTATTCGAAATAACAAGCCAAGTGACTCATCAGGTCTGAATGCGTAGTGAAAGTATATTCTGCGTCAAAAATCTACCCCATCTACATTTAGCTTGACGTAAAAAAAAACTCTTCATATGTATAAAACTACTGCCTTTTTAAGATTCAGGTATAAAATAACTAGTAAAGATGTGAGTTTGCTGTAACAGGGTACAAATCTTAAAAAAATAAACTTTTAAAAGGAAATTAAACGAACACACAGATTCTACTTAGTGTGACGTAAGTTTTCCAAATTGTGCTAATATATCTAATACTTTAATTGTAAACTAATTGCAAACTTGTAAGAGAAGCCCTAACTACCTTTGATGTAAAATCTTTAGATACTCGCGTTTCTCTGTTAGTTTTTCCTCCAAATTTAATTTACATTCATTTTTTCAAGACTTGTTCAATGCTGGTATTAAATGAAAGCCCACACACGACGGAATCTTCCGAATTCTCACTTTAATTATGCGGCACTTAACGATGTAGAGCTATAAAAATGCTAGTTGGGAGGAAATAATGATTAAATTACTCATTTTGATTTTGGGAAATTTGGCTTGTACTTAACACGTTTTCATTTATTTTGCGAATACTTAATTATTTCTTCTGAGAACAGCTCTGATTTGGGAAGATTATTCTATTCAACCTTCGTTTCAGCAATAAATGGAAACCCTTATGCTTTAATTAGTCAATCAAGTACGGTGGATAGAATCGTTGGCGGTCTTTACTTAAAAATGGTTAGCTTGAGAATTTTTGTCCTTAAGTGGGATAACGAAATAAAGAAAAGTGTTAAATGAGTTGGAGTTAATTCAGTTTAAGTTCTCCAGCATAGTTGTACTATAGCAATTTTATCCAAACTCGCAACTAATTTCTCTCAGACTTTAGAACTTTGTTAGACTGGATTAGTCCACATTAATAAAGTACTTCATTCTGGAAGAAAAGCACTTGATGTATTAAATAGAATTAAATTGATAGGTTAAAGAATTCTTATCTCCCTGAAGTTTGGTTCTACAAAATTTAAAAGTATGCCGGAAAAAAATTCAAAACGATTTTTGAACAATCCGAATGAGTCATACGTTTTGGTTTTAATAATGAATTTAACGGTATCTTAAATTGTTGAATTCGGAATGTAAATTAGATTGTAAAAACTAAAATCAAAGTTATTATTAAACAATCAAAATGAAAGAAAGTGTTTTACAACATAGATATCGATTTCTGATTACTTTTGTCACGTACTACTAGTACGCGTTGCACCGGTTGAAGCACTATACAATCAAAAAATTATTTTAAAAACATATTTTTAGTTGTGGCACTATCTTGACTCAGATACAGAGATACAATACAGTGCAGAATTGACCAGTCATTGTAGCCTTATACAAGGCCAGAAGTGATGGTCACTTGTGAAGGGGCACCCAGTGGGTGGACCATCATTGTCCCTAACAAAGTACAGCACAATTTACATCCATGCCCTGACCCGGATTCGAACCAGGAACCTTCCGATCCAGAGGCCAACACCTTGACCACTATACCGGTTGGTCGGCTTGCTCTGCGAACTAGAAAATACTAAATTTATGTGACCAACTTTTGATTATATCGAATTTATTTATGAACCAATTTAAAAAATAACTACGTAAGAATGAGTACATTCTGAGGTATACTACGATATTTTCAAAATTAAAAACTAATAGTATTAAGGTGCCTGCCTACGTTCGGAGACCTTTTTTTTTAAATATTTCAAAAATTGACTTCTTATGTGCATTATACTATCAAATACATCTAAAAACTATGAATAATATATAAAATAGCTATACATGTTTTTTTAATTTTCATTTTTTGCAAAAAATAAACAAAAAATCTCAATAAATTAGCAACTTCGCAGAACAACAAAACTCAAATTCAAATTAAGATATTCTATTTTTGTAAATTGTATTGTATTATCAAAACCCTCTTCTGGGATCTCTACCCATTTTATAACTGAAACTTTGTATTAAAAAAGGTTATGCAAATAAATCTTTCGACATAGAAAAAAATCATCAAAAATGATTACAACTTCATACTTATGTAATCAAAAAACTAAAACATAATGCATAAACAATTAAAATAAAGGTAGGTTACCTGAATTGAACCCTTTAAAATATTCTACCAAAGTTTAAATTATTTGAAGCATAATGTTATGATGTTATGTTGTGCGGAAGAGCAAAATGTAAAAACTTCCGTTAGCAGAACGCTACTTACGGTTTGAAAATCTGTCAACATACTAATATTAAAAGTTCTAAAACTAGAGTTCTAAGTAAGAGATAAACAAAATTTAAACTGATTTGGAAAGCTAAGAAACTATACTTTCAAAGTTAGGCAAAATTAAAAAATCGTATTTTTCTCCACAAATGCGGTTTTATAGGTTGGCAGGCACCTTAATATATAGATATGTTATTACAATTTTAGTTTTGTATCGGAAATTACGATCTGAAAATTCCGAAAATTGTCTGACCAACTTTTGATTGCATCTACTTTATTTATTAACCAATATAAAAAAATAACTGTACCATCAGAAAGAGTACAATGTATGGTATACAGTGATGTTCTCAAATTTAAAAATTAAAAGTATTAAGCTGTAGGTATTACGGTTTTAACAAAAAGTAGCGAAAATATCCAAAGATTCCGAATTTTGTCTGACCAACTTTTGATCGCATCGAACTTATTTATGAACCAATTTAAAAAATAATTGTATCATAAGAAAGAGTACATTCTGAGGTATACTGCGGTATTTTCAAAATTATAAACTAATAGCAATAAGATAAAGACATGAAAGTTTAAAAAAAAAACCGAAAATATCCCGATTTTTCCCGAATTTCAAAAAAATATTATCAAGAATCAGATTGAAATTTCTAAAAAAGCTTGACGAGCTTCCAAAATTTACGTTGAGTACTCTTTAAAAAGAACTCACGGCTTAAGACTGAAAATGTGTATGTGTTTTGCTCACTCGCGGAAGAAATTTCGCTTTTTCAACTTTCACACTTAATAAACCCTAAACTAATAACCGCATCGGAAAAAGATCTTGACAATTGTCCAGGGAGCACGATGGAGAACAAACCATGTTAATTTCATATTTTTCTGATCCGAACTTTTTAGTGAGACCGTCTAAGAATTAAGTTAAACAACAGTTTTCAATCCTGCTGCGGCGGTAACTTTTTTTCAATATAGAGAGATAAACTAATTTCTTTATTTGTGAAATTACTTTTCTCCACATAACGTATTCCTCAGATAGCTATTCTAAACTAGGGTGAGACTATAGTACTTTTGTGAATCGCCTACTACAGCTTTACAAAAGTGTTAATTACTTTTAAGCAAAGTGTAAAACAGCTGTACTTAAGCTTTTTATATATTTTTTGCGAAAACTAAGAGCATGAGTCGAATCTTACTACACATCACCACATTTAATTGCCTAATACATATTAATTAATTTTCGTAATTAAATTCATTGGTATTTAATCTTTCGAGGGTGCTTAACGAGGTTAATAAAGTGTGATAAACCTAATTAATTGTTAATTGTAACGGGGTTGAGAATCTTTACCCTACATACTTAACTGAAGACCCGAGGAAGAATAATTGCCATCAATAAAAATATTTAAAAATTAAAACCATGAAAATGATTCCTATTAGTTTTGCAAGATATAATTAGCTAGAACTTGATTAAAAGTCATGTAAATGAAATCATTCTAATTGCCTAAATTCCTGACGTGTTCCTTGGAAGGCAAGGATGGTGACTCTAAGAACATTGGTGTAAACTATTTCAGCGTTTGTTAAGATAGAGTTTGTCTGCATCCCAGTGGAATTTCGGGTCTTGAAATGATAAGAATGCAAAGCCACATTTATTTTAGCTTAGTTTAAATAAGTACTTTCAGTTCTTGTAAATTATTTTAGCAGTGTTAAACGAGTACTTTTGATTCTTTAAAAGATTGCTTCTAATTAAAATTCGTACTATGAATTGTCGTCAAACATTAGTAAGAAATTGTTAATAGGATTTGAAATAACATTTTGAACTTGTTTCAGTATTTGTGATGTTAACACAAGAAATTATTGCGTTTCGTAAATCATTATATCAATGGGAATAAAACAGTTGGACGTTCTAATTTCAGTTAAACGAACGCACAGTAGAAATGAAGATTCGTTTCAAATTTAAAATTATAATGGTATGAATATTATCAATATATTTAGAAAAGACAAATCACTTTAAAACTTTTATTTTTATGAACAAAAATATAGGAATAGATTTAGTTCAAGTGTTGTTTTTAGTTTTTTGGGTTGGAAAGGTATCTCAAAAACTAAATAATCTGCAATAATTGGCTCACTTCTTACGGTTATAATTCTTCATTAACGTACTTATTTTAAACATTTTAGCTTAAAATTCTGTTTTTGCAATAATATTTTGATATGTACAACAATCTATGGAGCGATTAGTTTTGAAATACCTTGCGGACAACAAAACTAAAAATATCACTTGTGCAAAAATGGTTCCTTCTACATATACAAATTATTAAATGTTAAAGACTGTGAATACGATTTCTTTTTAAATACAACATGTTACCAAAGTTTTAAATTTGAAATAATCCAACGAAAAATAAAATTTATCCACACCGAAAAGTTTTTACTTAAATTTTAAAATTGTACCTGTTTTCATTGAAATTAGCTTTCATAGGTGGTCTCTTGGAAATCTTCAATGAATATTTCATAGTAATTATTTCAAAAAAATAAAAATTCCTGTCAGAGAAAATATCAGTTGATTTTGCTGTTTCTATAGTGAGAACAATATCAGTTGCAATAGTTAGATCTGTATTTCGATAATTATAATAATTTCACCCTCATATATTTGTAATATTTAAAAAAATCCCAAATGAATATAAAAGTACCTTTAAATGTACTATGCATTTGACGTGTTTTTCAATTAGCGCATAAATCATTTTTTTTTATGAAAAAAAACTTTGATACTAAAATACATTATGGCGTATATTCTGATAGACTCCTATAATTCCATTTGGCATAACACTGCTTCATTTTAATCACGTCTTTTAATTTGCATTTAATAAACATTCTATCACTAATGATGCTTATTATTTTTCTCATTCTAGGTTCAAAATTCATTAAAAATTTCGAATTTCACTCCATGCATTCGATTTTAAAGATTGGTTTTAGAATGTATTTTATCGAACTGTTTTTAGTTAAAAACATTCGATTTCCTTTTTTCTTATGACTTCCACGAATTGAATTTAAATGTTTGACATCAAATCCTTACGAAGATTTAGTAGCGAAAATTTTGAAAATCGGATAATTAGTTCTACATAAACCAAAGTGTTACAGCAACGGGAAAATGTTTTTCGGCAATTCAACAAATCATCATATTTAAACTTAAGGATATATGAGATAAACTTATCGATTAAGGTTTGCTATTAAAGTGAGATTTAAACAGGCGTGTTTAAGGACACACGAAGTAGCATTCTCTCATTTCAAACGCAAGACACTTTAACGCATTGCTTCTTAATGAATTATTGATCGTATTTTTAAGAGAAATCGCAGTTCAAACATTTTTATACATTGTCGTTACAAGTTGGCGTGCGTATGTAGTATAATTTCTTAAACTTCTCATGTCTTCCAGTAAAACGTTGTTAGTTCAGTTAATTCATTTCATAAATACAGCATTAATTTATCAGACTTTGAAAGAAAAGCCACTCATTGCTGCTTTAGAGTAATTCGTTTACATATAGACGCATTTGTTTCTAATTGGAATCAATTCAAGGCACGTGTACAAAGTCACTTGTCCGGATTAGCGTGGTCTTTCCGAAGTCGATTCCTAATTCAATTTTTCGGGTGATCAGGGTATTTGTCATTTTCTATTAAATGTATGTACATTAGATTTCCGGTCGCACACATTGAGACTAGCACTTAGAAAAGTTTCGATATTTATCAATACCACTATATTCATTTTTCAGATCGTTGTGTTGTTTCAGTTCGACGTTAATTTATTGCTATTTACAAATTATATTCTATAGATTGTTTCTGAATTCCAAGTTAATTTGTTTCATCATATCCCCCATTATGGTTACAGTTTGTGAATATTTATTCGATTAATACCATAGTTTTGCACATGCTTATTAAATGCTAGCAAAATACCCGACCTAATTTGGTTTCAATTGGTTTATACTAGATTGAAGAGAGGATCAAAATATATAATCACTTATGTCTTTCGTAGAGTAAAATAATATTTTAACAACTTTATAATTTCTACTTTGGACACAAATCTTACACATGCATATCCATTCATGTAATACATTTCTCATACATCTCACCCTCGCTGTATGACAAAGCTACAAAATGACGAAAGGTAACACTAAGGTTACTACTACAAAAGACGATTTTGTGGGAGCTTTGGAATTCCATCTCTTAAGTTCTTTTCATGTTCAACTCAATTAATAAAAATGACGATTTAATGCGAATGCTCTCGTCCTCATAGCCAACAAAATATATTTTTTTTACTTGTGGAATTCTTACATCAGGCATACGACATTGTTCAATTTCGCCATCTAATGCCATTATGACAAATAATTGTTTAATGTTTGAAAAGTTCAAGTTACGATATTTTAAATATTATTTTTCTTCCAATAATGGCATAATTACACCTAAAATTTCCTTTATTCTGACTTACCTGCCAATTTAAGTCGAATGCTTTGTAGTTGTGTTGTGTGTGATGCGCAGGAGAAATACAATTTATTAAAATAATAAATATTTAAAAGATTAAAAAAAAAGAAAACAGCGAAATAAAATAAAAGTTAGAAAAAAGTAGTTTTAATCATATTAAAGTTGTGATTCTTTTGTGCTTGCAGTTTCCACTTACACCTAAAAAGTCCACAAAATTTCGTAATACGAAATTAATTTAGAGCGAAAGAAACACAAAATATCACTGCACGTGATCAACCAACACGAGTTTCCGTTTCATTCCAATTCGTTGTAAAATATAGTCTGTCTCAAATATTCGGAAAACGTTTTCATTGCGCAAAGAACAAAAATAACACTCGAAATAATTGAAATATCAGAGCTGAAATTCCATAAAAAAATATTTTTTTTTTAAGAATAATTACTTTTTTAGCAGTACTAGTAAAGCAATCGAAGTAATCGTAATATTCAATATACATTCCAAGTTGTCCAAAACTACCAAATTATGGTTAATTTAAGTATACTTACTCATGTGTTTTAGCATAAAACATATCTAAATATAAAAATTAAAAAAAAGATTAATATTGCATTCATTAAACTAATATATGGTGTATAAAATAAAGCACATTAAAATCAAATATGGAATAAAATTCATGTGATGCCTGTACGAACACACACACACAAAATCGAACATAGAACAGAAAGACGGACAGACAGACTTACGCAACCAAAATCAGTCACTAAATGAAGATAAGTACTCACAGTATGCAAAGTTTCATGGAAATATTTTAAACCATGTGGACGTGTACACGGCAAACACAAACAGACATTTCACATCATAATGGTCCAAAACGGATAAAAAATTTGAAATGGGTCGAAAACTTTCAATGTACAAACAAACACTCCATTCTGATTTGTATAGATAATATCGAGGCAAAACACCGTTTACTAGTACGTAGTAGCATTTGGTCCGCAAAGAAAGAATTAATTCACGGATAGTTTGCACACAGTGAGAGTAAATCAAAGAAAAGCTTTTAGAAAATAGCTTGACTAATATACATCCAAATAAATATTTGTTGTTAAGGCCACCAATTAAAAATATCTGAAAAAGTTCTTTTTTCGAATAAAATTTATTTTTCACGGAAAGTATTTTTAGTGCGACTACTTTCGTCAAAAATCCATAGCAAACAGAGAATTGGACTCTACTAATGATTTTATGTGCAAAAAGACTCCATTGGTTCTCTCGCAACCTCAATAGCATATAAAATGTATGGGATGCTGTAAGCAGCTCTTGGAGAATGATTGTTGGGCTGAAACAGGAATGATGAACTACCTATTGATATATTGGACAATCTTATGAAGAGCATGCGCCACTGATGTTATTAGTGTATTTTAGTGAGGGGGAACATATCTGTGTGTGCTCAAATGGTAAAATGTTATTAGTCACTTTTTTTAATTTTTCGTGACAGCTATTTTAAGATTCAAGATTCGGTTCTGTGGTTTTCGACTTATTACAATTTTTCACCTTTGTTTTCTCATAAACTGAAAAAAAAAAAGATTTGCGACATTTTGCCAACTTCTAAACATTAACAAACCAGACTCCAGGTTGGGACTTACTCAGTTTTTGGGGAAAAGTGACTTATAACATTTTGCCATATGAGCACAAATATAACCTCTAAAACATCGACAGGGTAGTTATTCAAAACGTTATGGACGTTTTGCTTTAGCTTCGCCAAATCAAAAAATGATACATTTTGTTAACTTAATATGCATTGCCGGTACATTTCTATTTTTAAGCCTGTAAATCTCTAAGAAGTATATGCCTATTTCTAGTTATTATATGTATCATTCTCCTGTCAACATGTTTTTTTTTATCTAATATTATGACGGACTTAATTTATGAACACTTGTATTTAAAGATAATTTTTAATGATATAATTTTTATCTTTACAATTTTTGAAATATGAATACATAGAATATATTTCCTCAATCTGAGATTTTAGCATGCTACTAATATTTGAAATGGATCATTTAGGTGATAATTCTCAAACACATCCATAAGATAGAATTTATCGAGAAAAATTCTTTAAAGTAGGTAAACACCGAGATTTAAAAAAAAATCAATCCTTTTTGAGTTTATATATTATAAATGTGCGTTGAACATTTCTTATTCAATATCTGAAAACCATTTTAAAGTTCATTAAGTATTAGAGAAGTTAAAGGCATTTTTCTGAAGTATAGTAGTATTAAAAAAGCAATGTCCTACGGCTAAAATGAGCTGGGGCAGATACCAAAAATCATTAGTATACCCTAATGTGGTAGTTACCCATGGTACAGGACTACCTCCTAGTGTTTTAAATAACATGAAACCTGTTTACATGGATTTGTGTAAGAAGGAACTTTGTTCAATGTGTTTACATGGTAAAACCCAAAACGCTAATGAATCATCCAACGGTATACTGTGTGGTAGAAATTGTCAAAATTTAACTTTGTGCTTTTTTGGTGTAAATTCTGCAGCTGTTATTTTTAATGATGGATCTAAAGGACGTATTGATATTTTCATTGCCTTAGGACTGTTAGTAGGTGATTACACTTACAATGACTTATGTGATCTCGATAGCTTACGAATTAAGAAGACTACGAGAGTCATCAACCCCTTGTGTATAAATCCAAAGAAAAATCATCAGAACCTCCAAAAAGAAAAACCAAGACGAACATAAACAAATTGTATTGTTCCTAATTTTTTTGGTTTAATGCACTTGCCAAATATAAATGAAGAGCTTGGTACTAAAAACAACAAAATAGGTGCAAAATTTAAAGTGTTTCATTGTTATTAGAAACCCTTCATATTGTTATAACTTTTTTATTTAATTTTGATTTTTGAAAAATTTATATTTATAAAAATTAAATGTGTTTCTTGAAACATTTGTATTATGTTAATACAACAATGATAAAATTATAAAAAGTATCCAAGCAATATTAAAGAAAAAACTTATTTGGGTGTTCGCCAACCTTGAGTCTTATAATGTTCTGAAAATGTTTGAAATACAGATGAAGTCATTAAAATCAAGTACATTTTGCTTGATGACTAAATCTAGCATCAAGCTACATAATAAAATGTAGTTTTTGTGTACCATTGAATATTATTAACCTATTTAAAGTGTCCTATCCCTTTTGGATCCTTCTGATGCAAAATAAAATCAGCCTCTTGCTCGTTTGTTGTAGGTTGTAGTATGCGTAGCCTGTACCACATCCAAACTGTTAAAAATATTTTCCTGAAACTAGATGTTGTGAGTACTTACATTCATTTCGTGACTGAACTTGGTTGCGTAATACTGTATGTCTATAGAATAGAATAAAGTTCTATGTCTGATTTTGTGACTGCATCTACAATAGGGTGGATCGAAAAAAACAATATTTTTTGTGCGGAAAAGTTGACTATTGTAATAAGAAGAAAAACGGCATAAAAGAAATTAAAATAGGTTAACATCTTCCGTTCGCGCATCGTTCTCAAAGTTTATGAAAAATTGCAAAAATCGCAACATTTTAAAATTGTTTTGTTAGTTAAAACTTTTTAAATAAACACCATTTCGTTTTTATGCTTTATTTATGGTTCAAATAATCTAAATAAATTAATTTCTGTTCAATAATCTAATTTTTTCCGATCACTCAACGTCTTAGAAAAAAACAGAAATTTACCAACATTTCTCAAATTTCACTGTGCAACTCTTCATTCGTTTTTCTAGAACAAAGCGAACAAGAACTCACTTGAAATAGACTAAACTGGTTCGAACCTCCTGAGAAAAGTTGGGGTCTTTTCTTAGAACGTTCGTCGAAAAAATTGAATGCCAAGCAATTTCTCAGGAATGTGAAAGAAGAACACTGTTCTCTTATTCAGGAACCTGGATAAACTTATATTGGACATGTATCTCCTTCCTCGAGTTCATAAAATGGTATAACTCAAAGCATTATTTCTTGTTCGTCTGAACTATCAATATCACTAGAAAAACTAGTAGTAGTGGAATGTGATGGCACTTTAACCTACACTGGATGGAAGAACGGTGTCATTCACCGACTAGAAAATCATGTAGGATGCCCGCCACAATGGAGCATATGCCTCCTATATTTTAAAGAGCTTCTTTTTAACCACATTTTCTAACATATTGACGGTCAAACTACAGGGCCTAAATCTTTTAGTGGGCCAATCGGGCAGCAGCTCACTTGCTGTAAAAAACTTCCTGTGGTCGATTTGAACCCATAGATTGTTCGATTCCTGATATAGACAGGAATTTGTTGAGCAAAGAGCAACAGCATTTGTTTGACATTTCAAATGCAATCACCTTGGGATATTGTACAGAGGACTTGACAAATCGGGACCCTGGTCCTTTGTCCCATTCCAGATGGCTAACTGCGGCCAACCGAGTCCTTAGGTTGTATATAAGTTCATCCGATCCATCCAGAGACTTAAAAGAAAACGTTGGCTTCATCTTAAAATCATACATGCCTATGTGGTCTGCCTTAAAAAAGAGCAAATATTTTACTGACGGACCAAAACATGTTTTTCAAGCAATACAAACATCCGGGTATCCATCCGACGATTTACTTCAAGTTTTGTAGATACGGTAATACAACAAAATGCGTTCTTTGCCCACCCA
This sequence comes from Metellina segmentata, assembly GCA_947359465.1. Classification (NCBI taxonomy): domain Eukaryota; kingdom Metazoa; phylum Arthropoda; class Arachnida; order Araneae; family Tetragnathidae; genus Metellina; species Metellina segmentata. Next base: position 48,872,100 of record OX375878.1, read on the forward strand.
GAGAATGTTCTTTTGGCAATGCTTGTCGATGATAGTGAACATATTCAGGAGCTCGGTTACAAAAAAAGGATCTTAGCAGCAAGACAAACTGTCCCAAAGAAGAAGACTGTTAGAAATTTCGTACCACCGAAGATAAACTTTCAAGCTTCCGATTACATTGAAATTATTAGTTGGAATTTTTGTGTGGTGTATCCTCTGTCAATGCTGCGGGACCTAAGTGAGGATATTAAATCACTCATGAATTCTGACACTACGCCCATCAGAGAAATACAAAAGTTTCCCTGTCACACCAAGACTGTGGAGAGGTGCGTCAAATTGCGACAGAGGCCTCGAATGTATGTGGACATGAAGCTAGAGATGGCTATATCCGAGCACCACTGAAGTCTAGATCGGTTATGCCTCATTTCTCGAAAAAATCAGACTTTAAATGTGTAGTAGATATAAAAAAGAAAAGTAAAAAACACAGTAAACCAAAGAATCCTACTCTGGAAAATATTTGTAAAGATAATGTAAATACCACACACAACAGTTGGATGGTTGTGGGTGAGGTTCCACGTGGTGAGTTCTGGGTCGTTTTGTTCTAGCAAAACAGTGAAAATTTCGAAATATTGGTAAATTTCTGTTTTTCTAAGACGTTGCGCGAACGGAAAAAAAATAGTTAATTGATCAGAAATTAATTTATTTAGGTTATTTGAAACATAAATAAAGCTCAAAAAACGAAAGCGTGTTTATTTTAAAAGTTTTAACTAACAGAAAAAAATTACAAAAATATCAAGATTTTTGCAATTTTTCATAAATTTTAATTACGATGCACGAACGGAAGATGTTAACCGATTTTAATTTTTAATGCCGTTTTTCTTCTTATTACAATAGTCAACTTTTCCGCACTAAAGCGTTCCGAAAAAAATATAGATTTTTTTCGACACACCCTAAGGTACAAGTATCATAAATTTTATTCCATTGATTTGAATACAATTAAGTACCATTCTTTTTTTATACACCATGTATTAGTTTAGTGAACACATGCTAAAACATCTGAGTAAGTATACTTAAATCCAACATTCAAGATTGCCGAGTGTTTTGAGGCTTACGATTACGACGTTGCCGACCTTCGTCTCCATTGTTCGAGTCAGATTTTGCTTATCCTTAGGGAGAAAAGGGTTGTTGAGGCTTAGTATTGGTTTGTACAGATAAGAATACGGATTAGTACTTTTGTTGTAATTATGTTTTCAAATGCCCGGATCACTTTGTATTCCCTTTTTGAAAATTGGAGTTATGTTGGCCAACTTCCAATCCATTGGTACCCAACCCGTGCTATATGTTGAATTAAATATCGTGTGAATTACTTCCCCCAATTCTGATTAATGTGAAGAATTTTTTAATTTTCCGCTATGTGTTGAAAATTAAGGTCATTCCGAATCTCCTTTTAGTTTGCTTTTGAATTTTGCGATGGTGGTACTAAGCGGAGAAGTTTCATTGATGCTGATATGATGGATCCAAAATTTAAGATTCCATCTAGTGTTTCTTTGGGAAACGTTTGATTCTTTACGATTTTCCTGAGAGTAAGTAAAGGGGAACATCTTAATAAACCGAGAGCGATTCTTAAAGCTGAACTGTCAGATACTTCTAAAATTTGTTTATGGGATTTGCTGTCGTAGTAAGTTTTAAGACTTCGGGTGCAAGATTGAACCAATTGAAGTAGGTGTTTTTATCTTGCCACATAACTATTGCTGGAAAGTTCTTTTAATAAATTAATCCTTTTGAAAGCCTTAGTGTCAATGTAATTGAAATGTGGTTCAAAATTTCCTGTTTTGAAGAATATAACACCAAGAAATTTCAATTGGGTTGCCCAAGTAATGTGTTTATCTCCTATTGTTAAGGAATAGTTTGGAATCTCTCTTTTGTGGGAGAGGTTTCTAGAATAGCATATGTGTGAAAGGTTTTCCAATTTCCAATAATAGCACCATTTACAAATTTTGTCAAATGTGTTTTTGAGTTTGATGTAAATATTTTTAAGATTGGATCCAGAACAAATAATAAAAATGACGTCTTTATAAATGATAATTTTCTGTCCGTGAAAATTGGTTTAACATTTGTGGTAAATAAAAACGCTGAGAAAATTCCATCTTGCACTAAACCTTTTCGCGAGTGAGCCTTAGAAATTGAATGTCTCCACTTGATTTTAACATTTCTGTCCTGAAGAAAGTTATGAATCCATTTATCTGCTCGACCTTTGATGATATTTTAAAGATATTTTTCCATGTGACCGTTGCTACAAATAGAACCATATGCTGCATGAACATCTAATGATATTCCAATGATAAATTCTTTTTTATATCTTACCTTTGGAATTTTTTTTCCATTAACTTGAAAAATAGTTGAGTGGCTCTAAAGTGTAAGTATCCAAGATGAGTATCTTCAATTTTTCTTTAGGTATTGTGTTTTCTATAAGGCGTTGTAAAAGGCTGTTTTTGAAGATTTTTGCGAAGACCAAAGTTACACCGATTGGTCGTTACGATTTCATTTCTTATTTATGTTTGTTTGCCTTGTGAATTGGGATGAAGATAGTAGTTTTCCAACTGTCTGGTATATCGTTGGTGTACCAGATATGATTGAAACTATTTAATAATTTGGAAAGAGAAATTTCACTTATATTTTTAAAAGAATAAAAAAAATCTTGTCTTTTCTGGAGTTAAAAATTTTTTGGTTCGTCGAGAGAGAAATCACGATTCATTTGTATATCTCCTAAGCTAGAGATTTGTTCGTGATCGGTCGCATGACTGACGGATGTTGAAAATATTTCAATTGGTTCATTTGCTTGTGAAGTAATTTTATTGCTGAGATTAAGTAAATTTTTGTGAGGTTTGCATCGCAAAAGATTTATTTGAAGAATTTTAAATATTTTTAATTGCAATTTTGTATTTTTTGAGTTCAGCAAGTTTTATCCCATTTTTGACTTGATGTAATTTTTCGGTTCCGTATTTAGAGGCTAAGACGATAAGCTCTGATGTGATTAAACTCTTAAGCCACCATGAGTTGTTATCCGTTTCAATATTGCGCGACTTTATTAACTTTTTTGGATATTTTTTTATTACTTTATATTTACTTACTTAATAAAATAGATAATGAGGCTTAATAATTTCAAGTAATGAATTAACAGTTAATGAACTAGGAAAACGTCAAGTATGCAAACAAAGCATCATAGTCCAATGACGGAACTAATTCCAAACTCCTTTCTCACTCCAAATTGATCTAAATTAACCATAATTGGATAGATTTGGAGAATTAGGAATGTATATTGAGCACATTGCGATTATCGCATTGTTTTACCGGTACTTCTGAAAAAGCCATTATTTTTCCAAAACTTATTCCTTACGGAATTTTAACTCTAAGGCCCGGTGCACACATCCGATTTTCAACATGCGGCACCACTGCGGCACCGAAGCCCAACTATGCACAGATAACCGTGAAATGACGCACGAACTCATTTCGCGAAATTTGCGATACATATTCTATCGAAGAAGACGTGTTTATTTCTCTTACTTGGTGTACAAAAAGTATATTTTGAACTAAAATAGACGTTACTGGATACAACCATTTATTAATTATTATTTATTTTCCATTTGTTTATGAAAACAAGGTACTTCAGAACGGAGACGCGTGTGCGGCAATCGTGTGGCGCCGTGGGGAACTGCGGTACAAATTGCACGCAAGTTGGGCGTGCGTCGCCCCAGCGGCGCTGGGGACATGTGTGCACTGCTCCATTGGATCTAATGTATCTGAGATCGCACTTGCGTTGCGGCAGCGTCACCACACGTTGAAAAACAGGATGTGTGCACCAGGCCTTATGCTTAATTAATTTTCAGTTTTATTTTTCGTTTACAAACGATCTATGAATAGTTCGGAAAGACGATAGTTTTCAACAAACGGGAACAAAGCGGAAATTCGAGTTGGTTGATCACGTGCAGTGATATTTTCTGTTTATTCGCTCTAAATTAATTTTGCATTCTAAATTTTGTTCACTTTTTGTTGAAATTGTAAAAAATTCAAACATGAATTAAAATGTTAAGAGCAATATTTCCCCCGCTAGCTTTACTTCGGTTTTATATATTTCGCTGTTTTCTATTCTAAGTTTATTAAATATGTATTAAAAAAAATTGTTAATCTCTTTCATCACATGCAGCAGCGTCACTAATTATTCAACTTAAAGTGGCATGTAAGTCATGATAAAGCTAATGAAGCGTAAGAATGCCGTTATTCAAAGACGTTAAAGTCAAAATATTCGAATTAGAACTTCCGTAAAACAGAATAGTGGACCGCTCTGTTTGGCATATGGTGTATAATGCCTACAGAATACTTCCGCAAGATTGTGGAGTCCATACCCTATCGTATTTCTGCATTTCTACAGTCCCGTGGGAGGCCTACTGAGTACTTGACTTATATACAATTTTTTTTTGTATTTCAGTGTTAACAAAACAACCTGTATATGAAGAGAGAGATTGTACTTCTGCTGCCCAAATGGTCTTGTGATTACCTATTGGGGATAACATGTATTTTATCCCCGTTTTGGTGATGTTTAGCCTTTAATATAATTAATGTTGAACGATAGATAATCAACTATTCATCGTAATTCTTTCTTTATAGTTTCTATTGGCTGAGCGCTGAATTTTTACTCTGACGTCACGTTCAGAATACGTATAGGAAACACTTATCGCTGCATAGACACTACCATGACCGGTCGATTTTTTAACACGATCCCCTTGATAAAATACACTAGTCTACAATAATGGACCGCACAGCAAGAAGTGATGGTATAAGGGAAAGAACACATGCTTTAATTGGGGGATAGTCCCCCACGTTTTGCAATTATACTAGGAACCCTTCTGGGCATACTTTCAACAAGGTTTTGATACACAGCTATAGGTACTTGTGTCCATTCCTGCTGTAAGAATGTCGCCAGCTCAGCTGTAGATTTCGGACGGGGTTCCCTGGTCAGTAAGCGTCGCTCTAAGTCGTCTCACAAATGTTATACGAGTCTTAGGTCTGAGAGCCGGGACTCTGAGTAGGTCAGAGAAGACATTTTACATCCATACCTCGATACCAATGCTTGACCAAGGCTGCAACATGATATGGAGCATTGTCGTCCTGGAACTAACATTGGTCCATTCCATAAAATTGCCTGAGCGTAGGAAGACCCTGACTGTCCAAAATATTCATGGAGGCATCGCCTTTCAATTTACCGGGAACAACATGCAAAGGAAGGCCATACCACAGAAAACAACCCCAAACAAGTAGTCGCATTTTATGCACATCCGCTGGCGTCCGATTCATTATGGTAGAATAGTGTATCTTGTATTCATATCGCCTGTTTCGTTTCACAAATAGTAACTCACAAGTCTACCAATCCTTTGATGTAATATAATTTATACCCTTTCGAAACTGACGGGTATTATGTCATATTTCCTTGTTTAAGATGTTTGGAACTGTTCAAAGTATCCACATGAATTAAGTGAAATATACTGTCCGATAGTATATTGTAAGATACTAGTCATAAAAAAAGTGAAAGGATTTCCTTGTCCCATGAGTCCTTTTGTTTGACTATTGTTAAGAATTTACAGTCAAGATAAACTTTGACAGGCTTACTGCGAGCAAAAGAAAACATTTGCAATGGAAAAATATAGTTCACATTTTATCTATCCAAGAACTTTACGGCTGCGTTCTGACCCTCTTTTCTGCTAAGAGAACGAGTTCCAGTCCTTCGATGTGAATAAATTTATGCAAATATCTATTTTATCCAAAGGGATACACGAAATAAAATCCTATAGTTTAAATACAACTATGAATGGTATAAGAGAGACTTATTTCTTCAAGACTACTTTCAGTAACTCTTTTTTATTAAAATACTTTTAATAATCACGACAGGTAATTTGTTGATTTAATTTTAGGTAATAATACATCTTTGACTAAATACCTTTTGGGGAACTTACATTTGCCATTGATTTATGAATAAAGTGAATAATATGTAAAAATGCATAACCTCTTATTTTTTGAGTCAGGCGTATTTATTTTACTATAGTAAAAGTGCATCAAACATCTTTTACGAAATAATTTTTTCACAGCGTTTAACATTTTCCATAGTTATTTATAACTAAAACGACTTACGTATAAATGCATTACCTTCTAAACTATAAGAACACAAGTATTTGGACACATCGTTTCCAGGAAAAATGCTTTATTATTCAATTTAGTTACGGGTAGGTCCTTCTTTTGCTTATATTACAGCTGCAACACATCGAGGTATACTTTCCACAAGTTCTCTGTAAGTCTGAGGTGGTAAAACTCGCCATATGCATCTTGCAAGGCTGTGAGAAGAAATTGATGTGAAGATGGGCGTGCGTGGCGGTGTCGTACTCGTCGCTCCAGTTTGTCCCACAAGTGCTCGATCGGACTGAGATCGGGGCTCTGAACAGGCCAGTCAAGCAAATCCACCTCATTTTCAAGAAACCAGTCCATCACATGTTTTTCAATATGACATGGAGCTCGATTCTGTTGGAAGAAACAACAATCATAGACCTAGTATTGCCATAGTGGAGGCTAGGCGAATTATCAAGAACGTTGATGTACAGAAAGCAATGGGCCTAGTCCAAACCAGGAAAAACAACCCCAATCTAAGATGGATCTTCCTCCGAATTTATGCAATGTCCAAACACTTTTGCCCATATAGTGTACATCTCTCGTTGGTTACTTTCATTTTACGGCAATCAGAGGGCATTTTGAACTAAATAGTTTTTAAGATACTTTTTACATTCGCATCACACTTATTTATGGCCAAAATGACCTGTGTAAAAATGCATCCTCTTTCTCGTGTTTTTTTTTTTTTTTTAAATCTCAGTACGTTAAGAAGATAGAATTGCGCATTTCACTCTTTTTTCCTCCTGAAATCGAATCACGGTCAATTAAAGAGTAGGGTGGGCCGAAAAAAGGTTTTTTTTTTTTGCTATCGCATTCTAATAAAGAGGAAAAGTTGGCTCATGCAGTAAAACTTATGTGAGAAAAATTTCATCTCGATTTATTGATATCTTTCGCCTCCCCAAGGGGTTCAAACTCTCCAAAAAGATAAAAATTCGGGCATTTTTAATAAAAAATAAAAATGCTCACAATTCCTTCCAATAGTGCGCAAAAGTAAGCTAATACATTCAATATTAACGGTAAAAGAATTGTTTAGATCAGTACATATTATCTCCCCCCCCCCAACGGGGGCCAAATAGAAAAAACTGAAAAATTGACATTTTTGCAAAATATCGACTTTTGCAATTACGGGTAAAACTGGTGATCAGTATTTTCTTCTAGTTGGCCCCCGATGGGAGGGCAGAAGATATTTTTTACACCATAGTTTTACTGCATGAGCCAACTTTTCCGCACTATTAGAATGTGATAGCTAAAAAAAAAACTTTCTTCGGCCCACCCTATTAAACAGTTCACCTCTCTGCGGTCAAACTATTTTCGTTTTGAGTAAAACACCCCATTAAATAAAATAAGCTTTTTGCGCCGTTCGAATAAGTAACAAATTCCCCTAATTCCAAAAAAACTAGAGTAATGAGCTGTCCGCAAGCCTCGAAGCTGTACACACCTTCCCACTCACCGCATGAACTGACAAATGTTCTTGGGTTTTCAACATGACCCCTCCTTTCTATGGAAATACAATCTTTCGCAAAACTGTTTTTTCCTCTGACGGATTCCCATCATTCACGTTCCACTCCAAAACCCTTTTGTCTTTGAATTTCAGTAAGAGGAGGTTTCTGGAATGCTAGTAGACACCTCTTTGTGTGTGTCGACTTTAACATTCCTACCGCTGATCTAGAGAACATGGATGAGGAAATAGATTTTTTTTATTCAGAGATTCGAGAGTAATAGCTATTTTTTATCGTGGTGATTTCAAGAAGACTTTGGATAGTTAGATTATTTTGAAAACCTCGCATGGAGTTTTGAGAAATCCTTGTCATAAAACGTCAAGTTTATTAAAGTAGTTTTTTAATGTTGCGAAGGGGAATTCGTAGGCTATAACTTTTATTGGGTTGATATTCTTTTTGATTCAGAAGTGCATGTTTGTTTGGTGGTGGTTGAGTGCAGTTACATATAACAATTAATTTAATAAATGGCGAAGGAAAATGCACTACAGAATGCAGAGCGCTACTCATAGTTAAAAAACAAACAAGTAAGCTCAAAATGCAAGAAAAGGCACCAGGGGAAAAAATGAGCAGTAAATAATTTCATAAAATAGAGGTTTTTAAAAAATAAATGATAAAATATATTTTTAATTTGTAACTCAAGGAAATCATTTAGGCTACTTAGAAAATTATTTTTAATCTCCATAATTTGAAACATTTTGTACTTGAATCGGTTGTTTGAGAAACCCCATAAATCACTTTTTGTGGAAATCGAGTTTTCAACCTAATTTTCAGAGGTAGACGCATCTTTTAGAAGCGAAATCTCACGAGTCGGGTCATTTTACACGGAGTTGGCCCGTATGAAATTTTTCGTTTGTCCGAGAAAACCCATAAGTCATTAATTTATGGGGTTTCTCGAATACACAAAAACTTTTATAGGGGCCAACTTTATGTAGAATGACCTGACTCGTGGGGTTTCGCTTCTAAAACATGCGTCAATCTCTCGCGAATCGATTTTTACCGAAAACTCGATTTCGAGAAAAAAAAAGTGACTTTTAGGCGTAAAGTTCCAAGGGATAAAATATCTTTCAAATATTAGTTTTGCGTTTATCGAAGTTATACCTTTGAAATTTGAACTGGAGTCCATACTGCTCGGAGGTTGCCGTGGCTCAGTATGTTTGCCCACTGCGCTAGCAGCGTGTGAGTTGTAGGTTGCGTAGGTCCATTCCTATCCAGATGTCTGTTGTGTACAAAGGGGGCTGGTGCATGTTGAATCGGTCGAGGCCTCAAATGTCCTCACGTTGGCGTGAGGTGCCAGCTCAGGTGTGACCTCGTCATCTGACTGTGGGTTAAAATTACGTTATATTGTTCTCCAATCTTTCCCATCGGGTTTGATCTCTGACAATTTCCAAGAGCAAGTTGTGTTACTCCCGTGCGATGTTAATTAAAATTCCTACTTATCTACTAAATGGCATCTCAAAAAGTTGTAAGATACTGGTAGTATTCCCGGATGTATTTCTCTCTTATTAGTCAGTAGCACTTTCCATGTGTGTACGGCTGTTTACTTGACGTTATCTGTCTTGCGCTTAGTGCCGATTGGTCAAATATGGCCGTTGTGCTATAAAAAACGTACAGCTAACGAAAACAATCCTTAACTTCATTTTCTCTTAACGCTCTTTCTAATCTATCCCAGTCTTTACTACAGGGCGCTGATAGTTCGAGAATGAACAAGACAACATCATTCTAACAAGTTGTTATACCAACAATTGTTGGTCACGGTATGACACAACTAATGCGGCTCAAAACACCCGTGAGAGCTGAGTGCAGCATGTCGGTATAGGTATCACATTACGCACCCTTAATGACATATTTGAGCTTCACCAATGTGGATGGGAAGGAATGGTACACACGCGAAGCGAAATAACCCCACAGGAAGAAATAACGGCAGTCAAATCGGGTAACCGCACTATCTTTCAGCTTCGACTGCTCACTTTGCCCTCGCCTAAGGTATCCATAAAGAATGTCTTGACTTGATTGGAAAAGTGTGGCGGTGTGCGCCATTCGTATGAAACTTATGAAGGTATCACACCTCTTTCGTATCGTCATTTTCACTCTACCAGGGTCCCTCTTCGTGGACGGTCCTTCAAAATTCCCGTTGTTTCGATCAGCCTTACAAGATTTCAAGTTTTCAGTTTGTTATGAATTGAGATCAATCAACACACAATGAATCTACATATTCCGAGGTGGATAATATTCGAATTTCTTGGAAAACTAAATAACATCTCTATTGCAAATGTAGGTGACCAATTGGCAAGGAAGAATAAAGAGACTGTCATCTAAACTTTGAAGATCAAGTTAGTCTGTGTATCCGGTTCTCAAATCTTATAACATTCAAAACTACTTGTTCCCGTGTTTTCATATTACTCTTGTGTGAGTTCTTGTTTTGAAACCAGAATGGTGAGATATTTTTTGTTGCGTTGTCGAGACCGTAGAAAGTAACACGGGATAAACGACAACACATTTTATTCGATCAAATGGACATCAAATGCAGAGACACGGAGAAAAGAAAGAACATAACTTAGTTCAAGAACAAAAACATAAAGAATAATCATTAAAGTTGAAATTAAAGTAATTCGAAAGTCGTCTGCCATTTTCCGGCGTGCGCTCATATCAGTATTGTTCCGCGGAGCAATACCTTTATGGAGTTGTCTCAACACACGTTTATAACGGCATCACTCCGCGGAAGCCAACTTTGTGGAGTGGGCAAAAGTTTCTTATCTGGGGTTGGAACAATTTTTAAGGTGGCCTGCAGATTTAAATTTCGATATGAATAAGAGACACGGGTCATTGTTTAGTTTTAATGTTTGGAAATAGCTTATTAAAGATTTTTGTGATGCAACAAACAAAATTTTGGCAATAAGAATGATATATCACTACAAAAATCAGAGAACAAATTAATTTAGAGAGGTTGGCCTGAGAAAGCAATGATATTTTGCAAGGTATCACAAATCCAGTGATTGACAACTAATTTAAATTAAATTTTGTACTTGTATACAAGCCACATCTATACATAAAAGCATTAATATATTTTATGATTATACCGTAATTTTTCTTATGTTAGTTTAATGTATGGCTGTTCTTAGATCTATTGTGACAACCTAAAAAAATTCGAATAGGAATTTAGGCATTTTTGAAACTGGCCTTGTTAAATAAAAGACTATTGGACCGCGGTCTCACAAAAGTTGAGAAATACTAGTATAAGAGGCCGAGTTTACAATGAGGAATTTGCATTTTTTTTTTTTTTTTAAATATTTTTATTTGGTAGAAGAGAAAAAAACAGGAATTGTGGTATATTTTTTTCTTAATTTTTGAATGTGGATAATTAATTAAAAATTGTATAAGTTTGCAGTTGGACATTTGGCGCGAAAACGCTACTTTTGCAATGGCTGCTCTTGTGACGTCACTGTGCATGTAAACAAACAGCGCAATACGTTGTTTGTTAGATTCTGTGATTGCCATTTGATTTTCTGTGGAAATTCTTTATCTATCTTTTTTTTTGTAATGAGTGAGAACGAAAAACCACTTTACAAGTACTGTATTGTACCTTGTTGCGTAAACACAACTTCAAATTCAGTTGATAAGCTGTTTTTTAGCGTTCCAAAGGATCTAGTTAAAAGAAAAGAGTGGACTTACGCAATGAAACGGGATGTTGAACTAGTGAACAATGAACTAGTACAAGTCAGTTATAGGCCTACAGGCAGAATAGTATTATAGTGTTTCAATGTGCAATAAAAATTAAATTTTTAAGTATTAATTAATTCCTTAATCTCACTTAGTTTTAGGTCAATTTATAAATGTTACCAAAGATCATACATACCTCATAGCTTTAACTCCTCGTATTTCTGCTGCTATAAAATCCGGATTTTTTCCCAAGAAAGAAAACATGGAAATCGTATCTATCTTGGGAAGGTTATCAGATTGGCCTTTGACAAATCCCGGTAAAATCGACATCGTAAACGAAATATACAATAAAATAAACGAAAGATGATTATAAAAGTTAAACACAGGTATAAAATTTAGTTAAAAACGATAAAAGGATTAAAGTGGCAAAAAGGCGAGCGAAAACAGCATCAGTTTCCACACTTAAATATTGATACTTCATGCACAGTGACGTCAGAGCCAATCACGTAGCGTTGTGCAATTAAGTCATTTTTCGCTTTTTTAAAACTAAATTTGTGATTTATTCAACTTCTTTCCGACATTTAAAGCGGCATATTCGAAAAAGGTGAAGCTGAAATTACCAGGAAATTATAAATTTCAGCAATTTCCTCAGATCCGCAACTTCTCCATTCTTACGTTTAAAATTGTAATGATATTTTACTGTTTAGCATTTTAAGAATTGGCCAGAATTTCTTTTCAAAAGCACTGGTGAAGCTAAATTCCATATGCACTCATTCCAAAATTTAAATATATTTCTCCTTCATTTTTCTTAATTGTAAGCTTTGATACTCTAGCGAAATGCTTTTCAACGCTTTTCAATTCAATATCATTCCAAAAAGATCGCAAGAAAACACGATTTAATAAAGCAGCTGGCAATATCGCGAAAAAGATCTTCAACAATATCGTATTCACTTGGGTGAAAGACATAAGAATGCAGTATATACCCTGAAGCTTTAGGGCTTTTGAGAAATTGTGTTCCGATTCCACGCCACGCTAAAATCCAATATTTTCCCAAGCATTGAATAATCGCATCATGAGATTTATTTTCTTCTTCTAGAATTTGGTGGCTTCTATAGATGGCATGCAGACACCATCGCGTGTGTGAGTTGCATAAATTCAAATTTATGATACCGTTCGGATTACAAGCACATTTTTTTGGAATGTATCAGCTATCTTACAAAATTCCCTTAGAAATGGAATTGGTTTTATAATAGTAGTTCGCGATGTGAAAGCGGAGTTCAGTTGGACAATTGTAGCTTTATATAGTTCAATGGTGTATATCAAATACGAGATTGTGATATAACTTAAAAAAGAACAGGCAGGGTTATTTGGCGTGGTTCAACTTGAATAAAAGCTCACCGTGAAATGAAAAGTAATCGGAACGGTTTCTTCTCACTTTCATAGAAAAATAATATTGCTAGTATTTAAGTACCCTGAAAATAATTTGAATTATTTTATTGACAATATTTTTAATATTTTCACTTGGAACGAAGATACGTATTCATGCTACATTCCACCATATAGTCTTTTACACTTAAAGTTTTGAGTTCTATTAATATGTTCTAAACGTAATCATTTGGAACGATTGCGGTGGTATTTAGGGTAAACATTGTTTGCTAAAAGTTTTGAATAATGACGCGTGACAAAATTCTCAAGTAAAGAATTTTTTCTCCAGTCCAGAAAAAAACTATCGTTTGGGAGAAAAGTTTTCAATAAGCATTTTATTGATGAAAGATATGCAAAAAATAGTTTCTTTTTAATTCGTAAATTTGTCTGTTTTATTTTATTAACATAATCTTCCCTCACTTCGTTAAGTACGTTCAAAACTTGAAAATGAATGAGTAAAGCGAAACTAAACCACAAAAATACGAGGTCTTTTGAATAATTCATGTTCTTCTTAGTCATTTACAATTGTTCGTGAAGTGAGAATGCTTTTATTTGCATAATTTTCTGCTCCGGTCGTGTTTCTTAAAAAATCATAGATGATCATTCATTTTATTCGTGGGTCTTGAGTATTATTCATTTCAAAAGAAACAGAGCTTGACTTTTTAACACTAGATAGAAACATTTGTCAAGACTTCTATTTTGAGGTTAATTTACATAGAGAAATCATCTAATCCATTATCTTAGGTTTTAATCTAAGGGAAAGAAAGTTTATGCAGACTGTTTTCCCTTTCAGAATGAAAATATTAGCTTCGAGTTACTTACTGAGTTTAGTACACTAAAGAGAAAAGGGAAGTTGCTTTTTTTTCTTAATGTGCAACCCGAACAAACGGACATAGTGTGTCAAGTTGTTTAATAAGTCGAATAATAAATTATTGCCTACGACCTTCTATTTTTAGGACAATCCGTTAATAAAACTACATAAGCGTATTAATTGAACATAGAAGATCACTTAAATAGCTAATCGCTTTTTGTAATTTGAAGATACATAGACTATCGATTGTGCAAAAATGTCAACGTAAATAGGTGGATAAATAGTTTGAAGAGGTCACGGGAAAATTATTTGTTTATACAGTTGCCAGCCGTCCAGATTCGTGACCTTTCATAAAAATAATTTACTTTTAATTGAAGCATATTATGAATTAAAATATTTACAAATGCAACATGCAAAACTGCGTTTTAATTTCTTGTTTTTAATTTTTTTGTTTAGATTATAAAAATATTTATCACAGCAACAAATTAAAATTAATCAGAAATAGCAAAAAAAGGAATCTGAAAGATAACAAAAAATACATTTATCCCCAGAGACAGCTTAGTTTATTCCATTTTAAAGATATAGGGTACTAAACAAATAACGAAGATATGTAATGCTTTCTACAACGAATGTAATAATAACTAAGATGAAACAAAACGTAAGGTACGGCGTTGGATTAAAATCGCATTTAAGTATTAGGGAAAAGTACATAATTAGATACTATTGAATTGATAATGATGGTTGTAGAAATCAAAACAAAATTACTGATTATGAATATTCTAATTGTAAGAACAAAATCTAATTAGTCTCTTTAAATGAACGTACAAAAGCGAAATCATAATAAACAAAAGAAAACTGACGTTAATCTTAGAAAAAATACCATCAGTCTTATTTTTAAGAGCAATAAGATTATTTCCCCAAATATTCAAAAATCATCTTCTGAATACCAAACCGTTTGACGGATTTACGAAATCCTTGACAAAATAAATGCAAACAAATATTTAAGTTTGGGGAAGACTCGATAGATAGTGACGTTTTGATTATTTTTGACGTCAATAACGTCTATTCTCGTAGTATCCCGCTCAAATCAGGAACGTTAGAAAGAGTAAAACTTTAAACTTCTGCACGCTTATATTCAAATCAAATAGACAAAAGCGTAAAAATTCTTATTGGCCTTTCATATAGTTTTCCTTAAGAGTAACCAAATTTTATCTGTTTTGTATTAAATTTCAAATTATTGTTTTCCTTAAAAATAATAGTTTTTGTTAAACGTGTTTACGATACATTTTACAGGCTTTCAATACAAACAGTGATCAACAAAAATGTTTAGCATAATATCCATTTTCTAGATCAATAATTTTCTAGATCAAATTTACTTATAATTATTATTATTTCTCAAATAGTTTTCGAGCAATAATTGCGTGTAGCTGAATATTAAAACCCCTATGGGCTTAAAAGTATGTTACGGTTATCTTTGAATAAAGAGAGCTTGTGTAGAATATAAAGCAACGCACAAGAATACACTAAGCAGGAAATATAAGCTTTGAAGGGATTTCGGTTCGTAATGTTAGTTTACTTAACAGGATGATTGCGACATGAATATAGGTTTGTCCAACATGTTCATTAGATCTAAAGTAAATGCGGATACCAAAAAAATAATATTACGCCGCGTGCTTTTCCTTGGTGCAAATAATCTATATATATAAAACACTAACGTACGTGGACCCGAAATCGACGGTATTTGTGTATCGTCGAATGGCAACAATCAACGTAAATAAAATAACCCAGATATTTTGAATTCTTGCTGTTTTCAAATAGCCGAGGTCAATTTCTATGCAAAATAAGGAATTAAATTGTAATATTTATGTTTGAACTTACTTTTTATTTCTTCCTTTGATGCAAAAGTAATTTAAACGTAATTTTGCTACCCGGTATCTGGCCACGTCAGAATTAATGTTTACTTTTTTAATTTGATTTAGAATTCCGTGTTTGGGTATTTGAGTTGATTTTAATGATATGTCTATTTCCTGCAAAACATCACTAGACATGGATAATTTTGTAGCGGTATATGTATATTTCGACCAACTTTCCTTAAATATTTGATTGAATACGCAATGACATAAAAATAAATAAAATATACAAATCAAAGCATGTTTAATTACGGTGTGTAAAAAAGTTTAAAAAAAAAGCACTATTACACACCGCCGAGCGCTAGCCGGCGCAGACCGGCTAGTGTATTGAAATTAACGAAACGCTAAGAATTTGTTATAGTAAGCTTTGTTAGGTTAACTGTATTGCGCGAATATTAGTAAAACAAATTCTATTCAATCATGTTTTGCACTGTTCAAATTTATGTTAGTTTCTGTAATCAACATTTTAAATCGGTTGTTTATTATTTGGGGCCATTTTTAGTAAAAGGGAGTTCAAAAATGTTGCTTATTTTGGTGACTTACAAATAAATTAAACACTAAGTAATACGAGAAATTTTCAAGAAATAACTTTTTTTAAGTTTTTTAGACTTTTTTTCTTGTAGTTCACGCGAAGTCATTACGCGTTCAAGGCTAGATTTCTTCGTAAGACACATACTTCTGTGTTGCGTGTGAGTGGTTAGTATACCAGTGAGTATTAATTTTTCATTTCGATTTCTCGCAACTGTTTATCGACTTCACAATAGCTTGATGTTGATTTTAGTTTCTGTTTTATCATGACTTGTACGTTTTTAATATCATTTGTTTTGTAAGAGAATAAATAATCTTGACAGCGAAGACATGTCTTCGAATAGAATGGCATCGGAATTGAAATTTAGAAACTGAAGTTTCAACTTGCTATATAAAAGAAAGAGCGAAAGCGTTTTTTACAATCGATAAAGAATATAATTGAAATTGTATCCGTAGTGGAATCAGTCACTGTATTCCATTTTTTCTCAAAATTTATTGCTTACAGAACTACTTTTCTGAGTAAATAAAATCTGTTGAAGTCGTAGGGTTTTATCACAAAATTGGCTTAGACGGGTGAACCCACACATCCGTTTAAAGTAACGATTGATATTCTCTTTCGATACTTCCTTAGCCTACATCCTGCCAAGAGTAAGAATGATTACAGCAAAATGCTATTTCTTTTGGGATTATGTATTACTCTAGGGCTTTTTCTGATAAACTAGTAAGAGCAGTTCAGCGGAGATGGCCTGAAAGAGAGCTCAATCCCAAACAATTGCTTTTCGGACAAATTTCACTTAAATTGTACGATCTGTTTGGAGTTTTGTATTCACCATGAAAGTGAAAAATGCTTTCGTAGGTTGTGATTTACAAAACGATATTTGATTTCAAAAGATAAGTTCTTCACATTGTTATTCATTTTTCTTCGTATGTTCTTAAATGACAAAATGTTATTTATTTCTGAAGGTATTGGATGAAGGCTTGTATCCTGAAGTTATTTTATATGCACATATTTAATTGATACGTTTCGTTGGTTTTCAAATTCATTCGAATACAAAAAGCTAACGATCTTCACATACACTAACAGTGCGTGGGATAGCAACGTGTTACTCCTTTAATATTCTCCTATCTGCATGCTATTATCATTACAATGTGCTTGATTATTCTGGATTATCAATCTAGAATAAGTTAGAGCGGTCGTCACTCAAGTGGGTTTGTTGACTAGGCTAGTAAGCTACGAGTTGCAGCTGACTCAAGTTCATTTGCTGTAATTTATCATGGGTGTATTTCTATCTTTTGTACCAGTAAAAAATTTCCTTTTAATTTCTATTGCTTGACATTTTCTGGCTTGTGTTTGTACATCTTGACAAAATATGAAGCAAGCGCCCAAAATCCCAACCAATCAATCTATAACTAGCTATGAGCGTTTTTGTGAGGCTTTAAGCCCAGTTGGTAGAGTCATGAATATACATTCGCAAAATTATGAGTTCGAAACACGGTTGAACTATAGATCGACGTGAGATTAAGGGTTGGTATACGTCCAATCTGTCGTAGCTCTCAGATGTCATCACACTGACGTAGTGTAGAAGTTTGGAGAGTGGTGTGCCAAGCTCAAATCTTGACCTCGTCATCTGACCGTGGATCAAAATTATGAGGTTATGTTTCTTCGAGATTGATTCCGAACTGTACCCAATAGTTCGGTGTGTTTCTCCTGTGTGACGTTTATTAAGATAAATTTAAATAAATGAGCGTTTGTGAAGAAGGTAGGTAGGTAGGTATTTGAATTAACGTTGAACTGGAGCAACACAACGTGCTACTGGCGACTTTCGGAGAAGGAAAAAAGCTGACTCAGGTGTTTCAGGGTAAACATAAACTACCGGTGAAGAAAAAGTGCTTCCGGTTAAGACCTAATTTGGTTTACATCCGTTTCAGCTGATGATTGGCGTTATTTTTGAACCAAAGCAACATTCCAGTGGCATACCATTTTACACAACACGTTACCAATACTTTAATATTCAATTAACTTAATAATCATATTTAATGTACTTGAAGGCCTATTTCGTGATTTTTCAATGCAGTCTTTATTTTCTTTGTAATTTCATGACTGATGTATGTAAAAATTACGGGGTTTGTATTACTGTTTATTGTTCTTTGAAATACGCATAGCAGTCCAGTTCAAATTTATATTCAAACACAAAAAATAATGTTGAGAGACAAAAAATACTCTGAACTATACATAATTACCTAAACGTCCACGTTATGTCAGAAATTAAAATCAATTTCAATTATAAAGTTTACAAAACCAAATTTAAAAAAGAGTAAAAGCTATTACAAGATTATTTACCTTACTGTTGCAAAAAGTGCTAACTCATGTAACGAAGAAGATAAAAATTCACGGATGTTTCCCACATGTTTATTGGCACTTTATCCTATAAAAGGATGCTTGTTAGCAAAAATTTCAAACGTAATAAGTACTTTCTGCAGTGCTTAAAACGTATAGTCGCTTTTTCCATTTAAAATAAGCTCAACTAAATATTTTTTAGGAATTTTTTGTAACCTTATAGCGTACATCGGTTGTTGGCGGAACCACAGTCTAACTGGAAGAAATTCCTCGAAAGTGTATATACAAAGTTTATAATTAACATATAGTTTATAATTCTTTAATTTCATTTTAAAAATGCAGACATTCCTAAATATAACTTTTCTCTTTTCTCGCGACTAAGGATTTAAGCCTTTAAATTCTGTAACTGGTTTGGTTTTGCTTTGATTATTAATAATGAAAAAATTAATTAGAAAAGATGTATTTTAACAGTTCATTTGGGTTTTTAGTGGAATTTTTTTCGCTAACGGGCTTAGAAATTTAACTATTTAGCGGTAATTTAAGTAATTAGTTCTGTGCTCTGATTCCAAAATGTTATAAGTAATTTTTTTAATTTTTCGTGACAGCAATTTTAAGATTTACGATACAACATCTGGTTCTGTGGTTTTTAACTTATTACATTTTTTCCACCTTTGTTTTCTCACAAACTGAAAGAAAAAGACTTACGACACTTTGCCACCTTCTAAACATTAACAAACCAGACTCCAGAATTGGAATTACTCAATTTTTTGGGATAAGGGACTTATAACATTTTGCCATCTGAGCAAAGAGTTGTTCTGTGAATTTACTTTGAAAAATTAATATTTATTTTAATCTGAACTTGTGATATGCTTCAAATGTATTTGTGTAAAACAATGCAATGAAAAAATAAAGGTATAATGTTTTTAATTTCAGGTTTTTAATAATGTATGGTATTTTTAATTTATCACATTAATATAGAATATAATAAACTATCTAATTCCTGACATAGTAATTGTAACATAAATTTAGATAGAAGATGTTAAGGGGGATTTAAATTTAAAAAATCCAAATTTTTCTACTACTTAGTGCTTAGTACATTTGCAATTGTGCCATTCAGTCAGAGGTTTAATCCCTATTTCCTAAATACAGGAAGAAGAATGTGCAATAGGCTCAATGTCTCCCATCATCAAAGGGGGATTTCTTATGAAAAGATGTGAATAACTTTTTAAAATGCAACTTGCAAATTCAAAAAAGTGTAGACGGTATTGTCCTTTTGAGATGGGTGGGAGACTTTTGGTTTTCTCTGGGGATGTTCCGATGCTAGACTCGAGGCCTAGTCCGCCGAATGCCGGGTTTTACAAAAACGAATTAATAAGTGGGAAGTGGAGACGACGGCCACTTCCCAGTTTGATATTATTAAACAAAGCATGCACCACTTGATCTGAACGATTCTCCAGATGAATCCGTATGGCTGATAGTTATTGAAAATGGCCTGAATTTCACTTGATCTGGTCCTGGAATGCAAATGATCCAGATCAGAACTCGACAGGATTTTCACGATGAGAGGGGAATACGAGATGTGCATGTTTCGCGACAAGTCGATAGGATATAACTATAACTGAAGAAGGACGAACGAGGTGATCGGTCCAAAACTACATGTACTGGTGTCGGAGGCAAATGCCGACAACCGATCTAGAGTTCCGCCAGGAAATTTCACGACGATACAGAAAGTCATGAGACGATTGTAAAAAAAAAACTCCGTTTAAAGTGAATATGGCTGATAGACGCAAATCGCTTACAATGTCAGAATTAGGTTAGTCTACCAAGAATGAAGACATCAAGGTATGTACAGAAATTTGTCCTTTCATTCTCTTTAACTCAAGAAGCAGAGTAAATACATTACTCGCTTCACAACAAGATTCAAGTTCATCATCCAAAAAATAAACATGGTTAATTGCAGGCTAATCAGTCTCCCACGAAAGAAGAGAAAAAATACATTGATGGGATGGTTATAAGAAAACGATCACAAGCTGGAGAAGTTGAAGCGTAGACCTTCAATAATATACACGGAACAGCAGCTCCGGGACGGCTATATAGAAGTTCGCACTCCTCTGTATTCGTGAAATGAAAACGGGAAATATAGATTTTGGGAAAGTGATAGCGGCAAAGGGATTTTCGTGGTCGTCCAATGCCTCATTCAACTGGTGGTTACGTATACTCTACGCGTCATCGGCAAGAAGTGAAATTTTCTCGTTTGTTTTCAAATTAAGGCCCGGTTTTTCTACGTGCGGCGTCACTGCGGCACCGAAGCCCAACTATGCACACATCAACGTGAAATGACGCAAGTACTCATTTCGCGCCATTTGCGATACATATTCTATCGAAGAAAACGTGTTTATTTCGCTTACTTGGTGTAGACAAAAGTATATTTTGAAACAAAATAGACGTTACTGGATACAACCATTTATTAATTATAATTTATATTACATTTGTTTATGGAAACAAGGTACTTCAGAACGGAGACTCATGTGCGGCGCCGTGGGGAACTGAGGTACAAATTACACGCAAGTTGGACGTGCGTCGCCCTTTCGGCGTTGGAGGCATGTGTGTGCACTGCTCCATTGGATCTAATGTATCTCAGACCGCACTTGCGTTGCGGCAGCGGCGCCACACGTTGAGAAACCGGATGTGTGTACCGGGCCTAATAGCATCGGTAGATTGCGCAATGCACTAGTGCAAAAAGGCGTCAAAAAGTGGCCGGGTCTCCAGAGGCGACCATTTCTTATTTCTTCCGGTCATGAAAACAGTCAAAACTAGCAAAGCTGGTGACCCCCACTAGCCGCTCACTGGGTCTGAAATGAATAGAGTTGAATAAATTAGGATTTTAAATCCTCCATTCATCACACATATTCGGAACGACCAGTAAAATTACCATGAGATTTTAGCGGATACATCACAAGCTTTCGTAGCTTCGTAAAAAAATCGGATTGAGATACCCTCCCCCCTTTTTGTTAATTGAATTATCGAAATTATTTTATCAAGGGGATGACTACCTGATTTGACGGGCCACTTTCCAGGAACTGGCATTCTTCTTGGTCGTTAAGGGAAAAGGCATATCAACCTGTACAATGCTAATTCATGACGGGAAAGTTCTTTTCAAAAGCATTCGTTTCTCCTTGCTTCGGGGGTGGATTTATCAAAAGTTGTGTGTGTGTGAAATTCAGGTATGGTTGGAGGTGTTTTAGCAATAACAAAATGCAACGTTTTTGAATTAACGTTACAGTAATTAACAAAACAATTAATTGCACGCATAATTACCGTATCTTACTGGGGTTGAATTAATTAACTGTAGATTGAGAAATAGACCAGATTAATAATTTTTTTTTCTTTTGTTGGAAAATGCCACATAATTTAAGTATGAGTAAAACTAATGTGTATTATATTTTCGGCATTTTTCTAATTTCTACATTTTCCTTTGGTCACAAATCCTATACATGCATATCCATACAGGCAATACATTTCATTCTTGCTGATGACAAAACTACTAATCATGAAAAGTGACACTAAGGTAATTACTAACAAAGGCGATATTGATGGGTTTTGTCGGGGATTGACGAATTTACGGTGAATGATTAATAATTTTTTTTTCTTTTGTTGGAAAATGCCACATAATTTAAGTATGAGTAAAACTAATGTGTATTATATTTTCGGCATTTTTCTAATTTCTACATTTTTCTTTGGTCACAAATCCTATACATGCATATCCATACAGGCAATACATTTCATTCTTGCTGATGACAAAACTACTAATCATGAAAAGTGACACTAAGGTAATTACTAACAAAGGCGATATTGATGGGTTTTGTCGGGGATTGACGAATTTACGGTGAATGCTCTCTCGGTCATAGTTTACCTACCAATATTTTTTTATTTGTACTCTAGCACCAGACATGCGAGTTTCGAATTACAGCATATTTAAAGGAAGGCAGATTAAGTGCACATAAAGAATGTTTTCCAAAAGGCAAATACATTTTTTTTTTGAAAATTCCATTTACTGGCGTTTGAAATGACGACGAACTTTTTTAAAATTGAATGAATACACACAAAGCTATGGTAACAAATAATCATTTTTTATAATAGTAGATCGATTTGCCAACACTCTTTTAAAAAGAAAATCATTGTTTTCAACAAACCTTTAACAGATATAAAGTAAAGTAGGCAACTTCTGTGACTAAGATAAAGTATTTTTAATACTGTACTTCCAAAGCACTAGTCCGATTGTTGCTAACATTAATATTCTTTCAACATTGGCAAAGTTTAATAAAATTTTCTATTTCTCTAACTTTCATGTAGTTTTCAATCAAATTCTTTATGGTGTTGTGTGTAATTAATGGCAATTTATTAATTTTTTAAAATTTTTAATTTCAAATTGAAAACACCAACATAAAACTGAAGTAAAGTTGGTGAAAAATGTTCAAAAAATATTTTTTTCTTGGTTTTGTGTATCTCGCGTTCTCTCGCACTGCTGTTATAACTTAAAACTAAAAGCAAAAATAAAAAAATTTTTAATGCGTATTTATTACCCAGGGATAAAAAATCAGAAAATAGTATTGACCCACGTGGTCAAAAAACAGGAGTTTTTGTTTCATTCAGCATTCTCTATACCTTAAGCACTTTCTGTTCAATTCAGAGAATTTGTTTCGAATATTAACCACGTATTCAGAATGCAAATTGTGGTATCTGTCTTTTCTACCTATCGATTTCATCATTTAATAAAACCATGTAATTTTATTTAAAACATGGAAAAGAAATCCAAATTTAAATTAATTTAGCCGTTTTGGAAATGAAACATTTATTTTCTTTTGAAGTACTTTGCATAAATTCGACTTCTCAGTCTTGATTCAAAATGTTTTCTTCTCTGAATGTTTTACTCCTATCTTTTATAAATAAATTTTCAACAAAACTATGTGGAAGCGTTCAAGGAACATGGGTCAAAATATATACATGCCATCCAGAAGTGAACATACGTCTTTATCAATATTGGACATAAAAATATCTAATTTCCGCCAAGCTGTTCTGCAGAATTCAAAGTTTTATTTTCTTTTTATCATCTGTCCCAAATATTTGGTCGGAAATTATTTATGTTTCGAAAAATAAAAAATAAATTATAAAATTAGTAAAGAGTAGTAGAGTTTGAATTCCTTAAAAATAATTTAAAAATAATTTTTTTTTCAACAGTACTACTAAAATTACTTGATTAATAGCAATGTTCAATAAACACCCCCAGCTTCTCCCAAACTGCTAAAAAAAAGTTGATTTTTAAATAATTATTTTCAGCACCGCATACAGGTAGACAACAAAATTAAATAATGTCTTCCTTAATTTATATACGCTTCATAAGCAAATCTAACAGTTTTTGAATAATAATAACTAAATTTTATATGATACTTGCACAAACACAGAAACAACAGAAGTAAAACGTTAAGAGACAGAGAAACTAACGCAACAAAGTTCTATCGTTAAGTGACTAAGTATTCCTAGCAAGCAAAAATTTGTGAAAATATATATAGCCGTTTTTACGTCGTGCGTGTATGCAGTTTGCAGACAGACACCAAAGAGTAAACCACTGTATTTACATTAGAATGATCCAGGAAGGATAATTGACTTGAAATGTGTGAAAACAATCAATGAACAAACTCTCTACTTTTCATTTATATAGACTAGCATAATTACCCGGCGTTACACGGGTTGAATTACTTACGTCTTCCTTAATAAATTTTTATTTCGATTCATCAGATGTAACAACTACCCATACTCTTAAAAGGTACACAATAGTGGAAAACACATTTTCACAAATGTAAATAAATATCATATTCAACATTTTACATTTTCGTAGAATTGAAATTTTCAGTTAGAAAGAAAAACTCTCTAGGTGTGCAAATGTTACCCTGATTGAACAGAATAATTCAGAGTATGCATATCAATACCGTGTATATCAATTTAAAAACTAAAGGATTTTCTAACATTATTATATAATGCTTAAAAATGTTTTCAAAAGTAATTAAAGCATTACTTACCTTGATTACAGGTGTTGAGCAAAAAACATCAAATTAAAATCCCAGAAATTCATTTTTAAACAGGTACTAAAAAAAAAGATGCGAAAGAAAAGTAAAGAATTTATCTGGGTTTTTTTTTCACTATAAAATAGATTATATTCAAATATAACGCGGACACAAATTGGAAAGAGCACACGATAAACAAAATGCCAAGGTTGCCATATTATCTACCAGTCCTAGTTTAAAATATCTTGTTTTGTATATTTTATTTACTACTAGAACTTTTCAAACGTTACAAAATTATTTGTCATAGTGTCATAGTGCGAAATTGCACCATGCCGTTAGAGTTCCAAAAATAAAAAATAAATATTGTTTTGTTGACTATGAGTGCAGAGCACTCGCCGTAAATCGTCATTTTTATTATTTGAATTGAACATGAAAAGAACTCAAGAAAGGGAATTCGAAATCTCCCTCAAAATCGTCTTTAGTGGTAGTAACCTTATTAGTGTCACCTTTTGTTATTTTGTAGCTGTATCATACAGCAAGGGTGTGATGTATCTGAAATGTATTACATGAATGGATATGCATATGTAGGATTTGTGTCCAAAGTAAAGTTGTTGAAATTATAAAGATGGTGAAAGATGTTAAAATATTACTTTATTCTACGAAAAAGGCAAGTCATAATATATTTTCATCATCTCTTCAATCTAGAGTAAACTTATTAAAACCGAGTGAGGTCGGGTATTTTGTTAGTATGTCAAAAAAATAAACGCGTATTCCAAAATTATCATATAATGATTTGAAAAAATGTAAAGGAAATTAAACATTTCCTTACCTTGATTACCAATCATAAAATAATAAAAACATTCTCCAGCAAAAATCAATGGGAATCTAAAAATTACTACAAAAAATTTTCCTGTAGTAAACTAACGTATTACAGAAACAAAAAATGCAAAGGATTAATTATGATCGTTTGGAACTAATTCAGTTGCGCATGCGAAAAATAATTTCAAAAACAATTACGCGTCACGTTGTTTGTCCGCTATGGACTCCTAAACTACTTAACCGATTTCAATCAAATTTGCGCACCGTGTGCAGTTTGATCTAACTTAAAAGATAGGATAGCCTTCATCTCAATTTATAGCCGCGATATTATTTTATTGCAAATTATTGCGGTATCTGTTGACTGGTTTGAGTAAGTATTCTAACAGATGGCGCTGTGTTGAAAGTACCAACGTTTCACATAAGCTACAATTTAATGGCATAACCACCACGTGTTGCTGAGTCTAAAGTATAAGTTAAATTTATTTCGTAGTAAACGCAATACAGTGATTAGCATAGCCGGCCACGTGTTATTTAGACTGAATTATAAACTGAATTCCTATTATAGTAAAAGTAATACAGTGGATTTCTTCTTGCTTTTTAATTATTAGTGCTTCATTATTCAACAATCTTTAATTAAAATATATACATGTAAGTATTATCACATAGTCATATTATTATATATTTGCTACAGTGAGCCATTACTGACAGCAGAACAAAAAATTATTTATGATCGCATTATGCTGATTTTTGCTGCTCAGCAAGGCGTTTTTTTTTTCTTGGACGCACCAAGTGGAACCGGTAAGACATTTTTAATATCGTTGATTCTTGCCAAAATACGGTCACAACGGAAAATCGCATTGGCAGTTGCATCGTCAGGCATTGCGGCTACTTCGCTAGATGGTGGGCGAACAGCACATTCAACATTCAAGCTGCCTTTGGACATTCATAATAAACCAAACGCAATATGTAACATAAAAAAGAATAGTGTGTGGAGTGGTCGTTCACGGTAAGACGTTTGTCGCCAACTAATTTTTGTCGCCAAATCAAGATGGCGGCCGAATTCCGTAACAGCAGATAGGGTTACAATAACAAAAACGGCAGATGTGAAGAAAATCCTCAAAGGGTGAAGGTTACCATATTTGGCGACAAATCGCCTTCTTACCGTGAACGACCACTCCACCGAATAGTGGATTAGCTGCAGTGTTGCGGAAGAGTTCAATCATAATTTGGGATGAGTGCACAATGGCTCACAAATATTCACTCGAAGCATTACATAGAACTATGCAAGATTTAAACGGCAATGATAAACTTTTCAGTGGTGCTATCTTACTTTTGTCTGGTGATTTCCGACAGACATTACCGGTTATACCTCGCTCTACTTTCGCGGATGAGATTAATGCATGTTTAAAACGATCATTCTTATGGCGAAGTGTTGAAATACTTCGATTGGCCATAAATATGCGCGTACAATTGCAAAATGATCCATCAGCACAAATATTTTCTGAACAATTGCTAGATATTGGGAACGGTAAAATAGAACTGCAACCAAATACGCAATGCATTAAACTACCAGACAATTTCTGCACTGTTCTTCAGGGGAAAAAACGAATTGATTCAGAGTATTTTTCCGGATATACAGAGTAATTACTTGAATCATAACTGGCTCAGTGATCGGGCTATTTTGGCAGCCAAAAATGTTGATGTTGACGAAATTAACTTCCAGATACAACAGTTGTTACCAGGCGATCTGATGTCTTTTAAATCAATCGACACCGTTGTTGATGAAAATGATAGTGTACATTTTCCAATTTAATTTTTAAATTCACTAGATATACCTGGAATGCCACCACATAATCTTCGATTAAAGATTGGTTCACCTATTATTCTCCTGCGTAATTTGAAACCACCTCGATTATGCAATGGTACGCGTTTGGTCATCAAAAAGATCACCGGAAATATTCTTGAAGCTACCATTTTATCTGGAAAGTTTAAAGGAGAAGTGGTCCTGTTGCCACGTATTCCGATGATACCATAAGAATCTACGATACCCTTCAAAAGGTTAGTTTCCAATTCGTTTAGCTTTTGCCATGTCTATAAACAAGTCTCAAGGCCAAACAAAGGCTATTTGTGGTTTAGATTTGGAAAATCTATGTTTTTCTCATGGGCACACACACACACAACTATATGTTGCATGTTCACGTGTAGGAAAACCGTCAAATCTATTTGTGTTAGCTAAAGACAGGTTAACCAAAAATATTGTGCACCGATTAGTGTTAAATTAAATTAAAATTAAAAGTATTTATAATTCAAAATAATAAACATTATTGTTAAAAATTTAAAACTATCTGCCCTACCTACCTCATTAATAAGTTTAAGTGTTACGTGTTATTTACTAACAACTTTGTAATGTACTCAGTTGTTACAGACTTGAATACAAAAAATAAAAAAATTTTAATTTATTTCTTTTGTATTGATTTTTGTTCAATATCAACGGTAGTAGAAAATCAATCATGGAGGTCGCCATGTATTTTGACAAATGGCATCTGTGTAAAAAAGCATTGTGGTCCCCATGACTGGTGTTCTCCTACCGTTTGCCTTGAATAGTTTACTACTATGTAATATAATAATATATTATAAATATAATATTATATAATATATTATATAATAATATATATTAAAATGGATGTAGCGTCAGCTTGAGTGCGACCATGTATAGCTACTCACTGTCAGGCGCATGCGAGATGTAATAATTTGACCAATGTGTTCAAGCAATGATATATTTTAATAAAGTATGTAAATACAAAGTGTTATCAAATTTTTTTTACAGTCATTAAATTGTATTACATGCCAAAGCAAAATTCATTTCTATTTAATTAGAAATAACCTTTAATTTGTGAATTATCCAATTATCTGTATATTTAATTATCCGGATATTATTAATTGGCGCGGCTTGAGCAAAAATCTGGAAAAAATATTCGACTCTGGCAAATGCACTGTTTATTCTAACGAATTCATTTCAGTCATTGTAATTTGAATATATGATGGTTTCGAAAAAGCATAAGAGTACTAAAATATTTAATTTATTTGTGTGTGTGGAATGTTTTGACGTTTGAATATAGTTTTTCATTTCTTTTTTTCATTTCTAAATAAATAATCATAAAAGAAAATTTAAGTTTTATATAACACTTACTATCACGACCATGCATTACATAAATAAATATAAAGCATTTGTGTGGTACTTTTAATACCAAGGAAACGCAATAATGACATTTTTTTGGCGAAAGAAAATGCTGTCTCCCTTATGTTTCTTATCATCCCCATGTGTCTAATTTGTCTAGGAATTTTCTGATTTCCGACAAAACCATAGGGGAAATATTCATAAGCCAGCATTAAACAATGCAGGAAAAGAGGAATTGTCTCGTGCAGAAAGGAGATATAAAAGCTAATAAAGAGGACATAGGAAGCTTTCTTCTTTTTCTAATCTTAACAATGATACTATAATATGTGTCTTATTTTTGTGCATTGTATTCCAAACATATTTTAAGTGCGCGTTTAGACATTGCGAAGAAAGCTCTTATAACATTAAAAAAAAAATGAAACTTCAGCTGAATTTCTATAGAATGATCTTAAGCTCTTCAGTGTCACATTACAGTATACGAAATGTTTAATATTTAAAAATACCCTCCAAAACTCTCAGAATTCAATAGGTTCTAAAGTGCTGAAAAAAAAAGCTACTTCTCCAAGGCAATAAGTCTTCTGCCGTGCGTGAGACCCGAATGGTATTCTCCCTGAATCTGGCATTTAACGCGGAGAAGATAGTTGGTTAAACAAAGGCTTCCCCCTACACCGCGCTGTTTTTTATTCGGCCTGCATAGCGAATTACACGCGGGCAAACTTAATAAACGACGCTTCGTAGGCGATCTTGGCAGTACTTTGGCGCACTTTAAATCGAATGAGCCCTTTAAATAGCGACCCGAGCATTTCCTAACCTTATGACGAGACATTTTGCATTTGTTTTATGTATTATTCAGGCGTGCGCACACCGGCCCTCCCAAGACCTAACGTCAGATGCTTTTAACGGTTTTAAGGTAAAACATTCGGTGCCCCCTTTCCGTAGCTAATACAATTTTCTGGAGAGGGTATAAAAATGCCCCGACTTGCAGGGTAAATATTTTATCATTCCTTCGGCCCTGAGTGTTTGCATATTGTAACACAATGTTTCCGGCGAGCGCATTTGTGCACGCCGGAATTCAGCCCTGGGTAAACTTGACGAACCAACACATTTTGTGGAAAAAGCGCAAGGTGTTCTTGGAAACTAAACTAGCGAATAACCGTCATGACTATTGTAGAGAACTATAAACTAGCCTCTTTTTACGTTATTGGAATTATTCTTGCAGCATGAAGTTATTAAGATGCGAAAGAACCTTTCTGACATCTTCTGGAGCTAAATGGCAAATATCCTATATGCCAACCTGCTAGTTCGGGTTCGAATCCTCTACGAGCACATTTTTCTCTTCTGCGTCAATACAAATTCGTGTTTAAGTCCATTTACTTGTTTGGAGCAGTAGTGTAAAATGTGGCCCTTTCTCCATAAAATAAACCAGACCAACCTAAATTCTAGTTCATTTTTGAAAAACCAACTAACCTCCACATTCTACGTCCTTAGAGAGCCTTTAAAATCCTTTCATAAACTATCTATTTTAATTAAATGACTTCAGAACTACTAATAATAAATAAATTCAATCATTTAACGAATTCTAACTGCTAAATTATTGTTTTATTAGAAAGTCTGTTTAAAATCCTTTCATAAACTACCTATTTTAATTAAATGTGACTTCAGAACTACTAGTAATAAATAAATTCAACCATTTAACGAAATCTAACTGCTAAATTGTTGCTGTATTGGAATGTCTGTTTAAAATCCTTTCATAAACTACCTATTTTAATTAAATGTGACTTCAGAACTACTAGTAATAAATAAATTTGATCATTTAACGAATTCTACATGCTAAATTGTTGCTGATATAAATCTGGTAAAAGAATAGACCGTTTAATTCAGATAATTTAGGTTTCATTTAAAGATCAATGAGTAAAAACACAGAGGTTTCAATCACTTCAATGTTTATTTAAACATCAAATGTATTTAAATATCCAATGCATATAATAGTAATAGAATACCTGCATTTTAGTCAAATAATTTATTTCACAAATTTAGCTGTATTTTCGATTTTCCAGTGAATTTCTTTGATGTGCAGCTCTTATAAATGTATGTAAAATTCTTTTAGAGAATCATATGTTTGTAGGTTTATTAAAATTACAGGAATACACAAAGGTTAGGACAAGGACGAAGCAATCACAAACTTCGTTCTTTTTCGCGTCATTTACCGAAAGTCAAAATTGTGTGTATCAGCGCCATCTCTTGGCAATACACAAAATCTTACAGTAATGAAATGACCATTATAATATTAAAAATATTTACGGGAACTTAGAATCTTGTTTTTTAGTATTTTCTACGCCATCTATTTTTTGGAATATATTTCAATTTACGAAAGTCCAAATATGAATACATTCATATTCATTTTCTCATAGTATACATTGAGTATTTATGTCAGCTATTTTGATAACTTCAGTCCATATATATACTTTATACATTTAAACTAAAAATTACATTTTTAGATGTTATTCTTCTATATTTCAAATACACATTTACTAGAATAAACAGTTGATTAAATACGCAAATAACAGAAAATAAGGAAATGGTAGAATTTCAACAACCTGATTCCTTTCTAGAATAAAGCCTGATTGATTATTTCTTCACTTAGGATATAGATTTCAAGGTGTATGACATAAATTTAAGTTGAAATTTGTAAATATAAAAATGCGTGTGGTTTTAATTTTAAATTAAAATTGATTGACTATTCATTAGTATAAAATAAAAATGTATTAACTAAATAAATTTGATAAAACACATCAGAAATGTGGAAATTATGCATTAAGAAATAGAACTGCACACATTTTAAATTAGTAATCAATAATTTAATACATAACTTTAAAGTAAGAAATATGTAAATATGTTTATATGTATCATGTTTAAGCGTTGTCTTTGGGATTATCGCGGTTCCTTATTAATTTCAGAGTGACCGAGCGATATTTAATTTGATAGACAATGTGTGAAGTAGTAGCCAAGAACAGAGGGACACTGCTTACCTAAATTGGACATTTATTTTTACAATGTAATACAAAGTTTCAGATATACAAGCCGTACCGTCTGGTTCAAAAACACGTCTCACTCCTCTGAAGTGTACAACGAATCTGACTTATTCGTGTTCTTTATCAGAACAGCACCCAACATTTAGTATTCTTGATCGTATCAGAATACACTCAGTCCTACATCGATATTAGACTACTAAACAATATCAACCAGAACACAAGAACAACTGTTCTTATAACCTACCTGTGTTCGTAATCACCTTAGTAATCTTTCGAGAGGAGCTTCCATCCACTGGAATAAAATAAGAATAAAACGAACTAGTACACCAAACTGCCTATGACTTATACTAGACGAGAAGCTAAATTGGGCGGCTCATGTACAAACTATAGGACAAAAAGTTATGTTCCAGTTTCAAATGCTACAAAGAATAGCTGGAACGAGATGGGGAATAGGGCATACATTTCGAAAGCTGCTGTACAAAACAGTGACTGGAATAATATCGAGTCATGGTGCAGTGGTCTGGTGTCACAACCCAACTCAACGTACTATAAGAAAGTTAAGTGGGATACAAAGAAAATTCCTGACCTCAATAACAGGAAGTTATAGAACAGCACCCATTATGGCCCTTCAAACAATTACGGGAATCGCACTACATCTTTCACTTCAAAAAGAAGCGGTGTGCGTCAAAATGAGAATGAGAATTAGTACAAAGCTTGGAGATGCAAATTATGACAAAGATGACTACAAGGAAAGAGCAATAGTCTGGTATATACATCCAGCTAAAAGCCTTTCGAAAGACAGAATAAATCCAGCAGTGGGAGTTCTTCATTCCGGCATAAGCTACTACACCGATGGCACAAAAACGGAGAAAAGAGTGGGAAGTGCATTCTGCTTTATTCAAAAAGGGCGCATAACTCAACAATGGTCCACGAGAATGCAGAACAATAATTCTGCTTTCCAGGCTGAGCTTTATGGAATACTTTCAGCCTTAAAGCAGCAGAAACAAGAGCAGACAAAAATATCAAGATCTGGTCATACAGTCGAGCTGGTCTCCTGGCACTTTAAAACCTCAAGACGCCTAGTCCACTGACACGAGAAATACAGCTCTTATTATACAACAAGAAAATTTGCTTAGGATGGATTGAAGCCCATGCTTTCACGACGGAAACGAAGAAGCAGATAGATTAGCAAAAGAGACAACAACATTGGAATACTTAGATGAAGGGGTGAAATGGCCCAAGAGCCATTACAGAAAGGAAATAAATGTTTTACAAAAATAAATGTACAATATCTTGGATCTTTCAATTCGGGTTTGATCCCGGATTACTGTACTATAGCCTATCGTGTTGCCCCAATGTGACGCTAATTAAAGTACCTTCCTATACCGTAAATATTAAATAACGCGATGGAGCCTGTGGATTCGACTGTCAACGTAACAGACCGCTTGCCATTTAAGAATAAAGGTGTTGTCTTCGTAAATCAATAAATACTTTTTTTCCAAAAGAAGGCTTTCTCTATTGGATCCATTAAATCATAAGATTTATAGTAAAATTCCCGACAAAATATATACTCGAAACGCTAAGAAGAAAAGTGTCATTGACTTTTGACACTTTTCTCAACCCGATAAAAATGGATTTATAGATATGCTTTTCCCAGATGGGACATATCTGCAACGCTATATACGTGACAGAAGTGTCAAATGTCTGTCAAAATATCACAAGCCTAACTACCAATAAATACTTCATAATTTAACAAAATGCCCGTCAAAAGAGTATCCAATGATCTCTTACTAATTGCTTACCTAGAGTTGTTAAATCAAACCAAAAGTGGCATTTACCGTAGAATAATGTCTAATATAAATAAATATAAACTTTATTTGTAGTTCGTCTTCATATTAAATTGTGCATCAGTTCAATTTTTAAAGGGTAATACCAAATTTTATTAAATATTCTGATTTTCTGGATCATAATTTCTATACAATACATTTATTTTGGTTAATTTTATGAGTGACGAGTGATTTGAAATCAGAGCTTTTAATGTTTACAGATTATGGTTCAGTATTTTTTATACCTCCCAAAATAATCAACTTATGAAAGTAATTATTATGTCACATTTAATTGTTGAACAACCTAAACAAAACTTAAGGCTTACTTTAATTTCGAAGCTGTACTTTCTAATTATTAATATTTAATTCATATAATTGGAAACAATATCTAAATGAAAGTTGTTTAGATTTTGATTGCTATCGACTCTACAATGTCGCAAATCTAGGTGTACAAAATTTTAGTTAATTGCATTTGGTAGTTTATGAGATTAGACAGTCCTCCATTTCAAACTGCATCATTTTAACTTATTTTGGAGGCCGTCGTGAAATGGACTATGGAATTCGAAGAACGTTTGTTCACTATGCAAATGATGTGTTCCTAAATATCACACGTGTAGCAATTCTTCAAGGTCAAATGTTGTCTAAAATGCCGATGTTCATTCTCAAAGTCAGCAATAGCACGTGAAATAAACAAGTGTGAAATAATTGGACTTCACTAATCCGTCCGATGTTTTCTTGAAATCAGCCGTGTTGTCAGCGTCTCAACAACACAGTGCAATCATTCAGCAATGCCCCTTGTATGGTGTATATAGATTCGACCCTCAATAAAAAAAATTCAGAGAAGTAGTAGATATTCTATACCTGGCGCTGGATGGCAATCAAATTTTCGGTACCCAACATTT
The DNA here is from genome assembly GCA_947359465.1 of Metellina segmentata. NCBI lineage: Eukaryota > Metazoa > Arthropoda > Arachnida > Araneae > Tetragnathidae > Metellina > Metellina segmentata. The sequence continues at coordinate 48,906,279 of OX375878.1, forward strand.
GACGGTCATGCAGCCACAGATAGAGAATATCTGACGATTAAGGTGACAGTAGACTTTCAAAACACTCAAATTCGACCAAAATATTGAATTTTTGAATTTGCCATATTATTTAACTAGACGCTATACTAGATTGCAACGTTCTTGGCACAGACGCCCCGCCCTCGCGGAGGGATAAAGTGAGTGATCCGTCTCCTTTTGGGTTGCAGACAGAAGTTTCGAGGAGACGTCACACTTGCAAGCTTCCAACCTGGCGCATTAATCTAATTTGGCCTTAAATTTAGCACTTAAATGTTTTGACAGCTTGCCTCTCTCTCTCTCTCTCAGTTGTTATAAGAAAAGCACAATTACAGTAGTTTTAAGACATTTTTATACAATTAATAATAGATAATATCGAAAGATATTTTTGAATTTGCAATGGTATTTGTTTAAATTATTGCCTGTTAAAAATTTTCCAAAAGTATCCCCGGTTGCAAACGAAATTTTTGAGGTTATGTCAGAGATAAAATATGTGTGAGGTGTGCCCCATCGTGTTATATTACTATTCGAAAGAATATAATAGAATTTACCGCAATAAATATTGCCTGAAAATTAAAAGAAGCTTGTACATAGTATCCTTAAAGTTGATTTTTCTCAAATGCTGGAATTTTGAGCTGCCACTTTTCTTGCCGGGGTGCGATATGTCGGTCAATATTGCCCAGCGTAAAAATGACCCCCTAGAAATATTGCTTAATATCGGTTTTCGACATTGATAAATATTATTTTCTGACTGGGTTTTCTATATTGCTTGATGTGATTTTTTGTCATTGCTCATTATTAGATTTACGATACTGATCGATGTTCTTTTTTAACATTACTCAATATCTGCTTCACAATATTGAATTATTTTATTATAATTCATTCAATATTAATCAATATACTTATGGCTAATGTGATTGTTTATTTAGAGGGCACACAAGATTACAGCTATCTTAAATTTTAAGTAGAATTCTAAAAATATTAATCATTAAAAAATATAATACAATAGTTTATAAAATTGAAGAACGTATAATTTTTTTAAACTTTTAATTATTAAAACTATATTTATAACAATTTTTGTAAATAATGTATATTAATATTTTTTAATGATTATTGTTTACTTATTTATTACAAACTTTTAATAAAATAAAAAAAATTATAGGAATAACCTTGAGTGTCCTCTAAATAAATCATCACATATTCCATAAATAAGGATATGAACCTCGTTAAAAACACTTAGTGGAAGGTTATATACTTCACATTTTTAGTAGTTCCTGAATATCTTTCTGAGAATCGTTGGGATACCATTCTATCAATTTATGGTAATGGTAATTTTTGTTAACGTCGTACTAGAGCAACACAACGGGCTATTGACGACGGTCCGGGATCAGTCCCTTTAAGGGAAAGATTCGAGGACAACACCTCGTAATTTTGAACCACGGTCAGATGACGAAGCAACACCTGAGCTGGCACCCCACTCTCCAAACTTCCACGCCAACCCAACGTGAGGACTTTCGGCCACGACATATTTAAGGTGCACCAGCCGCCCCTACAACATACGCTTACAAACATCCATGCCCGGACCCGGATTCGAACCAGGAACCTTCCGATCTAGAGGCTAACACCTTAACCACTATACCGGTTGGTCGGCATCAATTTATGAAACACATTCATAACTATTGTCTTTGCAGAGCTTTTCAGAGCACTGCCTTTCTTAAACGGTTGAAAAACTTAACTTCTTATGGAATTCGGAGTTAATTCCATTATTAATCACAAAATACTCAAATATAGAGATTCAAAAATACTAACAACAAATGCAACGCACGTTAATCGAAAGATGAGTAAATATCTGCCAATGTCGCCAAGCAACAAGAATCGAGGGTGCGCGGAAAATGCTGGCTGGCTCTTATTGGTGGCGCACCATTCTAAATGAAATTACTACGCCGCACTAAAAGCCAAAATATTCAACATTTCACGCTAATTACGACAAAAAATCGTTGGATATGTGTGGGGTTAAGAAATTAATCACATTTATAAGTTGCAGTACCTAATTGCACTCAAATATCGGACAAGGCGCTGGGAACTATTTGTTTCGTTTGCTCTCTGCGTATTCCTATTGTGCCAAGAAAGCTTGTCACTGAGTATAAAAGCTACAACTGAGAAATAATTTTTCAATTTTGACACTTTATACACTTATGGTCCATTATATTGTTTTTTAAGAGATTTGTTTGCTAAAAATTGGGTCTTCTCAAATTTGAATTTTTTATGCATTTCACGTATTCGTAATGTTCTACGCGCAATTCTAATCATCGTATTCAACTCAAAATCTGCATGTTCATTCTTAGAAGAGTTAAAAACAAAAGTTACCCAAAATAAATGTTATATCTATACTATTTACACTCTATAACAAAAAAAATCGAAGCACCAAGAAGGAGTTGTCCGATGGAGACAAAAATTGGTGGATAGGAAAATTATGTACAGAATAGAAAATGAGTAAAATTTCAGAAAAATTGAATGATTTATTTCACGGCCACACGGCGTGATATAGACCGATAAAGCTCCCGGATGGTCTCCTGCGGTATTTCTTGCCAAATTTGCTCCAATTGTCGGACTACGTCATCAACATTCCCTACCGGATGCAGTCGCCTTCCCATCATATCCCAGACATGCTCGATGGAAGAGATATCTGGTGATCTGGCTGACCAAGGAAGTGTTTGACAAGCTTGAAGACAGTTCATAGCAACACGTGCCGTATGTGGTCTGGCATTGTCTTGCTGAAAAATAAGCCCAGGGTACTGCGAAAGGAACGGTAGCAAAACAGGTCTCAGAATGTCGTCAACGTACCACTGTGCAGTAAGTGTACCTCTAATGACAACCAAAGGGGTCCGTCTATCAAGGGAATTGGCACCCTAGACCATAACTCCTTGTTGAGGGCCCGTGTGGCGTGCAATAGTGAAAGCAGGATCGGCACGCTGCCCTGGGAGTCTCCAGACACGTCTTTGAAGATCGTCAGGACACAGTTGGAAGCGGGATTCGTCGCTAAAGACTATACGTCCCCAGTCAGCATCATACCAGCCTGATCTAGTCAAGCACCACTGTAATCTGGCTCGACAGTGTGCAGGCGTGAGTGGCAGGTGGCGTAACGGTCGGTACGATCGTAGATTTCGCTCTCTCAGCCGTCTGTGAATGGTCATGGTGTACACTCGTGTGTGGGTCGCACAACTGATGGTGGACAGCGATGAATCAGGCGCTGTGACAGTTGATCCGACAATCACTCTGTCCTCGCGATCTGTTGTGGCCCTATGTCGACCGCTACCATTATGACGCTGAAATCTGCCATTGTCTACCCACTCTTGCCAGCATCTTCTAATCGCCGCATCACTTCGACTCTCATGACGAGCGATTCCCCGATTTGCCCAACCTGCCTCTCTCAATCCAATGATACGATCTCTTTCAAACTCTGAAAGTTTCTCGTAATGAGCTCGAATCTTGCGGCGAGGCATGTTTTCAGTCGTTGAAAGGCATCCTAAATCGCAATGCAGCAGAAATTTTTAACAACAGTTCAAGAACAACTCCTTATATACATCTTGGATGCGCAGTTTCGATACGCTCGAGATCGCACTATTCATTCAGTGGACACCAAATTTTAATCATTTGCATATTTGGTCAAATCATTTTTGCATACGAAATTTCAAAGCAATCGGATGATTCCTTCTTGGTGCGTCGATTTTTTTTGTCATAGAGTGTCTATGCATTTTGATTGGAAATTTAATAAATATCTGAATTTTGGATTTAAAACATATGTCTTGCTAAGAAAATAATTTATTAAAAAAAATATGACATGTTAATGATACCAGCTATGTTTTATTCTATGGTATGTAACGTATATTGTAAATAATTATTTTTTAATTCCGAGCCATATAAATACGCCTAGAGCATTTTAAACGGTACAATTTTTTCGCAATATTTAAAAATTAAAATTTTAATAAAATATATATTTTTTATTTTAACACCAAATATCTATAGTAATTATTTGAGCTTATTACTAGTAACATATCCAAATTTCAAAAGAATCTCTTGAAAAATAAAAAATAAAGTTTGAAATTCTACTGTCCTCTTAAACGGGGTCTCGTGTTGTGACATAATGGCACGGACTAGGATATTCCGGGGAATCATTTTCGAGATGGGGGATCGTATCTGTTACAACAGGTGATACATATTTATTTTTAGATTGAGACTTTTATTTAGCACATCAATGATAAAAACTGCTTTTGAGTCAAAGTTTATCAATCAGATATGGCATTTAGTATATTCTGAAGGACGACAGCTCCATTCACAAAAGTGCAGTGGTAAGTTGATGGATGGAAGACCAGGGAATCAGGTCTCTTGAGAAGCTAAGAAATTTTGCAGAATTCAACCCGATAGAGAATACTTCGTCCATATGGTCATATTGATTTGACAAGAATTTAATCTGATGATCAGCGTTAGTTATCAGCTTGTACATAGTGACAATTAGTAAATATGATCAAGACTACTGTTCAATTGATTTTATGCCACATAGGATCCTAGAAATATTCAACAAGGCACGTTTTTATGACACTTATTGCATTGTAAACTATTAAATAAAATGTTTTAATCAAAATAAAGTATTTTTAGTTTATAGCTGGCGATTATTTACCATGCAATTTAAGCAATAATTTTAAACGATTTCTATTTGGAAATTTTTCAAACTGTTCGTATTGTTCTATTAAATTAGTAATTTCTTTAGATGAAAATAAAACACCCAAAAGTCGAAAAAAACTAAAGAATCGAGTAAAGATTGGAAAATAAACAAAAACACTAAATACATTGCATTTTAAAATAATTCTAAATAGTACAACGAACCATAAATGGATTTTTCTTATTTTTCAGGCATTACAGATTAATTTGTACAAACCTTTATACATATCGTAATTTTGATGTGGGAAATATTTTACTGACTTGAAAAACGGGTGTTGATATTTGTAGTTTTGGAAAAGCTTTCTAAAAATACATGTCTAAAATAACATTTACATTCCCAAAAATAATTATACTCCAAGAAATACCTAATCGATGTAATCCATTTTTTCAGGGAATGTGTGCAAGACAATACTAATTATATTATCCAATCAAAAGTGATCAATCGGTTTCTGATATGCAAATCAAGGCTTTACGTCATCCGTCGGTGAATCAAGCGCTTTGCGTAAAGTGAATATCTAAGTGAATTTCTGCAATTCAGCGTTTGATTTTAGTGTGTATAAGGACTTGAAACGGTTTGTATGCGTCCAAAGTATCATTTGGGAGAATTTGTGGAGTGGCGCATTATCGACCATTTAGAAGCAGGACAGACAATCATGGAGGCAGCGAAATGTGTGAATATTTGAAGACAGACAGTCTATGCGCTATGGGAATAATTTCAGAACATCGGAACCTGTTGTAAGGAGGCCTGGACAAGGTCGTAAAGTACTTCTCGAGATGAATATATGTCAATAACTGCCTGTCGTAACAGGAAGTCTTCTGATCGGCAGTTAAGTTCAGAGCTTGCAGCCGTCATGGGAGCTGTTGTATCATTGAAAACTAAGGGATAAGGGTTTAGTAAGACCACATCTAGAATATGCTGTACAATTCTGGGCTCCATATTTGAGAAAGGACATAGAATCAATTGAAAGGGTTCAGCACAGAGCTACAAAAATAATAAAGGGGCTAGCAAATTTCGACTATAATGAACGTTTAAGTAAGCTAAACATGTATACACTGGAAAGAAGAAGACGGAGGAGGGGATTTGATTCAGCTTTTCAAGTTTGTAAAACAAGGGGACACAGAGGGCTTAAATTTCAATAGGGATAACAGAACAAGTGGCCATGGGTATAAATTGAATAAGACACATTTTAATCGGGTTTTAAGGAAAAACTACTATTTTAATAGGGTAATAGACAGTTGGAACGCGTTGCCAGAAAATATAGTTAATCCAAAGGGAGTGTACGAATTTAAGACACAATTGGATAGTCAGTGGGAATTGGGGAATTCATAAACAAAGGACCAGCCTTGTTGGGCTTGAGCCTGTAGCTGGTCGTCAATATTTGTATTTGTATTTGTATTTGTATTTGTATGCAGAATGCCTTATGAAAAAGATCTTTATGTCAGAAAGCCAAGGGTATGTGTTTCACTGTCTTCACAATACAAGAGAGATCGCTTTAATTCGTGCAAAGAACATTAGATCTGTAGTCAACACCAATGGACCCACGTTCTCTGTAATGATGAGTCGAGGTTTAGTTTAACATCTGATTCTAAATATTTTTATATCTGAAGGGATTCGGGAACGCAAAATCTTCTTTCGAACATTATGGAATATGACCGCTTTGGTACTCCAGATGATGTGGGAAGGTAGAATAATCGATGGACGCATGCCCCTTCACGTTTTCAACAGAAGATCTGTGACCGGCCAGATATGCCCTGATGAGGTCAAAGATTGTTAAGTTAGACTTTTTAAATGAGCATAAGGATTTAATTCTTTATTTATGGACGATAATGCTCGTCCAGATTGAGTAAACCTCGCTAACGAATTCCTTGAAAATAAAACAATTGAGCGAATACTGTGGCCAGCAAAATCTCCTGATCTGAACTCAATAGAGAACTTATGGGACTACCTTGGAAAGCAGTTGCAGAGAGACATCATCCTCCTAGAGATAAAATGCCCTGAGACCGCATTGCTGGAGGAGTGGACCTATTTCCCCAAATTGCCAGCATGAAATCATGTTGTGTGTGCGGGCAGGGGCGGTCGCATTCCATATTAAATTCAGAGCTGACCAACCGGTATAGTGGTTAACGTTTTAGACTCCAGATCGGAATGCTCCTGGTTCGAATCCGGGCCAGGGTGTGGATGTTGTTTTAAGCGTATGCTGTATAGGCGGCTGGTGCATCCTAAATCTGTCGTGGCCGAAAGTCTTCACAGTGGGTTGGTGTGGAAGTTTGGAAAGTGGGGTGCCAGCTCAGATGTTGCCTCTCCATCTAACCGTGATTCAAAATTACGTGGCGATACACAGAATGGCTTAGGCAGGCACGGTGTTAGCTAATTGAATATTAAATTCAGAAGCCTTAAAATTTTTATGAGTTTTTTTTAATTCTGAACTCTCCTTGTCACATATTAATGCTATTTTTACTGTCTCATTCTTCAGTTTTATATCACGTGCAGTGTTCTTAAATTTTTTCCTTTGTATTTATGTGTTATGATGTTATGCCTCATTCCACACAAATTCATAAAATTATAGTTCACAGTTGCTGAGAAATCCGTAATTCTATGTATGCAAAGATAATTTTAGACACAAGTGTATATGAAGAAAGACCCTAAATCAAATAAAATTCACATCTATGTAGGTATTCTTCCAAAAATGACACTTCTTATTTCACAGTGCGATTCCAGGGACCCTTTTGATTGGTTTTATGGAGCAAGTGCGATATTTGGCCAGACTGTGCCAAACGCAAAATAGACAGCGACAAGTATTACAAACGAAATAAGGAAACAAAGAAGTAGAGGGAAAGAAAGAAACTCGCTTCGGCGTCCCGAGTGCATGAATCTTGTGTTTACCAAAGATAGTAAGCCCCACGGGGAAAGAAAAAATCACTAGGATATACCCCGGGTTCACCAAATCCGTACAAACCCAACGGAAATGTGTTCCATAGGACTACAGAGACGATAACAACAAGAGAGGTTCGAATACTTTTTCGTCGGTTGTTCATATAATTGTTTCTTTTCAGAATATTTTTGATTTTGCTATTTGAAGTTCAAAATACAATGCGGGATAAAGGAGAGATATACTATTGTGATTAAAGAGAGTATATGGAATGCTTCCTTTAAAATACCTATAGAGTAGATATGATCGGCAAAATGCTATCAAATATTTGTATGAATTATCTAAACATGGGGCAACAATCAGAGATTTATTTATTTTATCGTCTAAAAATAAGTTCGTTTTTAATAAGAGAAAAATTTTCACTTCGTTGGTTTTCCAGAATGTCGAATGTAATTTAATAAATAGCACTCATTGGATTTAATTTTCGTAATGGAATTTATGCTACAAACACTTTTGAAATGCTGCAAAAAGTTTTCACAGACGACTTTTTGACAAAATCAACGGTATTTAAACGGTATGAAAAGTTTAAAGAAGGTAGATAATCCGTAGTAGATAATTCACGATACGGTAGACCATCCGCTTCAACTAATGTTCCACATGTCAATCAGGTCAGAGAATTGGTATGTAGTGCAACTTTATGCAACAAATGCAACTTTTTTTCACGCGTTCTACGCTGCATGTTAAGTACTAAAACCAAAATTCCTCCTACATCGGGTGCATTGTAAATGAGTTATAACCGCAATATAAATGCAACTTTCTGCATAAATGCAACGTTTTGCAACTTCTTAAAATACAGCTTAAAATTAATGAATATCAAATTACTTTTTCCTTTTTTTTGCTATCTGAATCAACCCTTTGATCACGTGTGTCTGATCTTGGGAACTTCAAAATATTGCGGATCAAAAAAATTCACGGTAAGAAGGTGTTCGTCCTAATACGAAAGTGAAATAAATGCCAAGAAGTACTTTAACACATTGGTTGGCACTCGTGATAATCCAGAGGGAATCTGTGTAATTGACTGCAGAGTTTGCGACGTGAGTGTCGATCATCAATATGTTGTTCGCCTTGTAGATGACGTTTTAAAATCTCTGAATGTTGAGCGAAAGGATTTTTCCCTTCTACTATCCGATACAGCACATTATATGACTGCGGCTGGCGCAGGTTTTCAATGTTAAAGAAATTACTGGCCAAGGATCGGCAATTCAACGTTCTTCTGTATTTCAGTAAGTATTAAAATACTGTTGTACACCACTAAGATTGTCAATATATTTTGAATTTTTTTCATTTTTACGCATAATTTATTTTGAAATTTAGTGTATCAAAAATAAATGCATTTTTATTTCCATAAACGCAACTTTAGGGAATGATAAATGCAACTTTTCCACTTTTTACTGCAACAAAAACTTGCCCAAGTGTTTAGAGATCGTCGTTTAACAATAAGAGGCATTACTGAACAAGTTCTTACATCATTTGTTGAAACGAAACGTCCAAAACGACCTGAATTATAACGAGATAACTCTTGGGTTTTGCATCACGATAATACGCTTTCTCACAATGCCATTTTTACTGGTGATACGGATCCACAAGCTCCAAATATGGCAGCGAGAGACTTTTTCTTATTTCCCCGAGTGAAACTCTTTCTTCGTAGTCACCATTTTGAGTCCATTGATGCAATAAAAGAAATTTATATATCAACCTTAAAGGGGTTTCACATAAACGACTGCAAGGTATGTTTTGAGGATTGGAAAAAACATTGTCAAAAGTGCTTTGAAGTCGAAGAAAGTTTCTTTGAAGGAGATGTAAAACATTTTTACCAATAAATTGATACTCGAAATGCTATCGTAAAACAAAAGGTACTTTTTGATCACAGTAGTAGAGTAAAGCTAAGTTATTTGAATCCCTGATGGAGTATTTTATACAAGATAATATGAAATACTCATGACGCATTAATTGCCCCACTCATGCAATCTTACAGATCAATTTGCCTAACCTTTTTTAAAACTTTCTTATCGTTAATGTTTCCTATATTTTTTCAAATAATTTCCGTTTCCTCTCACAAAAAACTTTCCAAATTAGTATGTATCGACGCTAATTTCTGTCAGTAATAACAGATTGAAAAATAGTTTCAGAAAACCTTTTTTATCCTAAAATTTATCTTGTTTCAAATTATATATAATTAAAAAAAGAGCGCGTTGTCATGAAAGCAAGCAATTTGCAAATTCATTTTTATTAATATATGATAAACTACTGTGTAAAAATATATATTTGCCTGTTTTTTATGTGAATGTAGCAGTTCATTATTTATGAGCTATTTTAGGTGGTCGTTCACTTCTTAATTTTGAATCCTACTTTTCTTTAAAAGTGTATTTTTCTTAGATGTACAACTTAATGGCCTACAGAAGTTAAATTTGACCACATTCTTAAACTTTGTTTCATATATCCCGTAATGAATGCGTTTCAAGGCAACAAACATTTATTATCAAACATAACAATTTCCGAAGCAGTCCTGTGCATTGGTTTTGAAGAGTTCATTCAGTAAAGTTTACAATAATGAATAAGAAATATCTTGTATATAAAGCAGAAAATCTGTCTGCAGTAACAAAGATTCTGGAACACGCTGCCATTAGGATATTTGCACATCTTTTGTCAATTTATAGGTCAATGCAATCGTTTTCAGCTATCTACGTCATTCCATAAAAAGCATTAAAATCAAATTTAATAATAATATTATTCAAGAAGACACCAATGAATGAAAGTCATCAAAAGCTGTCACGAATCGTGCAAACGAACGAGAAAGAACACGAGAAGAGAACAAAGCTCAAAAAGCTGCTCCAAGCAACGAAAACGCAGGAAACAGAGGTAAGACCTGGTTTGCCTAAATCAGGCGAAGTTGAGCAGCAAAATTAGTTTCTTATTAAAAGAAAATATTTAAAAAAAATTTTGTGGTTATAATACTAAAAAATTTATTTTTTAAATTTTGAGGAGTAAGGAAATATTAACCGTTTAATGGATTCAAATTACATTGTGCCACAAAAGAAAATTATACATTTAAATTTTCTTGCCAAATTAAATCGATCCTTTCAAAAATTCCGTTTTCTACGTGGGAAGATTTTTTCTACGAGACTACAGATGATAGTAGCGTTGTAGCAATCTTTTCGCGTTATTTCTGTTGAAATTTGTCATGTTACACATATACAATGAAAGATTGTCGCTTTCATTAAAGTTAACCCTTAACTGCTGTGTCACAAACCGTCTCGTAACTAGTGTGGAGGGGTCTCTCAGACCTCGCTCACTGAAGTGCATATAAAGTTGATTAATATAATTTATTAATGAAAGATTCTTTAGATAATTATTATTTATACATTTTAAATTTAGGTAATTCAATTCTTAACATGAAATATATTTTATATTACTATACTAGCAGACCCGGCCACGCGGTGCTGTGGCTACGGTTTTTATTATATTACATAGTAGTAAACTATTCAAGGCAAACGGTAGGAGAACACCAGTCATGGGGACCACCATGCTTTTTTACACAGATGCCATTTGTCAAAATACATGGCGACCTCCATGATTGATTTTCTACTACCGTTGATATCGAGCAAAAATCAATACAAAAGAAATAAATTTTTATTTTTTTATTTTTTGTATTCAAGTCTGTAACAAATGAGTACATTACAAAGTTGTTAGAAAATAACACGTAACACTTAAAGTTATTAATGAGGTAGGTAGGGCAGATAGTTTTAAATTTGTAACAATAATGTTTATTATTTTGAATTATAAAATTCCACTGTATTACTTTCTATAATATGAATTCAGTTTATAATTCAGTCTAAATAACACGTGGCCGGCTATGCTAATCACTGTATCGCGTTTACTACAAAATAAATTTAACTTATACTTTAGACTCAGCAACACGTGGTGGTTATGCCATTAAATTGTAGCTTATGTGAAACGTTGGTACTTTCAACACAGCGCCATCTGTTAGAATACTTACTCAATCCAGTCAACAGATACCGCAATAATTTGCAATAAAATAATATCGCGGCTATAAATTGAGATGAAGGCTATCCTATCTTTTAAGTTAGATCAAACTGCACACGGTGCGCAAATTTGATTGAAATCGGTCAAGTAGTTTAGGAGTCCATAGCGGACAAACAACGTGACGCGTAATTTATATATATTAAGATAAGTTAAGCATATTCCATGTCTCTTCAGGCTCAGGTTTCCCACCTAATTTTGCAGGACGTTTCAACCCTGGAAACTGCAAAACTGTGTTGCGTTTTCGTGTTCTAACGACACGATTAGGTTTCCTTCAGGCATCCCGTTTGAAGTTACTTTTTCCGTATAAATATTCTTATTGTGAAGACGCACTTGAAATGTCTTCATCTGCATAAATTTCCGAACCCGTTTCGTGTTCGCTTTCAATAATATTACCCGAAATTTCACTGTCCCAGTACTCTACTTCCGACCAATTATCAATAATATCCTGAATTTCTTTTTGTGTAAGATACACAGGTCGTTTTTTAGTAAATTTTATTGCCATTGTAGGCTCTCTGCCGAAATTCCTTACTCAAACTTAGACGATTTCATTCAACAAGAACGGTAACGCAAATACTGTTAAGGGTCTCAGAGTCCAAGTGGGAAATGCAAATAGTGTGAAATACAAAATAATTTGGGCCGCCAAACCAGTCTTGGAATGTGGCTTCTGTTGGACGTAGTAGGAATTTGCATTTCACACTAAATAGGGCAGGGACCAATATTCACTTTGAGGGGTGGAAACGACCTGTCAAAAATGACTCGGGGTCTGTGAGACCCATGACAGCAGTTAAAGGTTAATTCCAAAATCGCCTAAACGATGCTAAATCAAATTGTTTTTTTACCAAATTAGTTTAGTTTTATGATGCATGGGCCATGGTTGGCTAAACTGAGCCAAGCAACATCAACCAATGGCCATAAACATACACAAGGAGTATTTAAATGACCCATACACTGACAGTGAGAAATTAATTCAAGAACCTACGCCATCTAGAACTCGTAGGATTATAGCGTATTACGCGGAAACCTATTGAGCCAGATAAACTCCAGTTCTTTTTCAGAAATAACTTTCCCCTCTGTTAGTTTATTTGTTTTCGATGAAAAACCTTCTCGCAAAACTTTTAAAGAAGAAACATTACTACCAATTGCATTACATATTCAAAAAATTCTGATTGACTGTAATTTTATGCATCAAAACTAACTATTTAATTAATTTCGCACGCATCTTTTTCTTGTCTGAGCTCACTCTTCACAAAGCAAATTAAAGTTAAAAAATAGTGAAGCTGATAATTTTTCGATATATTTATGCATCGAAAATCTGCCATCGATCAACTAGAAGTATAGAACGTTGGATATGTAAATAAATAACTACAGAAAAGTCCATCCCAATATTTCATACTTGTCCTCTCTTAGAAGGTTTACCAGAGCCATCAGTCTAGCCGCATGTTCTATAAATGACTAAGTAATCACAGTCCATTATTCACTGTTATACCTCCCACTCGATCGTAGAATATTTTGACAGGTTATTTATCATATGAATCGCGCATTGTCTTAGAAACAAGCGATATATCCCAGTTGGTCATTAGGTGAACGACGGAACACCGTAAAAATGTATAAGTTCGACATACAAAATACTTTCGATACCGTAAAGGATAAGTGCTACTTTGCGGAGGTCCTCTTCAGTAGCGCTAAAGGTCTTTAGCGTCCAAAAAAATACAGGTGATTCTTTTAATAGGTGGCAATAAGGAATGTTTTGGATACACTTTAGTCTATGATTTTTTAGCCATTTCTGTCACGTGTCAACAAAAAAATAAAGAATTTCGAATTGATATATGATTATTTATTGGTCAACACTAATTACATGAAACGCTAACCGTTACCAAAATGGAGAAAAGCTAAGGATACCCGAAATATATCAAAAAAGATCCCATTTGGGTTGCGGTAGTAAAATATTTTTTTTTTCGTCTGGTTTATTTGCACTAAAAATATCCTCTTATAACAGGGATTTTCACTATGCGGTGTTTCTAGACTCTAAGCATGCGAAAATATGTTAGGCAGGTGGTCAAAATGAAAGGAAACAGCAATTTGGAAAAGAAACAGTTTTAAATATATGCCCTCTACAAATTAAATAAAGGAATTATGTAAAACAATAATAGAAAATATCATTCTGCGGACAGAAGTCCATCATTGTTATAATACCTTATACATGTACTATTGGTGCTGTTTTCTTAATCATAGTGTCAATAGCCCGTTGTGTTGCTCTAGTACAACGTTAACTAGAATTACCATTAACATTACCATCTTAATCATAGTCTTAGCTATTAAATTTGTTTTTATTTGAGAAAGTTAACAAGGTAAATTTAGTTTGAAAGTTTCTTTCAGAAGTTTTCTCCCCACGCGAAAAACTAAAAGCTAAATAGAAGATCTCCTTGTCTACGTTTCAAAAGTTAATGAATTCGTATATGATTATACGTTTAAGAATTGTATCCAAAAAAAGAAAACTGTTAAGATATTCAGATAAGTATATATTTCAAACTAAAACAGTATAATAAAAAATAATTGTTATAAATGGAAATATATATAATAATTTAGATTTTCTCTAAATCTCTATTTATTGGCTAAAAAAAGTTCCATCGAGTTATCTTTAAAATTGGCGTGGAAATTCACGATTGAAATTTGAATTATTTCATGCTTTGAAAAGTGATGGTCGTCTTGAAATTTAAAAAGTTTTATCTGGTGTTATACTGATTTTCTGAGTTAAGCAACGACGAATTTAAATTCAAACTACAAAGAAATTAAAAACAAAGATTTAAAAAAAAAAATGAAAAACGCACACCGGAAAATAATAAAAAAAACTGACGATCCGAAATCACACACAATTTTCTCGCGCAGTAACTAAAATACACGATTAAAGTGGCTTGGAAATGGCGACTTCCACTATTAATCAGTATTGTGAGATGGCTCTTCTCTATGACTAATGCCAACTTAATGTGATCCAGACTGCACGGGCTTATGCCGTTCGGTTTTCAAATGGTCCACATCCAACTTCGGAAACCATTGGAAACGTTGTTCGACTTCTCAGAGACACAGGCATCCACTAGTAGTTGACCTCGTTTGGGCAGACCACGTATTCCTAGAAGAATACCAGCAGAAGACATTGCCGTACTCTTTAGCCCATCCCTACTGCAGTACTAGACAATCAGCAATAAGAGGGGCTCTGTACAAAGCCAAGTATGGCAAATACTGCACGAGAATGGTGCACATCCCTGTCTTGCAATTCCGCAATAAGGATTGTTACCGAGAGACAAATAGCGACGCTTTGATTATTGTAAAGGGGCATTGAACGAATTGGAGGTTAGGCCATAATTTTTTTCGGACATAGTATGGTCGGACGAGGCTGTTTCACCGAAACGGGAAGCTGCACAATTCACGGGAAACGGGTAACACAACACCCATTTCTAGGCACTGGAAAATACTTCATGGGTAGTTTCTGTCAGACTGTAGGTGCAGTGGTCGACAAATTTGTGCAAGGATCGTCGAATAGGACCCGTGTTCTATGACGGTTCACTAAATGGACCGAAATACCTCCATCTGTTACAGGATGTGTTACCTGACTATCGATTATATTCCTCTGGCGCTTTTGTCTTCCTTGTGGTCTCAACATAACGGCTCCCCGCCGCACAAACCGCACGCGGTGCGACAGTTTCTTAACAACAGATTTAGCCAACAGGTAACCGGCTACGGTGGTTGTGTTGTATGGCCTCCAGGATCATCAGATCTTACCCCCACTCGATTTCTTCCTCTGGGGTTGCATCGAAGATCGGGTGTATGAAGCTCCATCAACACGTTTGCTGAATCTGCGGCAGTCGAATACAAATGTGTATTGTGGACGATGTTGATGTTTTTGTACACACTCGTCATGTTTTTGTTTAGCACTATATATCTTGCTTTTGCTCATCTGTGTTTTTTACTTTTCCATTGTGCCACACTGAATAACGCGCATTTGTTTCTGACATTTTCGCATCTGCTCAAAGTATATCAGGATAATATTATTAAATAGTAAATATTCGTTCGTGGATGTGTAGCCGAGAGGCTTTAATCGTGTATTTTAGTTATTGCGCGAGAAAATTGTATGATTTCGTATCGTCGGTTTTTTTCCCCGGAGTGCGTTTTCAGATGTTTTTATTAATCTTTTTTTTTCTTTGATGTTTTAATTTAAATTTGTCGTTGCTAGTTCAGAAAAACTGTAAAACACAGGCGAACATGTTTTCAATTTCAGGACGACCCCTTTTTCAAGGCATGGAATAGTTCAAATTTCAATCGCAAATTATCTCCGCCAATTTTACAGATAACTCGATGACATTTTTTGCTATGCTTTTATTATGGTATTGTGCTCATCTTTCTAATTGAACGTTTTGGCCTATCTGCTTTACTTTTTGAGCTATCTTTTTTAACTTCCTTATTTCGCCGCTAGGAGAGCTGTATGCAGTTTCAATACATTCAGTATGGTCACTTTAATATAGGTACATGTTACTTCCTTGACTATACGAGACGCTGTTTCAATTTTAAAGGGGTTAAAGGGACTTTACAGGTTACCCTGTGCAGTATATTTGCAAATTGTCAAGCAGATAATTGAATATTCAAAAGAATGAAATTCTTATAGTTTATTTCAAGGAAACAAATACATCAAGAATATAAAATATTCTGCATTATCTATCTGTATAATATACAGTAGAGTTGGCATGGTGTTTGTGTGTTGTCTATAGAAATCTACACCGTTTGATAAATTCACACTAAATGTGGTACATTTATACTTAAGATTACTTTTGGTAAAGCAGGTTACATTTAAAACCCGTTCAATTTGCCCTAGGTATGAAGGGGCAAAAATCAATTCGATATTCCCATATGAATAACATTCAGATTAAAACAATTGCGGTAAGCAACCCAGTTTTGAACCATTTAGGTAGAATAAACAACTTTTCCACTTAAATTGTTTTACTAGTATTACTCGAAAAACAATTTTCTTCAAAAATATTTTATTTACAAATTAAATTTGATAAGGTTTATATTTGTGAACTCATTTTTATTTTCCTTTCCATTAAAAATAAATAACAAATATTTGATTTTCGGAAAATGGATATTAAAATATTTAATTTTAAACAACTGAATCTTGTTTTGAGACACGAAATCCGCAAAGTTTTTTTTTATTTCCAATGGCAAGGCTGTGTACAGATTGCAAAGACAAATACAATACAGTACAGAATTGACCGAAGTCATTGTAGCCTTATACAAGGCCAGAAGTAAGGGGCACCTGTGAAGGGGCACCCAGTGGGTGGACCATCATTGTCCCTAACAAAGGACATCACAATTTACATCCATGCCCTGACCCGGATTCGGAACCTTCTGATCCAGAGGCCAACAAATTACCAGGTCGGCAAATCCGCAAAGTAAAAATCATTGATAATAAAACCGTAATTTTACTATTTGGTACCTGGCAACGCCATAGTTAATATTTCATAAATTTGCTTCAGAATTCCGTGTTTGTGAGCGAAATTTATTGCTGTCATGTTTGAGTATTTGTGAGTTTTATAAATTTTTATAGTAGTAGTATTTGTGTGGTTGTAATTTCTAATTTTTTTTTTTGTAAATAAATCTTTATCGTCATTAATCGATATTTTTCAAACATCTATTTTTAATTGCTTTTTTTTTCAGGAAGTAAAAATTTGACACGCTTGCTGATGTCTTTCGTTTTTCAGAATACTACATGTTTCAATGATCGTTATTTTGTTTCTGTCTGTATTTAAATATTTCATTGTTTTACATATTAAAAACATTTTGTTTAGGAGTAAGGCCCGTTGCACACATCAGGTTTTTCAACTTGCGGCAAGGCAAGTGCGGTCTGAGATACATTACATACAATGGAGCAGTGAACACATGCCTCCAGTGCCGCTGGGCGACGCACGTCCAACTTGCGTGTAATTTGTACCGCAGTTTCCCACGGCGCAGCACATGAGTCTCCGTTCTGAAGTATCTTGTTTTCATAAACAAATGGAATATAAATAATAATTAATAAATGGTTGTATCCAGTAACGTCTATTTTGTTTCAAAATATACT
Source organism: Metellina segmentata (assembly GCA_947359465.1). NCBI lineage: Eukaryota > Metazoa > Arthropoda > Arachnida > Araneae > Tetragnathidae > Metellina > Metellina segmentata. Next base: position 48,924,096 of record OX375878.1, read on the forward strand.
TTTGTCTACACCAAGTAAGCGAAATAAACACGTTTTATTCGATAGAATATGTATCGCAAATGGCGCGAAATGAGTTCTTGTGTCATTTCACGGTAATGTGTGCATAGTTGGGCTTCGGTGTCGCAGTGGCACCGCACTTTTAAAACCGGATGTGTGCACCGGGCCTTAGATTTTAATGAATTATTTTTATTTTCTGCAAAATATCACTAGGCATGAGGTATATATATTTGAACCAACTTTCATAGACTGGTTGAATACGTAATAGTTTGTAGAATTGTTTCCTAAAAAATAAATAAAATATACGAAACAAACATGTTTAAGTAAGCTTAGTAACTTCTTATAGGAACCGGTAAAGTTAAAATGAAGTCATTATAAAATAAGATAGGTTACGCTAAATTAAAACGAGTAGCTATAAGTTGTCGCTTAAAAGTTATTTCTAAATTTTAAGACATATATCTTCATTACATAACAGTTAAGATCAATTAAATTTACGCTTTTTTTGTTTTGTTTTATGGGAATTATTGAAAGCTCTACTCTAAAAAGAAGTCATCTATCACTCTAAATAGGTGCGTGGAGGATGGAATTTTTAATTGATAACAGCACTAAAAAATTCGATTTTCATCTGAATGTTTATTGAAGTAACCATATTGAAGTAACCAAATATTCATGTTGTCTTGGTGTAGAAGTTAGAAGAGTCATTAGTTAGGATAATAGTTAGGAAGTACTTGAATTATTAAAAAATTTAAATTAGTTATTTGCTTCGAAATAAGTTAGTCACGAATACCATAACAATTTAATTTGCCATTTTGTTATAATGATGATGAAATTTGAAAACATCTCATCTCGGGTGCAAGAGTGCCACATGTTAAAATATATGGATAGGAAAACTAAGTGGGGCAAGACCTGAGTAAAAAGCCGGAAGATCAACAGGTTTACTGAAATGGAACCCAAGGGACATTCGTAATCACTACAACACTCAAAATCGTTTTTTTTTTCCTTTTTTGTCACCTTGATTCTTGATCCCAGGTTGTCTGCGAGTACAAAATAATTGCTTGTTATAAAACATGATCAATATCATGCACTGGGATTTTAGCATTTAGACTTAGAGTTGCATTTTTTGCTGCGATATCTGTATTTTTATTTCCTTTAATCCCAGTATGTCCGAGAATCCTACATAAAAGTATCTCGAATTGACGATCTTTTAAAATAAAAATGAACTGAATAGCTTTTAAATAAGAGTGTGGCTTTTAATTGTAAAATTTGTCAAAGAGTAAGCAGCTTTTTGAGTTGAAATAAATAATCCATTTTTTCTTTCTGGCTGTCAAAATCTTTGTCAATGCTAACATAATCCTGTAAATTTCCGAAGTAAAAACACTACAGAAACTATGCTATTTTCTTGAAATAGTCATATTTTGAAAAACAGCCGCAGAACCAACGTATGTCCTATTGTTAGATCCATCAGTGTATAAACGGTATTAAAACATGAAAACTTTTGTCTGTAAATAAAATAATTGTAAATACATTGAATCAAGAGTAGATTATTTAGTCAGATAGGGGTAAAATCATTGATCATACGTAAAGATCTATCACTCCAAGGTGGATGTTAATTTTCTCTATGAAACATTTCTAAATTTTCAACATTTAGAGAATGTAATAAAGAATAAACTCGAAAACCAAATGAAGGAATAAAGGATGGTTTTAGTGAATAATGGCTTCCATATATGGGATTAATAACTATATTACGTAGTGGATTTGATGGATCACTTTTAATTTTAAAATAATATTTAAGAACGAGTCTCTCACGTCGGAGTTTTAAACATGGCTTTCCACTCATTACATATAGACTCTGAACGGGTGATGTTCTAAAGGCTCAAATAGAAAGACGGAGGCCTTGATGGTGTATAGTGTCCAGAGTCTGGAGGACAGAACTTACATCGGACCCATACACCGCACATCCGTAATCCAATTTGGATTGTACCACAGCTTTGTAAATTTTTAAAAGAGAATAAGAGTCAGCACCCCAAGATGTATTTGATAAAACTTGTAAAATATTCAGTGCTTGGTCACACTTTTGTTCTAAAATATAAATATGAATCCGGAAAGTTAACTTCGAGTCAAATATAACACCTAAAAATGTAGCCTGAGGAACAACAAAACCTTTCGTAAAGCCGTTTGAAGTTGTCTCTCGGTAGGTGGTATATTCGTTCCAGTACAAAAGATCTGGAAGTTGTCAACAAAAAGCGTTCCATTTACGCATGGGGGGAGGGGGGTTTGAGGGTTCTGTACAATGCCGTTATTTATGATAAAAAGTGTTTCACTTAAAATGCTCCCTTGTGGGACACCTTCTTTCTGTGGAAAATCATCAGATAAAACATCATTGATACGGACGTTAAAGGTCCTAGTCGTTAAATTTTTTTAAACTGTGAAGTTTCGTCGAAAGCCCTATTGGTGTAAATCACGCACTATACCATATCTCCAAGTTCGGTCATACGCCTTTTCCGTGTGGAAAAAAAAATCGAAATCAAGTGCTTTTTAGATACGAATACATTTCTGATTGATGATTCAAGCATTATTGAACTATCGTTCGTACTGCGACCATATCGGAATCCACTTTGAAATTTTAATAGATGATTTTCCATTTCGAAAATATGAATTATTCGCTCTATTAGTTTAAAAATATAGCTGGTTAAGGCAATTGAACAATAATTGCTTGAATCTCTGGGCTCCTTACCAGGCTTTGGTATGACAGTGGCCCTACGCAATATACTCGAAAAAAATTGTTTCCTCCAAATTCTATTAAAAATAGATAAAATAGAATTTAGTGATTCTTCGTTGAGATGACAATATGTCTTTATGAATTTTATCAGGTCCAGGTGAAGTTGAGTGAGATTTTTGGAAAGCGTATTTTAGTTCATAAAAAGTAAAATCTTGGTTATAATCCCTCAGTGAAAATGATTGAAAATCTAAAATATTGCGTTCTTCACTTCGTTTGTTGTCGATAAAATCTTGTGGGTAAGAATTTTCATGAGACCCTGGAAAAAGCTTCCCCAAAGTGACAGCAATCGTCTTACTGTTAGAAACAACTTGTCCGTGAGCAGATAAAAAAAGAAATATTATGTGCTTTATGAAAGTTGCCGCAAATTTTCTTCACTTTGTCCCATAAATGTTTAGATGAGATATGACTTTGAATTGAGCTAACGTAATTTTGCCAATATGTTTTCTGGCTCTGTCTTCTTATTTTACGTGCTTCAGCTTCCGTACGTTTAAATTCAGTTAAGTTAGAAGTCGTAAGAAGGCGCCGGAATTTTCCCGAAGCTTTCTTTTGAATATTATACTTGGGCACATGCCTGGTTCCACCAAGGTTTCCATAACTTGGTACTTTTTCCGATGTTTTCGGGATGACCACATCCTCTGGTTGGATTAAAATGTCTGAGTTTATGAATCACGTCTTCCATGTTAGGTATGTTAACCACATCGTCAGGTATAGGAGCTTCCGACTGGAACAAAGTTCAGCCGACTTTGTTAAAAATGTATCGCTGTGGTCGACTTGGAAATAAAATATCGTTAGAATTAGAAGATAAAACGACAGTTCACTATTGTGCAGATCGTTGTCTACTTTAAAATCCCATATGAAGAACAAAACTGGAGATCATATCGCCAAGTTAAGTGTATGAAATGAACAGGTAAGATGGTGAAAGTATGTATAGCTCGTATCATTTTGAAGAAAGAGGCAATGATCGTCAATGAGTTTTTCTGTTGCTGTCCGAACATGAGTAGAAGTGCGATTAATGTAAAATGGATTATATGGATGGAATCATACATATTTACGTTCGAAGTAAATTGTAGAAGCTATTAAAATGTTAAAATGATGTTAAAAGTTTTCCATACATTTAAACGATGCTTGCATTTGTTTATGAAATAAGGGATTAGTCATATCTTTTGTCAATTACATTTAACCAATTCAACTTGAGTTACGCCAGATAATTATGGTAGTCTGAGTTGGCGTATGTCTATTCTCTACAAATCTACATCATTTGAATAAACAACACAAAATTTGGTTCACTTATTCTTTGAAACTCTGTGGATAACGTAGGCTACATATTAATACTCAATCTATTTGTCCTGGAAGAGGAGATGGTTCAAAATATTCATGTTGGCTTGGAAATTTGAACACTCACTTGCCCTTTGTGTTGCTACAGTAGAAAAAATTCAACTAGTTGCCATCGTCTCAGCATAAGCCATTCGTTGTATCGCCACGTAATTTTTAACCGCGGTCAGATGACAGAGGTGACATCTGAGATGGCATCCCACTCTCCAAACTTCCACACCAATCGAACGCGACGACTTTCGGCCACGACAGATTAAAGGTGCACCAGCCGCCTCTACACCATACTCTGACATACATACATGCCTTGACGCGGATTCGAACCAGGACCTTTCCCATGTACTTAGATGTTAACAACTTAACCACTATACCTTTTTGGTCGGCAGTCGACGTGAAATAACTACCAACTATCTTGAGTATCCTGATTCTTGTACATAACTCAGATTGTTTTACTTTTATTGATGGAAAAACAACTTTTACCGACAAAAGTGTTCTACAAGTACTGCTGGAAAAACAATTTTTTCAAAAAATTAACTTTTGATATTTATGTTTGAACTGAATTTTTATTTCCTTTCAAACCATCAACAATTTGTGTTTAGAAATGTTTAATTTTGCACATCTTACATTTTGTAATTAAACGAGTATTTAATGTGAAAAGTGAAAGTGAAACACCTGAAAGTGTTATTTTGCTACTTGGGGATCTGGAAACGGCCAAATTAATTTTTGACTGCCCAATTTCATAACGAAAAATTTATTTTTTGTAAAGTATCGTTACCGACATGAGTTTATTTCTTGGGGGTATGTGTATATTTGGACCAACTTTCCATAAAAATTAATGATTCAATACATAATAATTTGTAGAATTCTGTTTGATAATCTATGTATAAAAAATGATGTGTGTATGTATATACACTGACAAGCCAAATATTATGACCAATATTATTCACTGAACTCGTCTGGATGACATGGAGGGTACGTGATTAAATGAGAATGGTATAAAGCAAAATCGGCGCGAGACAGTGGCTCAGGTGACAGCCCAATACACTGCAGGTCCAAGCGCAAGTGTTTCAGAACACACAGTTCAGCGGACACTGTTGGATATGGGACTGTGCAACATACGTACCACTCGTGTGCCTCTGTTGACCAAGCGCAATCGTCAACTGCGCATACAGTGGGCCCGGGAACATCGAGACTAGACCATGGATGAGCGGAAGATAATTGCCTGGTCAGATGAATCCCGATTTCTCATTCATCACGTCGATGGTCGTTTCAGGGTACGCCGTCTGCCTGGAGAACAGTTGCTCCCCTCTTGTACAGCAAGTCATTCACAGGCTGGTGGTTGCGGTATTATCCTTTGGGGGACGTTCTTATGGACGACTCGGGGACCCAAAACCTAGTTAGTAGGAGCAAATTTACAATACGTTTCTTTTTCATCCTCAAGATGGCCCGAATTCTTAGTTTCATATCTCCGAAAAATAATTTTTGATGATTTATAGTTAATCCACCATCTTGGATACATTTCAGTACAGTATTCTTAAGCGCGTTCCTCGAAAGTGGGTACCATTCACTAATACATGTTCTAACTTAAACAAAGTTTCCATTTCATTCCCTTCAAATGATCATTTATCCAATGCTACAGAAGAGCTACAGTCCAAAAGTCATCGTTTTAAAATGGCACATTGAACCTGGAGAAATGAACGCCTTCTTCTCTTTACCTTGTTTGTCCACTTCTATTTGCCAGTAACCTGATTTAAGATCCATAGAAGAAAACACATTTGCGGCAGAGAGACTCGAACGCATAATCAATACAGGGCAACGAGTTCACATCTTTCTTGGAAGGCAGTAGTCCCTTTCAGACAAGAGTAATTTATTCAAAAACACTGCTTCCACTTTTCTTCTTAACCCACGGTTGTAGATTAAGAGCTATCTATTGTTTTATATTGCTAAGTTTCAGCAGTTTACCAGACATATGCTGTATCACACGTCTTTCCGCTCCAGTGACACTCTATAAAGTTGAATAAGGGAGTCTGGGACTCAAAATTCTAAAATCTTCAGTTTTAAAGTTTTTATTCTGAAATGTGTTCTGGTAAGTATACATTGTATTTTGCAATTATAATAGCTATTTAATATTTTTAAAACTTTTCAACTTTTTTATTAAAAATAAAAAATGTCAAAATTTTGACATTGGGCAAAATTGATATGTCTCAAAATATTTTATAACAAATCACTTCATTTTTGCATTAATTAACTTCTTAGAGTTCATACTATAAATGGTCTTCGTGATTTTTGTTTAAAACAATTAGAAAAAAAAACAAAAAATATATATTTTGTTCAAAAACTACATAAAAAACATAGTGTACAAAGTTCAAAAAATTATAGAAAAAAAACTGATACATATATACACAATTGCTGAAGACAATTAAAGAAATATATTTTAAAAGTAAATGTTGGAAATTTCGTTCATTTATGACAAGTAGTTCTTAAGTAATATCGATTTTTACTAGTGAAATCTCATTTTACACAAAAGGACAAAAATAGCGTTTAAAATTATGAAGGCTCGTTGGATTTGCAGCTGTCGTGTTTATAAAAAGTTTAGGTGTCATTTTTTTCAGAAATATCTATATTATTTTTTAGGTTAAAAAAAATTGGACTTTCTTTCATAATTTGAGTCCCAGACGTGTAAGACGCAAAGAGCACACGCGTAAGATATATTTTTTGCCTGCCTTGATTTAGATTGAAAATTCAAAATAATTCCCATTAGCCTATCCTTCTTCTTGATTCAGTCAGCAGGAGTCATACTGTTTTGTGTTTCTGCTGGATTCGCTACTAGGTCATGGCCAATGTTTGCTCAATAATGTAATTTTATGTGGAAGTACAGCTTTATAATGTTTAATAAAGTCACACTTAAAGACTTTATTAAAAAGTACTTAAAAATAACGCCGACAAATTAAAAATTTAACTTTAACAGGCATCCTATTAAATATCGACGTAGTCCTCCCATTCGTGATTTCTTGTTTACAAGTCATTAAATTCTGTTAATAGATGACGAAACTCAGAATCCTGAAGGGACTGAGAAGTATTAATTGAACTTCGGATTTTTATGAAATTGAGAAAACATAGTTAATAATTTAAAAAAGTACATAATTTATTTTATACTGAAATTTAAAGTTTAATGAATCGCAGTGAAGTTCAAAAATATTGACATGGACGCAATTGTGTTCAAACTGCCTGTTTTTTCTTTCATGTACCAGCTATCACTTAGTCAAATGATTTTAATTGAAAATAAAGCCATGGTATATCTTGTCTATTTAAGCTGCAAGTACGTACTAGAAATCAGGAAACCCGACCAGAATAACAATTCTGATTGATAAATTCAAATTATTTTACATCTCCTTGGATTTGAATCGATACCAATATCAAATATTCGAAAGAGTTTTCTTGTTGCAAGAGTTTTCGTTAGTTACTGTCACCATAGAGAATACTGTTACCAAAACTTTAAACTCAATTTCTGAGTAACTGTTTTTAAAATATGATGTTTTACTCAAACACACTTGTATAAATTAACAACAATGAATTGATCAACTATAATGATTGTTGTTTCATTATCTATAAAAATAGGTATGGCGTGTTTGTTGGTACGTTGAATATGTTGATCCATTTTAAGTTTCCTATCTGTTTTGGACCATTCTATTGCACGTCTGGTATCTGTCCGTATGTATGTGCGAGCCCATGCTATGTCCAAACGGTCGAATATACACTACCCTACAATAATGGACAGGACAGCAAGATGTGATGTTATAAGGGAAATAATACATGCTTTAATAAGGGGATGGTCCCCCACGTGCTGCAATTACACTAGCAACTCTTCTGGGCATACTTTCAACAAGGTTTTGATACATACCTATGGGTATTTGTGCCATTCCTGCTGCAAGAATGTCGCCATCTCAGCTGTAGATTTCGGACGTGGTTCCCTGGTCCGTAAGCGTCGCTCTAACTCGTGCCACATATCTTCTATGAGGTTTAGATCGGGACTCTGAGCAAGCCAGGGAAGACGTTATACTCCATTTATTGATACCACAGCTCGACAGAGGCTGCAACATGACATGCAGCGTTGTCGTCCTGGCAGTAACATTCGTCCATTCCATAAAATTGCCAGAGCGTAGAATGAACCTGATTGTCCAAAATGTTCACGTAGGAGTAGGAGTTCAATTTACCTGGAAAAAGATACAAAGGTCCCAGGCCATACCACAAAAAACACCCCCAAAGAAGTAGTCGGATTTTATGCAAATCCGCTGGCGTCCGGTCCATTACTGAAGGGTAGTGTATTTTCATGAACCTTTACATACTGTGAGTACTTACATTCCTTTAGTGATTGATTTTGGTTGCCTAAGTCTATCTGTTTGTCTTCCCATTCTATGTTCAATTTTTTCTATTTGTGTTTGTACGCGTATCACATAAATTAATTCAAGTGATACAATAAAGTGATTACATTATTTAAAATTTCTTTGCTTATATATTTAGGCACGTTTCATGTCAAAACATATCACACCCCTGCAATAAAAGTGATGACACAAGTCAAAAAATAAAAATTTTGATGTTACGTCATTGAAAAATGTATATGAGGTGCCGTACCGTTTTTTATTACTATTCAATAGAATAGAATACACAGTCCAGTCACATTAATGTGACCACCTGTCAAAAGCCAGAATAACCACCTTTGGCGGAGCGGACCGCTGCAAGACATGTAGAAAGAGAGTTAATTAGGTTTCTGTAGATGTTCACAGATATGTTGAGCCATGCCGACTCCAGTGCCGTGACCAGCTGCGTTAGATTACCTCCCTCCTCCAGCCTGCATCCTTCCGGCAATTCTTGCAGGGTGTTTGCTTTCAGACGTTTCACTCAGTATACACCAACCTCCATCTGTCCGATGGAGCATAAAACGTGATTCATCGGAAAAATCCACCTGTCGCCTCTCTGTGGATGTGCAGTTGCGGTACTGGCGTGCAAATTCCAGCCTTCGTCGCCGATGAACAGCGGTCAGCATAGGTGCATTCACCAGGCGTCTACTGCGGTGGCCCATGCGCAGCAACGTTCGCTGAACCGTTGTTGAGGATACACTCTTGGTAGCCCCTTGGTTCATCTGGGCGGTCAGTTGCTCAACAGTTGCACGTCTATTCGCACGAACGCATCTCCGTAGCCTTCGTTCGCATCTGTCATCTATAGCCCGTGGTGCACCACATGTGCCACACCGCTGATTTTGGATAGTGTCATTTTGCCATGCACGGTTTACTTTTACCAAAGCGGTACGCGAACAGTTCACAAAATTAGCCGTTTCCGAAATGCTTTCACCCTTGACCCGAAAGCCAATAATCATGCCCTTTTGGACGTCGGATAAATCGCTACGTTTCTGCATTACGCCAACGATTGAAATGCTTTCCGATGCCCTAGGACATCCTTTATATACACTCCACAGCAATGTGCTGATACCTGCCTTTTGTGATTGGTTATTTCACGTTGACGTCGAAAGTAGGTGGTGGTCACATTAATGTGACGACTGTGTAGAAGTTACTACTATAAATAATTAACTACAATTTAAAAGAAGCTTATACAATTTCAAAAAACTTTTATAGTACCATATAAGTTGATGTTTCTCAAATTCTGCAATTTTGAGTTGTGTCACTTTTCTTGCGGGGGTGCGATATGAGTAACTATACTTAAATCAACCATAATTTGGTAGTTTTGGAGTAGCATGGAGGTATATTGACATTACAATTACTTTCTTTGTTTTACCAGTGATGAACTATTCTATGCATTCTGGATAATATTGACACACTCTAAAGACACACTTTCTTTCTTATTAAAAATTAAAATTCTATAAAAATTGAAATTGTTAAACATGACATGTATTTACATTTTGTCACTCAAAAGTGCAAAAGGTAATACGTCAAAACAATTCAATTTTTTCTTTCATTATTGCTATGTGTGTCATTTAGTGATTTCCAGAATTTGCAGAAATCCCTTAAGTCATCAGCAGATCCAATAAACTTAGTACACCACCCGAAGAACTATGCAATAATAGATTCAAATCTTTAAAAAAAAAGTTTTTTTTTTTTTTTTTTTTTTTTTTTTTTGAAAAATGCAACTTTTAGACATACAGTATTTTGCACATGGAGTGACAATTTTGATACTACTTTTCAACAATGAGGAACTTGCACGGTTTTTGTTTATATTTTTATAATACTAGGGGGCTCCGCCCCCTGCTCGCTTACGCTCGCCAACCCCCGGGGATTGCTGCGCAATCCCATTTGGTTTGCTTCGCACACCAACACTCCTTTCACAGATGTCATTTGGTTTGCTTCGCAAACCAACATTCCTTTCACAGAGTGAAACTATCTGAATAATTCGTATTATGCTGATTTCACTTTCCGGTACATGACGTCACAGCGAGGGCTTCGCGCCCTGCTCGCTTACGCTCGCCGACCCCGGGGATTGCTACGCAATCCCGTTTGGTTTGCTTTCTCAAACCAATACTTCTTTCGCAATTGATTTCACTTTTTTTTGCTTTAACACTTAATGCACCCTAAACTAATAGCCGCATCAGTAAAAAATCTTCTGTATCTTGTTCCCTGTACAATTTTAAGTAAACAGTGTTAATATCAAAACTTTACGATTGTACTTTGTCGGTAAACTGTCTTGAGAACAGAGGGAAAAAAGCGAGCCTTTTTCCTCGCCAAATAAAAAGAAATCGTTTTTATGGCAATTGTTGCTACGATAAATTTGATATCTGGCAAACCCGATAGTAGGAAATGCAACCCACTGCTGTTTGCGGAACCAGCTATGCGAACTGAAAAATACGAAATTTGTGTCACCAACTTTTGATTGCATCGAATTTATTTATGAACCAATTTTAAAAATTATTGTACCGTAAGAAAGAGTACATTGTGAGGTATACTGCAATATTTTTAAAATTAAAAACTAACAGTAATACTATATAGATATGACCATTTTAGTTTTGTATCGGAAGTTACGATCTGAAAGTTCCGAAAATTGTATGACCTACTTTTAATTGCATCGATTTTGTTTATTAACCAATTTGAAAAATAATTGTACCATAAGAAAGAGTGTAATGTAGTGTATTCAGTGATGTTCTCAAATTTAAAAAATAATGGTTTTTGCCGTAGACATAACGGTTTTAACAAAACGTAGCGAAAATATCCGAAGATTCCGAATTTTGTATCACGAACTTTTGATCGCATCCAATTTAATTATTAACCGATTTCAAAAATAATAGTACCGTAAGAAAGAGTATATTCTGAGGTATACTGCGATATTTTAAAAATTAAAAACTAATAGTAATTAGATATAGATACGGCAGTTTTAAAAAAAAGTAACAAAAATGTCCCGATTTTTCCCGAATTTCAAAAAAATATTATCAAGAACCACATTTAAATTTAAAAAAAAACTCGACGAGCTGCAAAAATTTACGTTGAGAGGTACTCTTAAAAAAAAACTCACGACTAAAGACTGAAATTTTGAATGTGTTTTGCTCACTCGCGGAAGAAATTTCACTTCTTCAACTTTAACACTTAATAAAACCTAAACTAATAGCCGCATCGGAAAAAAATCTTAATAATTATCCAGGGAATACGATGAAGAACAAAGCATGTTAATTTCATATTTTTCCGATCAGTACTTTCTCGGGAAACCGTCTAAGAATGGAGCTAAACAACAAAATTTTCAATTCTGCGGCGGCGGCGGCGGTAACTTTTTTTTAATATAGAGAGATAGAAAATGAAAAAAAAAAATAAGTTAAAGCATCTTTCTTTTTTACTTTTATAGCCCGAAAAGATAAAATAAAAAAATTTCAAGTTCGCACAATTTACTTCATCTCAAAAACGCTAGTCTTCCTTCGCCGCTTCTTGTGACGTCACAGTGCCCCTTGACGGTTTGTTTACTCGGATAGCGACGTTGAAATAGCAAGCGGTATTTCTTTCTAAAAAGGATTTGTATTAAACCGAATAAGATTTCGAAATGTTTACGATTAATGCAAGTTAAAATTAAGAGATAGTTAATATATAATTATAAAATAAACGGAATAAACAACAAAAACAAACAGCAATACAAAATAGCAAGAAAAAAATTTTAATTGTTTGTTTAAAAATAAAAAGAGCAAGCAGTATGAAATTTCAACGCTGTAGACAAACGTAAACATTACATCGTGGAGCACAATGACGTCAAACCAATCACGTAGCGTTTTGAGGTCACATGCTTTTGCCGCCACTTTTCGGTAATTTAAAACTTAAAATTTTAATTAATTAAGTTCATTTTATGGGTTGTAATTATCGTTTTCGAACATTTTGACCATGAATCTATTAATGAAACACAGAAATGAGCATTTTCCTCACGTGTGCAAGTTCCTCATTGTATACCTTTTCAGAGTATCTCATTTGAAAGCGGAAGAAAACCAATTCAACTCGAATAACGCCGGGTAATTCAGCTAGTAATATACGTAATCCTGTGGATATTTTGAGCCTCAGTCGAAGTTATTAGATAAGAAATTAATTTTGAGTTGATTTTTAAATATTGACATTCCGGAAAAAATATTGATTGTTTTTCCTTGGTGAAAAAATTGTTAAAAAACCTGTTCTTTCTAGCAGTTTGATGAAGGGTCAAAACATGAAGAATAATGTTAAAAATAATTTCCAATATGATTTGTCTTTTTGAGCAATATAGTGTCAGATATTACTGCTCAAAAATATATTAATTAGCTAATTACATCTAAATTAGATAAATAATGTTTAGGTTGGTCTTAATTTTTCACATTGAAATATGTTTAAGCACAAACGAATGATCTATTATAAAAAATGGATTTTCAAATACAAAATTAAAACAAAATCTTCTAGTGTATACTTACACCTTAAAAAATGTGTGTTCATAATAGTGAAAGTTTTTCATTAAACGGAGTTATGTGATCTGTCCTTCTCATTACAGGCATACATTTATGGAACGCATAAACCTAACATTGTGCACAAAGGCTGCTTACTTACGGAGGATGGACAACGTGGACTTCGACTTTCAGATCTACCAAAAAGTACTCCATGGTAGAGTTGGGTTACACTGTTATATACTACTGTGTCGTGAGTTAACTTTTGTAGTGGTGGTTAATCTCGCTACACTACTCCTCCAGAATTTAGCGGTAACCAAAATACGATAGACGACGCATCAAGTAGAATGATTGCCATTTGCGTGAGACCGTGAGAGCTATATTAAGCTCACAGTTGTAACTGTAGTGTGTTACCTTTAGCAGCCGAGTGTGAGTGTCCTTGTGAAGTGAAGACTGAGCAGCAATGAATGGAGTGAAGATATGATAGTGAATTAGCAGTGTCTGCTATCATAGACTCATGTCGTTGTTGAAAGTGATTAGCATCGAATTGACGATTCAACTTTCCATCGTAGACCATCAAAGTTGTTAATTTTTGCGTGTTCATATCACATCCGTTGGTCACCAATTTAGGAGGCAGGTGTAAAGCAGTGAAACTTTCTATCTACCATAAAATACTCCATGGTAGAGTTGAGTTACACTGTTATAGTATATACTACTGTATCGTTTATTTCTGTAGTAGTGGATAAGCTCGATACAGGCTATAAAAAAGAAGTGGAAAAACCAACAAACTAATGCCATTTTGTGCAGATTCGTCATTGAAAAGAATGATGTCTATAAGAGCCCGATACATTAGTTAAACTCTGATTGATTTGCCAGATAGATTCTTTTTAATGAAACTTTTTTATTTCGTGGGATGCAAAAAATCCGAAAGCAATTTCACGTATATTCAATAAGAATTAATTCAATATTTATTAATGCGTGAAGATTATTTTTACTTCGTTCTTCAACTTGACCGTATCTATATAAATAAGAATGGAGTATGTTTTTGTACATTCAATATTTTCGTCCCATTTCAAGTTTTCTATCCGTTTTGGACCCTTCTGATGCCAAATCTGCCTTTTTCGTGATTGGTGTCTATCTGCCTATCTGTCTGTATATCTATCCATCTGTCTGTCTATCTATCCATCTGTCTGTCTGTATGTATGTGCCCTATACACGTCCACATGGTTTAATAATTTTTAATAGAAATTTCATGCAGTGAGTACTTAACTTCATTTAGTGAGTGAAATTGGTAGCGAAAGTCTGTCTGTCCGTCTTTCTATTCTATGTTCGATTATGTGTTTGTGCAAGCATCACATGAATTTGATTCCAGATATTTGATTGCAGTATGTTTTATTTTATACAATATCTATTAATGTAGTGAATGCAATATTAAACATTTCTTTATTGTTATATTTAGAAGACTTTCATGCTAAAACACTTGAGTAAGTATACTCAAAACAGTCATAATTTGGTAGTTTTGGAAAAATTGGAATGTATATTGAGTATTACGATTACTTTGATTGCTTTACCAGTACTGCCACAAAAGCAACAAAAGCAGTTTTAAAAAAAAATTACATAATTTCAGCTCTGATACTTTATTTATTTCGAGTCTAATGGTGGCTCTACACCAACGGCGACAGCAACAGAGACAGGGAACATTTTGTCGCCTGTCTCTGTTGCTGCTAAAAGAGCCTTCACACCAGCAGCGACAGCAATGTCTTTGCGCATGCGCATAACCTTCTTTTGCGAAAGCAAAACATTTATTTCTGATTCTGCAAGATGGCTGACAAATCGTGTCTCTCCGCCTTTAATAAAACTCCTTTAATTCTTGTTGGACGTGCTTAGTGGCCTTTATCTCCGGTAGAACAATTTTGGTGGAGTGACTTAATTCTAAAATAGAATGCCCAAAATTTAAAAAATAGTAGAAATAAAATAAAATAAGTTGTTTGGAATTAAATAAGTAGGTATGAAGTGGTAATAGAAGTTTAAAAAGTATAATTGCATCAGTAAACAGATTATCGGTCGCGGGAGCTTGCGTGGTCACCCTCCCAAGTACTGACCGCGACCGGAGGTGCTTAAAAATAATGACACATATTTGGGACGTTGCTCTGTTGACTGTTTCAGCTTATTGATGGTTCAAGAGAATATTTAAAAAGTATTTATTTTTTGGCAAGGAAAAAATAGTGTTGAGTGCGCCTTTATAATGTCTCTTCAAAGAGGGGTTAGATTTTAATCAGCTATCTGCATTAAATATCGTGGTTAAAATTTTTCGAAAGTTTAGCGATATGCGTTTTAAGGGAGGTAATTCTAAGAACGTGTTTTATAATTTCTGTTTTTCGTTGGAACCATCTTGCTTTGGCGATGGCTCGGAGTGTGGAAGTTTGAAGGATTTCAAGTAAATTTATATTATTGTGATTAGTAGATCCCCAAATTTGGCCTGCGTATGTGATTACTGGTTTGAGATAGCTTAGGTACACGAGTACTTTGTTTTCAATAGTCATTGGCGAATTCCGAGCAATTAGGTTGAAATGTTTACGTTATACGTCTAGGAATTTATGGATAACGTTTTTTGTGTTCTGATTCCATGTGAGTCTTCTGTCTAGGATAATACCAAGGTATTTAGCTTCCTGAGCCCATGGGATTTCGATATTATTAATTTTTAGCTTGCTGGATGCAAAACCTCAACCGAAACCGGATCAGGCTTTATTCTGATTGACTGTCAGCGCGGCGACAGAGACAAAAGTTGAACTTCCTCCAAGACTTGAAAGCGCATCGACAGCGACAGAGACAAACCGGGAGAAACAAAATTTGTTTGTAATACACATGCGCAAAGCGAAGAGACGTATGTTTTTGTCGCTGTCGTCGTTGGTGTGAAGCCGTAAATCATTATTTTTATTAATTGAGTTGAACATGAAAATAACTTAAGAAAGGGAATTCCAAATCTCCCTCAAAATCGTTTTTTGTAGCAGTAACCTTAGTGTCACCTTTCGTCATTTTGTAGTTTTGTCATACGACAGGGGTGCGATGGATGTGAAATGTATTACATGAATGAATATGCATGTGTAGGATTTGTGTCCAAAGTAAGTTGTAGAAAGTATAAAGATGGCGAAAGGTGTAAAAATATTATTTTATTCTACGAAAAATGTAAGTCATTATTTATTTTGATCATCTCTTCAATCTAGAGTAAACCAATTTAGACCGAGTAAGGTCGGGTATTTTACTAGTAAATACATATAGTAGATGAAGAATTGCGGGAAAGTGTAAGAATAATATAATTTGTTACATGACTCGATGCATCTATTTTTTATCATAAGAAACAGGAATGATGTTTACTTTTTCTCATACAATTTGTAGTTACAAGTATACTGTATAACATATATCTCACACATTCATAAAAAAAAATGGACACTTACGGAAAACAATTTTCTAGAAAATTGGTTATCTTGCAAAGCCCTCCTCTGTTTAGAAAATGAAACATTCTGAAGATAAACCATTTCAAGCCTAGGCTCAAAGAATTTTCTTCTCTTTTGTCAAGAAGATAATATTTTTACTTTAGTTCCCAAAAATATGCATCATTAACCAGTATGAAAAGAAAAAACTGTTAGGTGTTGCGAGAATCTTTCGTTCCATAACCGTTCGCTTTGAGAATAAGTTGTTCTAGTAAACCAGCGTTTTATTATCAACAAACTCAATAACATTCTCGCGGGATCTACTTTATTAGAGTTCTCTTGATGAAAGTCATAAAAATCTGCTACAAATATCTTTCTGGACAAATTTGTTACGCTCTGATTATTGTAAGATTAGGTATTAGACAATTCTACGTACTGTTAGGTCGAGTTTCTCAGCTGTACAAAAGATTGCTTCAGGTCTAGCTTAGGGTTCGATACGTGCGCATTGAATACGTGAGCATTGCAGTATTGAATGTATTTTGAGCCTTAATGAATAGAAAAATCTAGTCAATAAAATAATTTGTTTACCATCTGTTGCTAATGCAGAATTTCGCTTTTTGAAATAAGAGGCTTTTGTCTACAAGTCCTACTATAATCTGATTAAATATAGTTAGTGTAAGACAAGCAAACAAATTTCTTTTTTCTTATCTTACAAACCAGTAAGACATTTTGTCTTAGTGATTTTCAAGGTAAGGTGTTGAAAAGTTAAACTAAAACAAATTTGGAACGGTACATGATGATATAGAATTATTTGGAGTCACCACAGCATAAAAGAAGAGCAAATTAGTCAAGACGAGTATTTGACATCTTTAGCTAAAGATAATATATTTTCGTTGATCGCAAAACGTTTGTTTTATTTCTTAAGTGAAAAAAAATAGGATTTTCAGTGTGAACAAACAAACCGCAGACAGAAAACTGGGATTTATTTCTTGTTATCCAAATAGCTTGGTATATATCGGATTCACCATAAATTTTAGTTTGTCACCGTTTATGTAAAGTTTATGTTCTAATCTAATTATCGTTGACCAATTAACTATCATATGTCATTGCGTTATCCATAATTTTCCATTTTTATTAACGACGTGCTGAAAGTGGAAAACAAACACACCGGAAAACGGAAATAAAGCACGTTCCAACACAAAAACACCACCACACCTTCATTTATCTACAGAAAAGTCTCTCTTGTCCTGTTATGTAGCTCTAGTACCTTTGTATACTCTTTAATCTATCCGTTAGAATTGGCTAGTTCGGAAAAAAATACAAATTTCTTCAAGAATATAAAAACAATTTCAAGTCATAGAAATTGTTTATGTTTAGACTAATTCTATTAATTGAACACGATTATTCTTATATTAATAATTCACAAAAAACATGACGAAGGGCAACTCCGTATTCACCGAGAATCACCGAAGCAAAACTTGATTAATCTCTAAATAGAATACGAACTTTAGACTCTATTTCACATGCATGGATCGAAATCAAAGCGTTTCCTATGCGAATAACTCAGGGGAGCGTGTAGTTAGTTTGCAACTACCGAAAACGTACGGTCTTCCTTTCTCGTTGAGACAATCATCTACTTGAATGAGTGGGATTTATTATAAGTATATTATCACTCTACCTCTTATCTCAGGGCATCCACAGAGGGGACAGTTTGGACATGGACACATACAGACACTATTTATGTACTGTTTTATGTACTGTACCCTGTTTCCGTGAAATATATCGAGATGTGTATCCGGCGCGTCTCCTACATCGTTAACCAAGAAATATAAAATGTCAAAATTATTTTCACTGTTTCGTTTTTACTATTGTATAATTTTTGTTTTAGTTGTGCTTTTTCTAAATACTGTCATAGTAAAAATTTTTATGTTCGTAGTATAATTTCTTTTAGTTTATTCTTCTATATCTACTCTTATAGTTGAAAAATCTCCCAGATCGTAGTAGTAGAACGTAATCTCGTGGTTCCAATTGTTATCAACGAATAGTTTGTCAATATACAATAATTAACAATATTTCTTTTTGTTTTCTCACTGAAAGAAGAATTTTTTGCAAAATAAATCAAACAAAATAAATTATTTTGAATCATGTAGCACCTGGTTGTTTTTTAATCTGTGTCGTATCAACTATCTTCAAAATGTTTGATCATGGTAAACAATCTGCACCTTTTTATAAATAAAAATCAATAAAAATTATATTTAATTCAATTTTTTAAATAGAAGAAATTTCCTAAATGTTATTTTAATACATTTAACAATGTTATTCAGCTTACCAAACGATAGCGTAGAAAACTTAATAGGCCAACGCAATACTTAAAATCTCAATAGTTTATGCCTCATCTATATATATAATTCTCTTACGTGGCACGCAAAAAAGACGTTATTTGTTATCGCGTTTTGGCAACACTGTACTATTTTTTGTTTACCACAAAGTCCCGTGCATCAATTGAATTTATAGCGTTATCGGATGAAATTTTATTGAAAAAAAAAAAGAATTTTAGTTAGGCTTTTGCAGTTAGATTTTAATATAAATCAAAGAAAGCGGAGGATATTTTCAGGGCCATTTAAAAACGGTCCTTTTCAGGGCCAAGAATTATAATTCAACAAGACGCTTGCACTACAACTTTCGGCAACAAACTGAATGAAAAAGTGTCGGTCGTTCGAATGCTAGAGAAATGTACACACAAACAACATGCTGGGTTTTCAATTTCCAAAGCAACGCTAACATTTCGAGTTAAAATTTACTCAAAGTTTTCATTTGAATTCTGATTTCAGAGTTACTGTATATATTTTCTGTAATACAGCAAATTTAGATTTGAAACACATTTTTTTTGAAACATCATATTTTGTAAACAATCCCTTCTGCTAGGACACATGTCTTCATTCAGGCGAGTGAAGCGAGCGTAGTTTCGCGCAGCGAACCAATGAGGACTGCGAAGCAATCCTCCAGGGGTTGGCGAGCGTCAGCGAGCAGGGGGCTGGCCCCCTAGTATAGAATATTTAACTCTGAATGAAATAGGATTATTCTGCTTACGTTTTTTGAGATGGGAAATAGTATTATCACTAATCCAACAGGGTTTTGGACTTCCTGTAAAAATGAATTTTTCCTCAATATTATGCATTCCGGTGAGAAAACGCTGTAAACCAAGCTATTTCTGATGATTTTGCAAATTATTTAAGTTCTGCACATTCAAACACTCACAATATGACAAAACAGCTTTCCCTCTCAAAAGTTTTTAATTTCCGATGCTGTCAAAATTGCTAAGATTATCTCTGAAGATATTACCCAAGAAATTAAACAACTCAAATATCCCTGTCCTCTTGGGAATGATAGTGTACCTTTCTTCATCTAGACAGGCTTCTCTGATTTTTTCATTTATAATCTTTAATCTATCCGTTAGTAATTGATGTTTCCCGATTTATGTAGTACTAGCAAAATTACCCGATTTTACTCGGGTTGAATCGATTAACTCTAGATTGAAGAAAAATAATCAGAATATGTAATCACCCTTGTCTTTCGTTGTATAAAATAATATTTTAACATCTTTCTACATCTTTATTGAATTCACTAAACTAATATACGTTGTATGAAAGGAAGCATTATTGCAATCAAATATCTGCAGTAAAATTTATGTGATTCCTGTACAAACACATACACAAAATCGAGCATGGAACAGAAACACGGACAGACTTACGCAACCACAATCAGTCACTAATTGAATGTAAGTACTCACAGTATGCAAAGTTACATGAAAATATATTAAACCGTTTTTACGTGCATTTTGCACATACATACATACAGACGTACACCAAACGCGCAAGAGACGGATTTGACATCCAGACGGATAGAAAACTTGAAATGGGTAGAAAATATTGAATGTACAAACACTCCATTCTTATTTGCATAGACTAGCAAACTTACTTGATCCTACTCTGGTTGAATTGGTTAATTCTTGAGTGAAGAAATGATCAGAATAGGATTTATATAAAAATCATATTTATGAAATTGAAATTGCACAAAATAAATTGTTGTGGTACATATAATTAAAAGGATATGGCTATTGTTCGCCTGATATTGGAACCTTTGTCTGACAAGATTCTTTTATTTTTATTTATTTTTATAAATTTTCTGGGAATACTTTCAATTTTTGTAGAAAAGGGGCAATGCCCAAATTCGTTGATTTTGAAAATTGTTTACCATTTGCTTCAAGATAAGGAAGGTTACAATAGACAAGTATAAATGACCTCTTGTTAAAACATTATGAAAGTATTAATAATTAAAACGTATTTCTGTACGCTGTAATAAAAAAAATAATTAAATTTAAAAAAAAACGTTACTATAAACTTGCAAAATAGACGACCAACCGTTTTTTACAGATTTTAGTTTTAAATATTTTTTCAAACTTTTCAATAACAATTTTGACTTTCTTAGAATGACTATCCTATGTTCAGTCATGGATAAAAAACCAACCACCCCTTTTTATTCGCGCGCAATTTTAACCATAGAGAAAATTCAAAGATGGTATTGACAGGAACCATCGCCTTCTATAAATTCAAATTAATAAAAGTTGCATAAGGGACCATCTTCATATTCGACATTATCATCATATTAAATTGAGTTCTAATTTCATAATTTTCAATAAAAAAAACCCTATTTCGAAACAAAATTTCAAATCTTATCAAAAATTTACTTCAGATGTCAAATTTCATGTCATTAGGTCTTACCGTTTTGACGTTATGAAGGCAGAAAGATTGGAGCTCCTATTGTTTAATCAGTTTCTAAGACTTTTATGGATATCTTCCTAAATAATATTTCTATAGCGCTGATATTTTTTGCCATGTTACTTTTGATAAACCCAAACACAATCCATCTAGTATTGTATTAAAAAAAAGTTTTTAGTATGCAATAATAATTATTAAATTACAACTTGAAAAAATAAAAAAATTGGAACCTTATTATATTTCTATCGGAATCGATTCAGAAGGACTTCTTATGCAAAAAGCCATGCAAAAGTTCAGATTTTTCCAATTATTAGTTTTTGAGCTACGTTAAATTTTCCCAATTATTTTCAAGGATCGCTTGCACTTGCATAGAAAATATAATAATGTAATTTTCAAATCGTTTCCACTTGCATCATAAATATAATAATTCTCGGATTGCTGAAAAATAACATTGAAATAGATTTGAAATTGAAATTCGGGTAGTGATAGCTACAATTAATCTCAATCTTCGAACAGTGTTTTTCTTTGTAGAGATGATCACTGAAATTGAAACACAAAATTTAACATAATATCTCGGGATATATTGATAATAAAGTCATGAAATTTTATATTTAGACTAATTTAACTATGCAGAATCTGAATATGGCATTAAAACACGGTGTTTGAATTAAAAAGTTGTCTGTTTGTGCAAAATGTAATATGAAGACGTCCCTTTATGCAAAGTTTTTGTATTTGAATTTGCAGAGGAAGTTATTCCCTATTGAAAAATACCTTTGAATTTTTTCTAGTATTAATAGGGCTGGAGGTGGTTCATTTTGTTTCCGTGACTGTACAATTTCATTCAAAATGTGACATTTTAGGTTTTTTTTATATTACTTTTCTCCCTTCAATTACAAAATGTTTGTTTGTAATCGATTTAATGATTCGTGTCATAATTATTCTGATCATTTCAAACTTTTATAAGTCACTGTCATTGTTCAAAAGAATATTTTTGAATGTTTTACAAAGTAGTATTGATATCTTTTTGTTTTCTGTTAATCAGTGCTACTGTAACTGGATTCTGTCAGTAGAATCTGAATAAATAAAAAAATATAAGTTTTCGAAGAAAACTGAGGTTTTAAGAAAGAATTCCGAATTGTCATATAAGTTTTTTGCAAACCTAGATTATTTATTACATATTTTAAGAAAGACACGGCCGATGATTTACGTAGAAGAACATTACCCCAGTTATCAAATGTAAAGATTTTAGCAGTGTTTTCGATGGTACACATTCGAGCAATTTAGTACCAGACACTCGGTAGGTATTACCTTTTTCACCTGCTTCCCTGGTATTTCAGAACATGCGATACGAGTAAGGGTAATTCTTAGATTTTTATTAAACATGCAATGGTTAAACCTTATACGCAGTGCAATTTCGTTGGTACCCTTTTCTTCATTTTTACTTGAGTCCGAAGTGCATTAAACTTACTTCAAAAGGATTAATGTTTAAAACCTCTTCAGATTATGGTTTTAAGGAAAGAGCAGATAGTTCTTCAATTTGTTGAGATAGATAGATCCGAAATATGAAGGATTAAAATTAATGAATCAATACTTCCGTTTGATTGCAAGATCTTTTAATTCCTTCAGGATGAAACGAATGAAAGAGAAATTCAATTATAAACACAAATGCAATCAGACAGTTTGGACTATTTCAAGCAAACTTTTAGAGCCGATTCACAATTGGGATAAACCATGGGATTTTTACTCGACGCATATATTTAAAAGTTGAATAAAAATTTGTTATGCCTCCATCCAAGTCCTAATCTTTTTAATAGTCATTGTTTAGCTTGCAAATATTAAAAAATCCTTAGTTTGCCTATTTTTTCATGCCGCTCAAGGTGATGTCAGGACCACTAGATCTGCTACTGACTCCACGTCTACGTGGGGCTGTCACTATAGAAACACGGCTCGTTCATTTAGATTGGGGGTGACTCTTGGGATAACTAAGTTTTATTTATATTTACTCGAGAGTTGTTTGAAGAAAGAGGAATTTTTCAAGTATAAATGTTCTTGATGACATGGGCAGATCTCAGCAAACATATTTCCAATTTGTCTTTAAGTTCTTCCAGTATCAAAATCTTGAAACCAATTCTTAAAGCATCCGCTGTGGAAAATATGTTAAGACTCGTTTCTACGGATAGTGACAGAGTCAGATTTTGTACTAGGAGAAATTCACATGGAAGACAGACAGAATGTCCTGATGTAGCTATAACCTAATGTTATAACATGGAAAGGGTTAAAATATTTCAAATTGAAATTTGTAGATGTGTACAAGGATTGTGAAAAATAAATGATTAATTTTTTATTCATTTCAATATTAGATACAGGGTATTAATTGTGTCAATAACAGGAAGGTAATTGGTAATTTTTAATTAACGTCGTACTAGAGCAGGGGTGGCCAACCTGTGGCGCATGCGCCAAACATGGCGCATTGAATGATTACGAGTGGCGCATTGCATTTTTGCACCAAATTTTTATTTTCAAATAGGTGCTATAACTGAATCTATCTTCATATTCTCTACACCCTTTTGCTCTTATTTCAATTCATACAACCTTTTTATATCAGTTCGTCACAATGTTTTAACAGTTTGCAATTGATATTGTGTATGATACGAAGTACGTAGTTGTGATCTGTTTGTTCTTTTGCAACTCAAAGTGTTTTGTAATTTTTATTTTTGTTTACTTTCCTGTTATTTATCACAGTGCAAAATAAAATGAGCTAAAGATGCGCAGAAAATGCTAGAAAGCGTAAATTTATTGAATATTGAGGAAATGAGTTCTTATTTATAGCAAGTCTGTCAGGAAAACCGTTTTGCATTGTGTGTGAAAGTATTATTTCACATAATAGAAGATATGATCTTAATAGACACTATAAAACACATCATCCGACTAACAAAGATGAGAAAATGAAGCTTGTTCTTGGGTCAGAGACAAAACTGTAAGACCTTGTCGATTCTTTTTTCGAGCTTTGGATGAATCAACGGACATGTGTGATGTGTTAGCCCCGTTAAGCATTTTTATACGAAGAATTTATGATAATTTTAAAATCTTTGAAGAACTTGCCAGTCTGAAGACATTGTATGGTAAAACAAGTGTTCGGACATGTTTAAAAAGTAAGAGACAATCTTGACAATCTAAATTAGATTATAAAAAACTCATCAATATGTGTACTGATGGTGCGCCGTCAATGGTAGGTACAGTCAATGGCACTACGACTTTGCTTGGAGAATTTTTTAAATCGTCCTGTACTAAACTATCACTACATTATACACCAAGAACCACTATGTGGAAAAACTTTAAAAATGCTGTATTTCTGCATAAAATATAGTAAAAGTAAAACAAGGTCGCAAAAATGGCTGATTCAAGTTAGAAGAATTATCTGCTGCTCTCTGTAATACATTTAACACCAAAAATTGAAAGACTAGCGAAATCCAAATATGCTCATAGGTATCATTAATAGCAATTAATGTTTAATTGCTATAATATATTTTGTTTAACATACAATAGTTATATCATTTAAAATGTTAATATGTCAGAAAAACATACTTTTAAAGTTATTTAGAGTTTGCCAGGACAATGAACGTAAAAAAGTAGAAAAGTGCTTGAGTTGTATGGCGCATATGAAGTCGACGTTGAAAAAAATTGACGCATGGTATGTAAAAGGTTGGACACCACTGTACTAGAGCAACACAACGGGTCATTGAGGCCGGTCCGGGATCAAACACTCAATAACAGGAAGGAAAATATCTCATGTAATAATTGGTTCTCAATAGAACTTTTAGTAATCATCATTAAAGTGTCCAGCCCAACAACGATCTATGCTTCGTATCATAAATTTCACATAGAAATGGACACATCTGATGAGGGATCTAAGGTAAATTGATGGCATGTTTCTGAGAGAGTGTCATTGTTTCGGTCTCTGACTGGAGTGACATCTATGATTCTCCAGAGGTGATGTTACAGGACTTAGGAGTTGCTTATTTCACTTTTAGGTTCAGTATGGAGCAAGTGCATTACAGGTCATGA
The DNA here is from genome assembly GCA_947359465.1 of Metellina segmentata. Classification (NCBI taxonomy): domain Eukaryota; kingdom Metazoa; phylum Arthropoda; class Arachnida; order Araneae; family Tetragnathidae; genus Metellina; species Metellina segmentata. Next base: position 48,949,359 of record OX375878.1, read on the forward strand.
GCTCCAGCCGGCTACAAGATCAACCCCAGTTAGCCCGAAAAATTCCATTTCCACACCAACACACACACACCACATCGTAATCAATGCTATGGCCAATGCAAATATCATCCCTGAGTCTTGCTGTTTACTTTGATCCGTTCCACTTTCTTGTAGATAACGACGACATACCACAGCATGTGTTTTACGTTGAACAAAAATTTCTATCTGTCGTCATCCAAGACTTCAAGTCTTTGGACTGTGGTAGCCCGATTGAAAGAACAATGGATTAACAACCAGAGGGTTGCGAGTTCGAAATTCGGTCCAGTCAAAGACTGGCGTACACCGCGGGTTGGTGGGTGTTAAATATTTCGATGGCTCAAGTGTCCTCGCGTTGGTGAGGTGTGGAAGTTAGGGAGAGTAGAGTGCCAGCTGATGTCATCGGACCGTGTGTCTAAATTACGAGGTGTTCTCATTGGATATTTCCCTTAGGGGATAGATCCCGGACCGTCGTCAATAGTCCTTGTGTTGATCTAGTACGGCGTTAATTAAAATTACCTTACCCGGACCGTACTCAATATGCTGCTGCGTTGCTCCAGTGTGACGTAAGTTAACTGCTTGTCTACCAATATTTCATGTCTTTGGCCCGGTGCACACGTCCGGTTTTTCAACGTCCGGTCTGAGATAAATTAGATGCATGGAGTAGTGCACACATGCCTACGGCGCCGCACGTCTAACATGCGTGCAATGTGTACCGCAGCTCGCCGCACACGCTTCTCCTGTCTGAAGTGCCTTGTTTTCATAAGTAAATGGAATATAAATAATAATTAATAAATGGTTGTATCCAGTAACGTCTATTTTGTTTCAAAATATATATTTTTTTACACCAAGTTAGCGAAATAAACACGTTTTCTTCGATAGAATATTTACCGCAAATGGCACGAAACAAGTACTTGCGTCATTTCACGGTTATGTGTGCGTAGTTGGGCTTCGATGCCGCAGCGGCGCGGATGTTGAAAAACAGGATGTGTGCACCGGGTCTTATTTTTCTCTTGTAAATATTAAAATCGACAGTAATTTCATTTTTTCTGGCAATGCAAGGGGTGTCGTTATATAACTATGAACTGAATCGATGATATGTGTTAAAGAGTTTGGGTAATTCAAATTACAATTAGAATGTCAAAATGCGTTGTTTGATGGTAATTTCAGTAACTTTATAGATGCTTCTGATTGAATAACATGGTTCAGTATCGTTCGAAATCATGCACGTCACTCAGCGTGGTGTGGTAGATGGGAGAGTTGGTTGTCAGTTTAGGTATAACCTCTCTTTATCTCACCGTGGTTCAAAATTATAAAGCGTGGTCCTCAGATTTTTCCCTTCGGGGCTGATCCCTGACCATCGCCAATCGCCCGCTGTGTTGCTCCAGTTCAACGTTAATTAACCCACTCCAGAAAATATTCCTGGTTCGCATCGGGGTCAGTGCATTGTTGTTTGTAAGGGAGTGGTGTAAAGGCGGCTGGTGCATCTTAAATCTTTCGTGGCCAAAGGTCCTCACGTTGGGTTGGTGTGAAGGTTAGGAAAGTGTGGTGTCAGCTCATGTGTTGCCACGTCATCTGCCCGTGGTTCAAAATTATGTAGTGTTGTCCTTTAATCTTTCCCTTAAGGGATTGATTCCGGACCGCTGTCAATAACCCGATGTCTTGCTTTAGTACGACGTAAATTAAAAATTACCGAATTATCTCCAGAAAATAAGAACAGTGGCAAAAATCCATGACCAAACGTTAGTTGTCTGAAAAGCTCAATTTTAGATATAGGAAAAATGAAACTTCCCTTAACATTCCTTCCTTAGCCTCAGTTCCGGTTTTATCCAAGCTGCAACTGAGCAGTACATGAACCCAAATTATAATTTTAAAATCAAGGATAACAGCGATTCTTACTAATCTGTTTTGTTTAACGAATTATTCTAGGAGAAAATAATTACTCAATGGACTGCATAATATATCAATCCTGATAATACTCATTTTAAGTCGTAAATCATGGTAATAAGCCTTGATATAGCAAACAGGGACAGTGGAGCACAAACCAAAACAGATAATAGCAGCTCTGACAACTTGATATGCTTGTCTAATTATTCTGCTTTGAATATATAATTCATCTGATACTGATGTTTATACTGATATCTATTATAATTATCTTTATATTAATTGGCGATACAAAATGCTTTGTGTTTGAATACACTTACCCAAGTTCTACGAATCGAATTTGTATCGTATAAATTGATACTGGATTACTTTAACCCCTTGGGTACATTTGACGACTGAGACTCGTCATACACTTGTTTTGCCTAAGTTACGGATGACGAGTCTAATTCGTCATTCAAACAAGGAGAAAATTAAACATGCACATTCTTGTTCGTGGTAAGAGTGATTTGCGTTACTAGACTCCTTGAAACAAATTATTCAATCGTTCTCTACAAAAATATACTTTATTTATTCTGACTCCATACATAGAAATATTTGCACGGCTTCGCGTTATTAGAAATTCTTTTTTGAAATAAACGCGGAGATCAGAAGCTGTGCGATCTCTCTCATACTGTTGTCATCCTTATGAAACGAAATTATACGAAAATATAACAGTAACTAGTATGCAAACGATAATACGAAATTATTATAACAGTAATTAGTGTACAGACGATAATAGGAAAATATAACAGGTAACTAACGTAAAAACAATACTACGAAGTACTTTTTCAAATAAATCTGTACCTAAGGAGTTGATAGCAGCTTATCCAAGACAAGTGCGCATTTAATTGTAATCAGGAAAGCTACTGTAATTTATTAATTTGTTCCAAGATTTAATGAAATATTTACATCCAATAGTTAACCACCTGAGGGTTACAAAGTTTTCGAGTAGCGTATACTGCTTTTACCCTACATCAGCATTTAATTATTTAATAACCACATCCATATAAGGTAAGTGTACCTTTTATAGACACTTTAAGATAAATTTTCAACATTAACGGGAACCACATCATTAAATTTGATAGAGATCTTCACAAATTTCTTTAGTGTTCTCAGCTTATTTTTTTTTACCTCATTCTGTTTGTTAGAGGATTAATTTGTTTTATTTATTTTTTAAATTGAAAAATCTTATAGCTGATATTGCATCAGTAATATATTCTTGGAATTTTCAAAAATCTAGTATTAGACACTTTTTTGTAGCAGTAATAGATAGGGTTTAGTATATTAGAAAAACTATGGCAAAAGAGCAATGCGAAACTAAAACGTTTGAATTATAAATATTTTTATAGAAGACAAATAAATAAATAGGATATTAATAACGCTTAGATACACTTTTCTGTTCTTTACAAAATTGTAAGACATTCTTAAACAATTTTTACTCGAACAGCAACCATAAACATTAAACAAAAGGTAATATTTACGTACTCTCATTATTTTAAACCATGACTAAAATTAGAAAAAATCACAAATATATAAATTTGACTGTTTATTTAATAATTGATACTGCTTCCTGTGGAAATTCACTCAACTTCCTCTTCCGACTAAGAAATTTCTCTTCGTTCCACCGTTCGTCACCCATCAAAACCACGTTCGGCCAGGACTATCATTTACTAATAGATTTTCCCCTTTTAAGTTTCTTGATAAGCTGTTTGACGCTATCATAATACGTTACACTGTTTCATATATCTTAATACGTTATCTGTGGAAACTGGGAATCTAGCATTTGCTACTGGTACTATCCAATCAGAAGTTTTTTGTTCTTTATGAGCATTTAGTGTTAAAGGTGACCCAGAACTAGATACTCATGTGTAGTACTAGTTCCTTTAATGAGATTTAAATAAAACTTCCACATGGATATTATTCTTGGTCAATTATTAAACCATCAAAGGCATAGATTGAAGGGGGTATAAAAATAATGAAATGATTCAATATTAAACATGTGTGTCTTTTACTATTTTTTTTAGCTAAAACGTCGTTCCAGTCATAGACATCCATGTATCGGGAACAAGTTGTTTGATATTTAAACACAAGAAAAAAAATTCTGCACAGTTTTTTTTATCCAAGAAATGACAAACTGATGTTTAATGATTTTAAATTATTCCAAAATATGAATAAAATTTCGAGCTTACCGCCTAAACGAAAGTGATAAGGAAATCTCACTCAGACAGACACCATGCTTAGCCCCTTCAGGAAACCTTAACCAAGCGGCCATTTTGACATGATGTCACCTGTAGTGCAGGCATCACCATTCAGTGTATGCTAACTGCAAACCTACTAGTACTTCCACTTTCTAGAAGGCGTAAAAGGCTTATTTTTGGGTTTTTTAATTGAAAAGTGTCTATTACCGGTACTCTTACCATATCGGTTGAAATAATTTAATGACATAATCTATTGGTGAAGAAAGCCAAAACTAATTTGAAGTCATGAAGTGAAACCTGAAGGTTCTAGAATGGATATATACCCATTAGATGGTTAATATTAAGTCCATTTTGTTCGCATTACAATACATACCATAAAGCATTGTTTCGTAAGTTTGATTCCACATTATTGTTCCAGGTGCTTGTACAAACACTGAACACTGGATTGAATCTGTTCAATCCTTAGTACTAGATTATTAGAACAAAGGTAATTGTTATGTTTGTCTTAATTCAAAAGAACCTTAATGTGATAAGACAAATCAGCGACTTGACATTGCAGCATGCATGTAAGCTACTGACGAAATATATGTGTAACTAATATACTGAATCACCTGTACCATGTCTTGAAACAAAGAAACACACAGCACGAAATATTTAATTGATGATGCTTTTGGGGAACAAATGCAATTATTAGCCCCGAGGACATTCAAAACCAAATATTTTAAGGTTTTAGGTTTTCTATATCAATAAATGGAAGCGAAATAATGCTTTGTTATTACCGAAAAACTAAATCTATAACATCTATATTTAAATTTCATTAACGTGCTTGGCACAGAAATCTACATATAAGGGCAACAAATAAGATGGTATAGATAAACTGCTACATCATTCAATATTCACAATTTTACCAGTTAGTTTTAAAATGCTTGATTTAACCTATTGAGCTGCAACATAGTGTTGAGACTGCAGTAAATAGTTCGACACTAGTGAAATTCTTCAACAGTATGACGATAAGAGGCAATTGTAAATCTAATAGATACGTAGTGCGAAGAGATAAAAACGTGAGCAAATGTGAAAATGTGTATTGATGTTCAAAAACTACAGAATCGCCTTTAATAATCGATGGAATTAAAGTGGATGTTCAGAAATTAATTGTGGCATCAAGACTGAGGTGTGAACTTTGAGGAGATGTTTTGTTGAAAGTTAGAATATTAATAAGAAGTAAGTGCTGTTTAATATTTTTTAATTATTTTGCTTTACATGTAGGTATGAAATGCGAGTACACACATCAATAAAACTAATCAATTTAGAAACCTGAATGCAAGTGGTATGAGTGGGTCTGATAGTTCTAGGTAAAAACCAATAAAAAGTAACAAAGGAATTTGTTATATTTTACTGATGAAATTTTTATTTGCTCTAACATTATACAAAGTTTATTTAATGATGCTTTCACAGCACCTGAATGCCCTGGCATTTTATGTCTGAATGCAAGACTGAAGCCGTGAAAGCAATTTTGAAGTTGTAAAAACGCTGTGAAGAGATTAAAATTTAAAAATGCATCGACTGGGAACGGTTTGAAATAAGGCTATTTACAAGCAACCGAAGAGCGTGATACCTACTTCCTAATATAAAGATGAACTTTTTCTTCGGATTCTATTCCAGAAAAGAAATATTCTCTGGTAAAAGAAATAGCGGAGATGGATTTAGAATCCTAAGATCTCCAAAGAAACACGTCCAGGTTTTGAAAAAAATTCTTGCAAGTTTATTTCTTAACATGCCTTGATGAACACCCGATTCCATTACGCTTTAAACGCATTCTCTTTAGACGTTGTTTTCTCATGTAGGGAAGCATTGCAGCAAAGAAACAGAATTATTTCATTGTATATTATGAAAATCTCTCCATAAACCCATAAAAGAAAAATTTTCAGCGTTATGCTTTTAATTATTTTACAAAATAGACGTTTATTTGTACTGTACAACTGATATAAAAATAGCACCATCAAGTATATTATTATTACATTTGCTCAGTTTGTGCAAAATATAACGTGATTAAATGTAGCAAAATTAAAGGTATTGTTCAGACCGTGTTATACTTATGGAATTAAAAGCATATATAAGTTATATTTCACTTATCAAAGCGAAAAATAATGTTCGACTTTTAAAAGTGTAGAATGAGTAACAGTTGTTTGTTAGAATTTTAGGTTGACATATTTGTAAATTACTTTGCAATTCCTGCAAATTACAACTAACATTTCCTTTTTGAAACAAGTATGAAGTTTTTAGGAAATTCTCTTAGATGCAGACACAACGAAATATAATTTTGCTTCAAATATATAACGCTGTTATCTTCATTATAGGGATTTAAAAGGGATTCCTGAAATATTAGCTGACGGATTACAGAAATTTAGTAAAGCATATTATTAATGTTTGTTTCGAGCTAATTTAGTTCGCATGCCAAATGTAATTTCTAAAAATACCACGTTTGCAGTATTAGCTACAAGTACTATTTTAGAAGGTTTTCGGCTATTTATTTTATTCTCTATATCGTCGGTCCCGAATATTCAGAATGTTTTACGTTTTGTAAGGAAAAATGTAAGATAAAATAAGTAAATAGTTAGAATTCAAATTTCGTATAAATAGTTTTTGGAAAAATAATTGCTTTTTAACAGTACTGGTAAAACAATAAAAAAATCAATGCATTCTATCTTCTCTAAAACTGCCAATTTCTGGTTAATTTAAGTAAGGTTACTAAGATGTTTCAACATCCAACGTATCTAAATACAATATATAAATAAAGGACATTTAAATAATGTAATCACTACTGAAATCTGTTGTGTATAATAAAGAACATTGAATTTAAATTTATGGAATAAACTTTATGTGGTACTTCTACAAACATATAGACACAAAAGCAGATGTATAGTAGGATGACGGACAAACAGACTAACTCAACCAAATTAAGTGACTACAGGAATATAAGTACACATAGTATGTAGTTTCATGAAAATATATTCAACCATTTGAACGTAGTATGGGGAAAACATACATACAGACACCAACCGAGCAAGAGATGGGTTTTGCATCAGAAGGATCCAAAACGGATAGAAAATTTAAAATGGATCGAAAATATTCAATGCACAAACAAACCCACTTTATTCTTATTTATATGGGTTATTTCTATGCTTAATGTCCAAAAAGAAAGAGTTCCAGGTTTTACTCTCTATCGTGCATTTTAAGCATACAGACTATTTCGTAAAAGTAGTGTGATAGCAATTTTAATCTAATTTACCAATAGAAAACATGTCATAAAAGTCCAATGTGTTAAATGGTGAACTATTAAGACTAAAAAATTACTTCACATATTCTGGTTTTAATATATAGTTAGCTTGTCAAGTAAATATGTTCTCACAAACTCTGTTTTAATATGTTATTGAAAATATTGAAATTCAGACTTGCTTGGTATTTTAATTTTGTTGAACTCGAGCGACGAAAAATAGTTTTGTTGGTAACGTTAATTAAAAAACAAATAAAGATACAGTTCTTAGATTGTAATAATAAATTGTTTCTGTAAATAACAGCAGGACAAATGCGTATTAAGTTGGAATATGATTGACATACAACAACGTGAAAAATCTTTTCAAATGAATTTAAACTTTATTCAAATTTTCAGCATTTCACAGTACACAACTAATAAAATGAGTGATTTTTTTCAATTTATGAAAAAAAAAACATTATATTATTATGTCTAATTTAAAAGCAGTGGTCAAAATTCTACATATGATATGCAATTATTTCATTTGGAAATATCTCACAGAATTGAAAGGTTATGATACTCAATAATGAGTTTGAAATAAGATCTAGTAATAACTGATCTCTTATAGAAACATATTAATTGTATTATTATTTTCCATAATTGCGTTTCTCCAATCCAGACAGTATACATCATATGTTGATATCCACATCCAATTATATTAGTATAATTACTATGGATTATAAGAATAATAAAATATTATTAATAATTAGTTTATAGTACCTACATTAGCAACGTATTTATAAAAACTTAAACTAATTTGATTTTTCATTATTTATTAAAATTTTTAAGATTTAGGATTAGTAATAGATAAGCTTAATGAATTATCTTAAAGGTTTCATATAGGGAATATTATGCGAATAAACTACCTTAAATTTTACTAATTATCTTTTTTATATGAAAACAAGTTTATTTCTTGTTTAAGAAAATCTATCGTATCTATAACTTTGTTCCGTTTAGGTATTGCTATTGCTATTTTTTAATTAATGTCGCACTGGAGTAACACAATGAGCTATTGGAGACAGTCCGGGATCAACCCCCGAAGGGAGAGATCAGAGGACAACACCACGTTATTTTGAATCACTGTCAGATGACGAGGCGACACTTGAGCTGGCACCCCACTCTCCAAACTTCCACACCACCTGGGGGATATTTGAAGCCGCGAGAGATTTAACATGCACCAACCTCCTTTATACACAACGGACTTTGGATGGATTCGATTCGAACTCGCAACCTTCTGGTTTCTAGTCCTTTACCCATCCAACCAGGCCCAAAATAATTTTGGTTAGTACTAAATCAGAAACGCTGCAATTACATTGAATGTTAACGACAGTTAAAAATGTTCTTTTATAATTTATAGTACGTTGTTACAACTTGGTTCTAACAGCTACGATACTCCACCATTTATTAGAAGTGACTCTATTCATAAATGCAGAAAATTTATTCAAAAAGAGCAACAATTTAACAAAAACTAAGAGTAGTTTTAGATTTTGTTTCTAGTTGGCATCTTTTCATATTTTTATGTGAGCCAATCCATGAATTAATTCAAATAATTCTTAAAAATAATGTTAGTATTTATTTAAGCATTAGATTTTCCAACTCATTTCTTATATTTCTTTCTGAAACTATTCATAGATGAAATATTCATCAGGTTTCCCTTTTTATAAGAAAACTGGGAAACTTTTCTGCTTTAATGTATTTTTAATGGAAAGCAATTTGAACAAGCTCTTATTAGTTATTTGATCTTTCAAGAACCTATATAAATACAAAAATATTGTTTGTTTCTACATTGCATATTTTCTCCCCATTTTGAGTTGTTTGTCCGTTTGGGATCATTTGAATGCAAAATCAGTGGTTTTCACATTTGGTGTCTGTCTGTTTGTTTATGTGTTTGTATGGCTGGACATATTTTCATAAAAATTTGAATTATTTGAATACATAAAGTAACTCATTGACTGAATTCCACTCCATCAGGCTGTAAGTCTTTCTGTTTCATACATGTTTTTGCTTTTGTATTTCTGTGAAAATATCAGAAGGAATTAATCTACTGTACATTATTAAAATATTTCATGTTTGATAAAAAAATATTTTGACTTACATTATTTAAAACATTCTTTAAATTTTCTTTGACAACATTTTCAGGCAATTTCCCCGCTAAAAAAAATAGATTATCGTTCCTTGAACTCCCCACTTAAATTTGACAGTTCTAGAGAATATGGGTTGTTTTAAAGCATTGTGATTACTTGTATTGTTTTACCAGTACTACTGAAAAATAATTTATACTTTGAAAATTAGTTTTACGAAACTTAAATTCTAATACTTCACTAAATAATTAAAGCTTTTTTATTCTTCCAAATATAAATAATTTCCGAGTACATGGCAGATATTATTTAAAAAAAAAATAAAACGTTCAATTTCGTACATGAACTTGACAGAAATTTTTACTTTTAAGACATATTGCACAAAACTTTTCAAAAATACTGCTAGCTAATTGGAATTTATTCAAGGAATTTTGTTTCACAGATTTCCGCTACAAAATCCTTAAATTCATTAAAACTTGTAACCGTTTTTCTAGTTTTATATAGAAGTACTTAGTTTAATTGATAGCTGCACTCATAGGCATATTGCAATCATTCTAATTATAATCAGGCATGTAGTTTCCATTCAGACTAAATATTTAAGGGGAAAATGCTTTGGTGGTGTAGTGTGTGAATAATGAAACAAAACTCGTGTGTGTATATTCATGTGCAGGTATATGTGCATATGCGTGTGCCTACGTGTGCCAACATTGTTATCGGATTTTTTCTCTTGGAACGAATTTTGCATTCCAAATTTTTCTATTCTTAGTTCTAAGCTGTGGCAACTGCATAAAAATTAGAGAAAAGCTAGCTTAGTTGGAACTTTACTGATTACAAAACCGAGTATTGATTTCAGTAGAAATCCTAACTCAGACTTTTGAAATATTAAAAATTCATTGCTATAGAGACAGAAGAGGTAAGGTCATAATTGCCTGCTTTACGAGTTGAAGCTATATTTAAACGCCTAAATAAAACGTTTAAAATTTGTTAAACCGGTGATTTTCCTTTAAAAAAAAGGCTATGTTTTGAATCCACCTACCAATTTTTTGTTTTTGAAGAATGATAATCAATTACCTTTACTTCGTCTGTACTAAGGACATTAAATTTTAAAAATATTTTGTTACTGCACATGCCACTAAATGAAATTTTCGTTTTTTTTTTTTTAAAGGGGGTATATATTAGCACAACTATAATTATTTAAAATGCTATTTCATCTTCATGTTATTAGAGGAAGTGTAAGATGTAATTGTATAAAGGTCTTGGTGTTTAGAAGTAAAGTATAATTTTATTTATCAAAGCACGATGATAGTAGAAGTAGGATACATATGGCGTTGAATCTATATCGATGTTTCTTACAAAGGTTAAATCTATAAAATTTCAGCCCTTTGGAATCAAGTCCAAGCTGAATGTATGTTGCATATAGTCTATAAGCCATTTATTTTGAATAAATAACATTGTCATTGAAATCGCTGGTAAGCATAATGGTTACGTTGGTATATGAGCTCCATTGGGTCCAATTTTCCCGGTAGAGTCATTTGAAGCTATCACATTTGAAGACCACACATCACATTCCATCCTTTCACGTGGTGATGTTTCCGAAGTACTTTCACTGGAGTTAACGGGCTCAACTTTCTAACGCTCCCTATACAATTGGCATCGTTTGGCATTAGTCAATATACCTAATATACCTTTTCTGGTATTTTTTGAATTTTTCTTTGAAAAGATAGATGCGTCCTATATTTCTGTCTTTTTTTCCTTTGACATTGGATTATGAAATTTTTCTATAGCTTAGCACATTCATCGGTTTATAACTACAAATTTAATTTTATCGTTTATTATTTCTAAATATGTATACTGTTTTATGTATACTGTTGTTTTCTATAATCATACACCAATTTTAATCTCTTCACAATCCAATGTTACATTGCCTAGACGCTTTGTGGCGTCGCCATTTTCAGGCTTCACGTGCGCTTTCTATTATTCATATATCCATTAATCATTATAGTAATCAATTAAATATAAAGATATATATAAATTAATTTATTATTATTTATAGTTTATAAGCTATAAGCTAAATAAATTTTGTCATTTTTCGGTGAAAAAAAGTATTCATAAGGTCCCCCAAAACTAGATTAAATTCAAAGATGATTGAATAAATTAATTGGTTATTCTTTCCTTAAAGATGGTGAAGTTCGTAAATTAGTTACCATTGCCTACTCTATTTTTATATCTCATCTATGTAAACTAGAGTGCACCACGAGGTTGCCTTCCTATTGTTTATTGCTATACTGTCTCAATTAAAATTATTTAATTTCCTATACTGATAGAATATCTTATTTTTTTTCTTACAGATGTCCAGAATTCTAAAGATGGCATCCAATGAGTTACAATTGCAAGAGTGCCGGGAGAAAAATTGGTCTGAAAACTATGAATGTTGAAATATTCGTTATTTTTTCAAACTGAGTTGTGGAAATTTTACGCGAAACGAACATGATAGGATCATTCCTACTTTCCGTCAAAACTCATAATTCACTTATGTAGTTGTGGGTTTTGTGTAATCTTTTCTTATTTTGTCATACTACAGGAGTGTGATGTATCTAAAATAGATTATATGGTGAAGTATATGGGGCTTGTAGGGGTGGGTAACGATTTACGTCTAAAATAAGTTATAAAAATTACAAAAATGTGTGTGTCAAGATGTGTGTTGGTTTTCAAAAGTTAATTCCTCTACCCTCAAGTGATGTTGGTATTTTTCAACAAAAGAGAAAAACTATAATTATTTTCACTTCTAATATTGAATCACATTTTCTATTTCTTTACTTGTAGAAAATTCGCATTGATCAATCAGCCATTAGACTCACTTCTATTACCTATTATTTTTATTCTATTCAATAAACAATTTAAACAAGTAATGTACTTTGCTTTTTTAACTAAGAACATATACTCTAAAGAAGAACATATCCTCTAAAGAAGAAAATATCCTCTAAAAGGACTCTAAAGAACATATCCTCAAATTTCAATCCAACATATATTTAATATAATATTCTTGCAACCACATTATTATTTTTGCTGTTAGAGTTTCGACTATTGAATCAAAAAACATATAGCAATAACGTACGTGGAGCAGAAATAGACATTACCTGAATATTGTGGAACTATAACAGTATACAAACATGATAAAATTAACCACTACGAGATTCTTCCACAAAGTTATGCTTCATTTGAGCTGCATAATATTGTGTGTGTGTGTGTGTCGTTTACAATAATAAGATCTATCGCGGCCGAATTCTATCTAGAACATTTCTAAATGAATTTATTAGTTTTTTTTTGTCCTTCCGTCTTTTTTACCGAAATGTAACGTCACACGTACATCAGTGGACCTCGGAAAGAAGGAAACAGATTTTGCGATTTTCATCCACTAAGTAGCAATCACCGGGGGTTGGCGAGCATTAGCGAGCAGTGGTTATACAGAAGTTGTTCACACATTTTTTAGACAATGTATATTGTATTCGCAAAACTAAATTACATACAATTCTTGTGTTTTAAATGTTCTATTTGATAGCCCTTATTTTGGTTTCGACACCGGAATTACCAGGATAATAATGCCTTTTGAAGTGTCAGAAGAGGTATTATATCCCATTTCTTCTGAACAGCTTTCCAGAGTCCTGTAAGGGTTGTGGGACGACGTTTGGATAATGCAGATTTTAAAAGTCCGAAAGCACAAAATTCCATAGGTGATACATCGGGAGATTTAGTAGGGATATCAGTGAAGGGTATGGCCTTGATACCGGTTTTTTGTTCCATTTCTTTTGGAAATTTACAGTTGATTTTGATGTGTGACTGCTAGCTTTGTCTTGATGGAGTTCCACAGATTGATGGCACTGTGGGTAAAGCGATGGTATTTCCTTCAGAAAAATTGGCGATAAAATATGTTCCTGATAGCATTTGGAGTTAATCTTGACATTTTTTTCCACTCTCTTTATTTTTAACTTGCCATTATATGAAAAACCTGCAACAATCATGAATCCCTTAGAAAAACTTTCTTTCGGTTCTGTGAACCATGTACTTAAATTTTTTTTATCCCCTTTTATGACAATAAATGGCTTTTTTTTTGCTCCAATCATTTAAATACACCCATGATTCATCTATTGTGACAATTTTTTTCCATTTTTCTTTGTATAAGTGTTTCTTATATAGAATTCGGCAGCGTGTCCTGCGTTCAGCGATATGCTTTGGAGAAAGACGATGCACATTGCGTTTTTTCGCTTTCTTAAGATTTAAATCAACGTTTCTCATTTTGTTTACAGTGGACACCGAGCATTTTAAGGATTTTGCAACTGTCCTTTGACTAGGGGGATTTTCTTTTAACATTAAACAACGTACCTTTGCAAGAGTAGAAGGTGTCCGTTTCTTCCTTGGATACTTGTTTGGAATTTTTGTCCCACTTGAGGCACAAATTTGACGTTTTTTCCTTTATTTCTGACGATATTACCTATCGACGGTTTAGATATCACAAAAACCATGACTCTCAGATCGTTTTTGGATAACGGAATACGAATATTTCTCTTAATAATATAGCCTTCGAACCACTGCTTCGTTATAAACGCCATTTTGAATAAAAACAAACCTTTCAAACCGCAGACGATAATTTTGACTTTTAAAAACATAGTACAACTGCAATTGTTTCTTTTGCAGTAAACTATTTTTTATTACCTCTAACCAAAATCGTCTAAAAAATGTGCGAACAGCCTCTGTATGTATAGATGGTGGTGGGACTGGCGTTCTTCAATGTTTTCTTCTACCTCAGCGATCGTTAAAGATAGAATAAAAATTACATCGGATTTCAAATCCGCGGAAAATTTTACGTTAAATTACCTTATACGTCTCATTAAAAAAAATACATTTTTAAGTAACTTGAGTATCTTTTATAGTTTCGCTAGAGATTGTGATGTCACGCTTATTAGATCTCTTCGCAATTAAATTGGAATGCTTAGTAATCACACCGGGGTTGACTTGCGTTAGCGAGTAGTGGTCACATTTGACCCCACGAAAAGAACTGTCACGGGCAAGGAAAATTTTGCATTAGATCAATGCCTTATACATTTTATTTTATTAAAAAAAAAATTTCAATGGAATATTTATATTTTTGCTAGAGATTGTGACGTCACGCCGATTGTATATCTTCGTAATTCGAATTGGCCGGGATGTTGGTTTGCAAAGCAAACTAAATGGGAATTCATAGCAATCATCGGGGTTTAGCGAGCAATGATCACACCTGACCCCACGAAAAGATCTGTAACGGGAAACACCGTGCTGGCCACGTAGTGGCTAATTACTTATATGCATCAGTCAGGTTTATATAAAAGCGTAAGAAGAAATTTTTCCACTGACAATATCAAAGATGAAAAGCCACTCTACAGCATCCACCAGATTTTCTGATACCAAATACCACAAGCTATAGCATCCTTTAATCGCATTGGAGTAGATCTTGGCCACTTTCCCAAATCCCTAAAAGGAAATAAGCTTATCGTAGTTTGTACAGATTATTTAACTCGCTACGCCGTTACAAAAACTTTATCGACTGCTGCATCTCCCGAAGTAGCAAAATTTCTAGTCGTAGATGTCCTTTCAAAGCATGGAGCTCCGCGATTTATCATCACAAATGGCTGAAATGTTTTTCAGTGGGTAATATTTTGCATCGTTTCGGACATTGAAACGTCAGCCGTAGAATAACAGCAGCATATCATCCTCATACAAATAGACTGATTGAATTATTACCCAAGCCCAATCAAGACATGCTATCTTTATATGTCGACGTTGAGCAAAAGAACTGTAATGAAGTATTGCATTTTATAATATTCGCTTACAATGCCTCCGACAAGATACTACTGAATTCACATCGTTTTACCTATTTTGTGGACGGGTAGCTTTGACAACACTTTACACTATGCTTCCACTTCGTCTTGACGATATCGAAGATTATTATCTTAGTTGACTAATTATTAAGGTTGAAAGAATCCAAATAATTATGTAGGCTGTGAACCCTAAAAGCTCAAGAAGATAGTCAACGTACTAATGGTATCTCATGAGTCTAAAGATCTTAAAAATCCTTATTCCAGTGTGAAAAGTAGACATGACATAAAATCTTCTGAAGAGGTACTTCGGCCCATTCAGTTTTTCGACGATTGTCCATTTTGTAAGAAAGATCACGTTTGGAAACTAATTCAAGACTTTAGAAGTCTAAGACAGTTCATGTACTTCGTATTAAACCCTTCCATGTTTTCGACTAGCAATACCAAATTACGGATGATTACTCTGTGGCTTCTGAGAACAATCAAAATAGTACTTCAAGAGACGTTAATCTCTGAGGAACAAACCACGCATACTGGACCAATGACTCCTGCAATAATTAATGCAGTCATGGGATCCGGAACTAAGCAGACTATAAATACCTAAAAGAAAACACAAAGAGTTCCACGTTAAAAATGGCATTAGACTTCAATTTCAAACGATATTTTTACTAACTATTTATTACTTTAAGTTTAAACATCTTAGTTTATGTTTTGATGATGGCATCATATAACTTTCTAGAAATTCATTGTAACCAATTCTAAAATAGCAAACAGTTTTTACTACTTTATATAATGTGGATTGCTATTTATTTATCATTTCTTTCCACTTACGCTGTGCTTTGCTGTTTCACTTTTATCCAAAAAGAACTAAAATGTTCTTTAGGAATTTTTAATTATTTCTGCCCAACAGTATGACTGGATTTATATCATATTGAAAGCTGTTGACGCTAATGAAAAACACATTTGTTGAACAAATACTTACCAACAAAGTAAATGTAAGTTTGCGTGGGTTTTGAGTAAAATTCTCACAGGTTTAGGAAATTAAAACCCATTGAACATAGTTGATCAAGCCCTTTTTAAGTGAGGAATTGTTTCTTGAACACTTTGTATAAAAATCAAATATACATAAGTTAATAGGTCCTATTCCGTATCAATCTAATTTTTTTTAAATTGTCTTAGAATCAAATTTTTAAGTTGGATGCATTTATTTCAAATTAATTTTCATTTAAATTGCAATTAATTAAAGGAAAACAAATGTTAAATCTGACTTTTATGTCTCCTAATGAAAAATGGGGCCACTATCCAAAACAGTAGCAAATTTCGAAATTTAATTGGAGTTTGCCCAGTCAATGCCCATAATAAAAGTTTTCAAACACGAAATTTCCAATCACATCTTTCGAAAGAAAAAAACGAAGTCTTGATATCGAGTAGGGTGTTTCAATGAGAGTTTACCGAAACCTCGTAAAAGTGACAAAATTATAGGGCCTTTACAAAACATACAACGGGTATTAGATCAAAGATATTGAATGGCAAGTAAAAAAATTTGGCAATTGTTTCACTGTTATCGTAGTACGAAAAACTTCACTGATTAAATTATCTTATTAAAAATCTTGAAGCATTTGCTTAAAGGTTTTTAATAATTTTGATAAATTAATGATATTTAGTAATTAACTACTCTATCTAATTTTAGTAATTTTCATCAGTCTTGAACTAGTTGCCAAATGCTGTGATTAAAATTAAAAAAGATTTAATTTCCGTAATTTTCATCAGTCTCTAACACGTTTCCAAAACACTGATTCAAATTAAAAAGTGGATATAACTTTTCCATTTAACTGTAACAGGTTGAGAATTATCAAATATTAATGACTTTAGAAGATAGAACCTCCATTTATATTGGCTACATACGACCTTTTTCCTTTACTTCACTCAAAGATTTCTCGTTACGTATATGTTTCCCTCCAAATCTACTTACGAAATACATACATTGAACTATGTAGTACAACTGCAATTGAGCCATCGTTCAATACAGAAATAAGAGCGAGAAAACTTACGATGTTATGCATGACCTACAGTCCCTTAGATAGTCGATGAGTTAAAAGGATGATATGGTCCATTATTTTCAACAAAAGGTAGACTTAGAGAATCTCCAAGGAAGCGTAAAATGAACTGTCTTCAGCCAACTGTCAAACCTTAGAGTTGGGATGATTTCAGGGGCTACGTTTTGCTAGATTCAGAATGATCCAAGTTACTCTAAACGCTCTAATTACTGGTTTAGAGTATATGGCAATATACGATCACATTTTTTTATGACCCAAAAATTATTTCATTCTAAATACGTATTTTTTCTAAAACTACAAAAAAGTTATAGTCTTTGATCATTAAAATAAACTTGGACAGCTCTATCATTTGATTTGGATATCATCTAATAAACATGTGATGACATTCTTTATGAAAGAGTAAAATTTAGATTCTTCTTTCTATTATCAAAGAGACAATTAACAAACAAGGGAAGAATTATACAGTTTCATCGTTAATGATATTTAAACACTGCATTACGTATTAAATGTACCACATAATTGATGTAATAAAAATATACAGTTTTTTTTGATGGTCAAAGATCAAACTGAATTAAATTGAATTTAATGGGTCACTCACAGTGTTACAGAATGAATCAGTAAAAAGTTATGCCTTTAGAAATATAGCAATTTCCTAGATGAACCCGATCAAACAATTTGAAGAAAAAAACGATACAGGTGTTTATCTGTACTGATTACATTTGAGAGTGTGCAAGCGACCCTGTAATTACATTTATTATGCACGCGCAAACGATAATATCGTGAAGTTATTATTTTTATTATGAAAGCGCAAAACAGTAATCATGATATGGAATGTGATAAAAAAATGAATTTGGAATTTAAAAGAACGTGACGAATTGAAAAGAAGGGTTGATCCATGTTCTATATAATTTTGTCAATTAAGTTTCTTAATAATGTTTTTTTAATAATTGTTTGTCACCAAAAGTATATCTAGTAATATAACACAATCGCACTGCTAAAATGATCATCTAAAAAGGGAATCGAGTGAATTTTTATCTTCAAGAAAAATTAGTCTCGGATCACCAAGCAAACACGTCCCGACAACATTATTTTAGTTATTTGGAATATTTACTTACAGAGAACATACGTAATTCTACTGCACACTTTCAGAAAGAAACGATAAATAGTACATCTTTAAAACATGTCTTAGAAAAAAGAAATTGTGTAATTCACATATTGGTAATTCAAAATCAAACTTCAGTTTCAGAGTTGCAAAAACTAAAAGATTAAAGTCCAACGACTATGAACAAAGGATAAAAAAATAGGCTAAGTTCTAACTGACCTGTCAGTTCGGAGCTTAGAACTGTTACTTCCAGATCGATAAGTCGAAATGATCTTGTCGAATATCGTTTCAAAGGGTCTTAAGTTGTTATAAAGTGTCCACCAGTTCACAAAAATTGAAATATTTAGTTCAAATGACTGAATGCTTTTTGTATATATAAAGACATCTCGTCGAAATCTTCAAACCACGATACAACACACAGTCGTGTTGCACTCGATATTGCCGAGATTGACTAAGGCATGAGCCATGACACACTCAGAAATATTATATGGGGTGTCGTGTGCATAATGCGAAAACGCATTGCGCAGCGTACAAATTGGACTCCATTCTGTTAACGTATATGCAAGTATGATTACTGTTCGTCTCGTGTTTTTAACGATGAAAGGACTTCAATTGGAGTCTATTTTCGTCACAATTAATTGGCGATAAGTTACATAGTGCTATCAATAAACGTAATCGAACATCGTAATTTGGCAAACCAACAATTAAACATAATAAAAGTTTTGTAATTAAAATTCTAGGGAAAACTATTTAATAAATATACATATAAGCACTAAAGTTGAAACTTGGGTTTGGGCACCGCAGGTGGCCCCCTCGTCCCCGCTGTGATATCAGGTTATGAGCGGTTTTTTGTGGCCACTCACGGAAGGAGAGTATTCCCCAGAAGTGGGGCGGTGACTGGGCAGGGGGCGCCTTAAACCGCCCCCCGGCCATTGAGGTGCTATTTGCATAGGTGTTTTCTCAGCTTGGCATTGGAGTTTTCTGATCTTGGCGTTTAAGTTTGCTCAGAATTCAAACTTGATGCGATGCGATGCATTGTGGAACTTTAAAGTTTAACTTTCGAGAGTCTATGGCAGATGGTAGAGTTAAATCAGTTGTCCTGTCCTGAGAATACTGTTGAAGAAAGCCGTTGTTAAATGGTGGTGTTAAGTTGTAAGTGTGGTCCTGTAATTATGTCTATATTGTTGAAAAGGAAGTGCATTACTTTCATTATTTTGACTTTGGCTTTGTTGTTGGTGGCAGTATTATGTTGCCACGCTATGCTTAAAGTTGATGTTTGGTTCTTTTAAATGATTGGTTGTCGTTAGAGGGCAGTTGAATAAGTAGTGGTCCGGAGTTCCCGGCTCCCCGCAAATGCAGTTATTGTTGGTGATGAGGCAGAATCTGTGTAGATAGGACGGGAACGGGCCATGTCCCGTCAAGTAGGCTGTTAGGTAAGGTCCCGGTGGGTTTCTGTTGTGATTGACTTTTTTGAAGAAGTCGTAGGTTCTGCGTCCAGTTATAGTTAAAACTTTACGAATTCAACGTAATCCCAGCTCTTAACTCAAGGGAATTGTTCATATTATTTAATGTATGTATATGTTTGTAGATAAATACTCGCCCATGAATATACACTATATGGGCAAAATTATTTGGACACCGCAGAAATCCGGAGGAGAATCCATCTTATAGTGGGGTTGTTTTACCTGGTTAGAATACAGCCCATTGCATTATGTACCTGGTACCATGAACGACCCAGACCAATCTAACGGTGTTTACGTACTTGTTTTCAAATCTCGTCGAGTATCAACTTAACCTGTTGTGTTCTGTTATTAATTATTTCATGCTACTAAAATTGTTGATCGTGTCTGGTTCAATCTTATGATTCATGCTTACGGTACCATCGCTAATTGGTTGCTGATAATTATCGCACTGGATTATTTCTGCCATTGCAGATTCCCTTGAAAATCCAGTTCTGTTATGTCTTACCTACACTATATGGACAAAAGTATCTGGACACTAGAAATTCGGAGGATGATCCATCTTAGTGTGGTGTTGCTTTTCTGGTCAGGACTGGACCTATTGCTTCATGTACCTGGTACCATGAACGCTGACATGTACCTTGACGTTCTGGATACTTCGGCATTGCCTACACTATCTCATGATAATTGTTGTTTCTTCCAACAGGATCGAGCTCCATATCATTCTGCAAAACGTGTACTGGACTGGTTTCCTAAAAATGAGATGAATTTGCTTGACTGGCATGTTCAGAGCCCCAATCTCAATCCGATCGATCATCTGTGAGACGAACTGGAGCGACTCGTACGACACCGCCAAGCACGACCATCTTCACAATAATCGCTTCTCTAAGTCTTGCGAGAGGTATGGCGAGCTATTCCTGCCCAGTCTTACAGAGAACTTGGGGAAAGTATGCCTCAACGTGTTACAACTGTAATACAAGCAAAAGGAGAGCCTACCCGTTACACTAAATAGAATAATAAAACACTTTTCTGAAAAACATGCAGTGTTCAAATAATCGCTTCTCTAAGTCTTGCAAGAGGTATGGCGAGCTATTCCTGTCTAGACTTACAGAGAACTTGGGGAAAGTATGCCTCAACGTGTTACAACTGTAATACAAGCAAAAGGAGAGCCTACCCGTTACACTAAATAGAATAATAAAACACTTTTCTGAAAAACATGCAGTGTTCAAATACTTTTATACATATAGTGTACATCTCAAAAAGAACTATTTTGTATAATAAAATTAGAAAATAACGCTAAAACTCTTTCACCCAGAAAACTTCAATATTCCCCCAATCATAAGTTATTTCCCAATATTTATTTATTTTCCAAGAGCAATCTAATATCCGTACACAAATAACCTCTTCAAATTTAACACAAAAGAGCAAAACCCGATGGCTGTGGTTTGTAAGCGTGGGATTATTTTCATTCCTGTACATTACGGTATTCCTTTGTACGTGATCTGAAAATAATTTTGTTGGAAATATAATTAGGAATCGCCTATCGTTTAATTTCCTTTATCAACCACATCACGATTGCTTTCTACTTTTAAATAGCTGTTAACGTAATTGTCTTTTAAATGAACTTACATGTTTGATATTCCGTAGGTGGAGCGGCTGTAAATGAGATTTTTAGCTTGCTTGTTGCACTTGAAAGCCACGTTGAATTGAAATCCATCTAGTTCCAGGTTTTTTTTCTTTTAATGGTCAATGGAAAATCGTCAGGTACTTTAGTCGAATAAGTGAAACTAAGAAAAAATGGCACATCGGAACTAATATTTACTTAGTCAAAACACGAAATAGTAATAAGATTTTTACAATCTATATCTATATATATAATTCTCTTACGTGGCACGCAAAAAAGACGTTATTTGTAATCGCGTTTTGGCAACATTGTACGATTGTTGGTTTACCATAAGGCCTCGCGCTTCAATAGAATTTATAGCGGTATAGGATGAAATTTTATTGAAAAAAATAATAATTTTAGTCGAGCTGTTGCAGGTTAATAATAGAAATCAAAGAAAGCGGAGGATCTTTTCAGGGGCATTTAAAAAACGGTCTTTTTCAGGGCCAACAATTATAGTTCAACAAGACGCTTGCACTACACCTTTCGACAGCAAAATCAATGAAAAAGTTTGGTTGGCTCGAGTTCTGGGGTAAATGACTCACAAACAACATGATGGGTATTCAATTTCCAAATCAACGCTCACGTTTCGAGTCAAACTTTGCTCAAAGTTTTCATATGAATTATGATTTCAGAGGTACTGTATGTATCTTTTCTCAAAAACAGCAAAAAATTTAGATTTGAAAAATATTTTTTGGAATATTGTATTTTGTAAGCAATCCCTTCTGATAGGACACATGTCTTCATCGATTTGAGCGAAGCGAGCATAGGTTCGCCCAGCAAACCAATGAGGATTGCAAAGTAATCCTCTGGGGGTTGGCGAGCGTCAGCGAGCAGGGGGAGGGCCCCCTAGTTTTATTTATTCTTCTTTATGTAACACATATATTTAGCTATTTTTAAGTTCAATTAGGTATATTGCTTCAATATAGTTGATTTTTCAGAAATACTTCTATATCAAAACTTCACTTTTAGTGCTAAACTGATTTCCTGAGCTAAAGCTTAGTAAAATGTTTACGAGTGGCTTCAAACTTCATGATACAATCAATGATTACATCACCAAGTCTCGCTCACGGACATCGTATGCGAATTCGCCTGTGTGATATCGTATGATATCAACCGACAGCAACATAAAGAAGAAAGGAATTTAGCTCAGGAAAACGAGAAACGAAATCTGACAACAAAACAGCGGAAGAGGTATTGTCAGAATCCAGGCTATACATAGTTGGGCTGCTGACGTTGCAAGATGGCTAAATGCGTTGGTGGTCCGCAAGCTGTGCAGCCAATTCCAAGCATTGAATCAGCATCTCGATGATTTAGTCGTTAAGGACCGATAGAAATTACAGCCTCGGAATACTTCATTCTGCAATTTTCTGGGCTTAGGATCAAGACCAATTCCCCAACCACCTTCGATCGGCGCTTTCTGAAGCAACAGGAAGCATGTTATTGTCTACAGTACGCATAAAAAAGGGTTCTACGCGCTAGGCGACCTGTAGAGTGTATGTTATATACCATTTAATACAGACAGATCGAGATCTGAGGCCAACACCAATGACCACGAGTAGAAACTTCAAAAGAATTTATCGGAGTGGTCTCTTATTGTGGTTACATTACCCTCTAGATGGTCTTTAGATTGTGCACTACTCAACCTGGTTTGGAACATTCTCCCATTGATAAACGGGACGAGACAGTAGAATTGTTGTAGAATTCGAACGAAGCAGAGGTGTTTTGGGTGCTTGTTCGAGACAGCCGTTTACGAGTCCATTCCATTTTCCCCTTTTACACAGCTACAACCAAGGGACGTGAATTGTTGATTGTAAATAGTGTATTGTCCTGTATTTTTCAAGTAAATAAACAGTATAATTTTAATTTTGGCAGTTTTTACTGTCACACAACTTTATTCACTACACTACAACCCTTACATCTCGTCTCATGAAAACCAATGGAGTTCCTACTATTATTGGATGAGTCCAAATTTCCTTACATTGATTCTCGACGCATTTTTATATGAAAAGTCTGGAACTCCGTATTTCCCCTCCCGTGTCTACGAAAGCGACTGGCAGTACTCATTTCGGAGTATCGCCCAGCTACTCTTCCGACTTGAACGTCATCGAGCACTCATAAAGCGCTCTTGGGAGACGGTTGAAGTCCTCAACCCTTCAGAAGCTTTAAGGTGCGTAGAGGAAACAGCGTGCCGGTTATGCTTACCTTCCATAGACATTAGATAGGCTGTCATAGACAGCCCCATTAAGATAATGGAACAGCGTTCATAATTTAACCCGAGAGTCGTGGAATAACCAGCTAAACGCTGACGTTTAACTATTAGTTTTAAAGTTTGATGTAAATTCAAAATTTTAAATGCTTTACGCACTTTAAGCAGGATTTTTACTTCTTGTCTTTGAATAAAAAGTTAATTCCAGAAACGTGTTCCTCCATTTTTAAATAACTTGAAATGAAATTTTATATTCATTGCTAAAACCTCATATCTGGAGATATGAATTTTTAAGCTTATGGAATTATAATTCCTAAAGGGTAAATAATAATAATAAAAACACCAGATTGTGTGTGCAGCGTGTGGATCCACCAGAAGATTAAATCAATGTACAAGTTAGTAATTCAATCTAGTTACTAATGCTTATTATACGTAACTCACATTAAGGAAATTATTTTAAAAATACTATGTTGAAACTGAAATACAACGAAACAGTAAAAAATGATAATAGATATTTAATGGAGATTAATCTATTATACAGATTTAATAGGTTAAACTATTAAAATACTGCCCTCTACTATAGATTAAACTATCAGAATACATCTACTAGATTAAACTATCAGAATACACACATCTATTAGATTAAACTATCAGAATACATCTACTAGATTAAACTATCAGAATACACACACACACACACACACACACACACACATCTACTAGATTAAACTATCAAAATACATCTACTAGATTAAACTATCAGAAAACACACATCTACTAGATTAAACTATCAGAATACATCTACTAGATTAAACTATTGGGGAATACATCTAATACACATTAATCTATTAGAATATCTCTAACAAAAATTAAACAATTAGAGTACATCTTATATATTACCTATGACTATATCTAATCTATATATATAATTCTCTTACGTGGCACGCAAAAGAGACGTTATTTGTTATCGCGTTTTGGCAACATTGTACGATTTTTTGTTTATCACGAAGCCTCGCGCTTCAATTGAATTTATAGCGTTTCCGGATGAAATTTTATTGAAAAAAAAAAGAATTTTAGTTGAGCTGTTGCAGTTACTAATAGAAATCAAAGAAAGCGGAGGATTTTTTCAGGGCCATTTTAAAAAAGGTTTTTTTCAAGGCCAACAATTATAGTTCAACAAGACGCTTGCAGTACAACTTTCGACAACAAACTCAATGAAAAAACGTGGGTGGCTCAAGTGCAGGGTAAATGTACACACAAACAACATGCTGGGTATTCAATTTCCAAATCAGCGCTCACATTTTGAGTCAAAATTTGCTCAAAGTTTTCATTTGAATTCTGATTCCATAGGTACTGTATATATCTTTCCTGAAAAACAGCAAAAAAAATTTAGATTTGAAAAATATTTTTTTGGAATATCATATTTTGTAAACAATTCCTTCTGCTAGGACACGCGTCTTCATTGATGCGAGCGAAGCGAGCATAAGTGCGCGCAGCGAACCAATGAGGATTGCAAAGCAATCCTCCTGGGGTTGGCGAGCGTTAGAGAGCAGGGGGCGGGCCCTCTAGTAGATTAAGTTTTCGTTAGTTAATAAGATTTCGATCCATACAGAATTAAGTTCAAAGGTGAGGACCGCATAGCAAACTCGTGACCTACTTTTCTTTTTTATCGTGATGCACCTCAGCTTTTGAAAGCATGGACCAAAAGAGCGTCCAAACAAGTCCAGGATCAACCATTATAATCAGGTGCAGCGAGACGAGGGATTATGCATAGCCGTATGCTGGAATTCTTCTCTTTAGTCCAACGAATTGGCATAATCTCTCGCAAAATTTAAAAGGATAATCATACAAATGCGAAGGGTTGTACTTGAAAGATTAAAAGTAGAAGTAAAATTTAAATGATCCCTCTTATATAGGTAGCTTAAGAGACAAACATTTATGACTTAATTATGACGTAACATCATAATTACTTTTTTATCATTTGCGATTTGGAAATATTGGCGTACTTAGAGTTTGAAAATTACCAACATTATAATTTCAGTAGAACTCCAACTATCCGGATCAATTGGGACCATACCTCATCCGGATAATAAGATAATTCACGAATAAAAGGTTATTTCTTAGTAAAAAAAAAACGAATTTTGCTTTATTATGTTTTGTAATTTAATGACTGAAAACATTTTTGTTTACATTTTTTACTTGCAAACTCTATTCAAAAGTATCATTGCTCGAACATATCGGTCAAAGTCGGTTGTTTCGCTGTCTCTATTCGTTTTCGTGCAACAAAGTCTCTCATCGGCTTGAGGCGAGTAGCTGCAGATGGTCGCACTCAGGCTGCAGATCTATTCATTCGTCCTCTTCGTTTTATCACTCACCGATAAGAAACTTTTTAACGGCTGCTAATTTTCTTTTCTTTTCGGACAGCTGGAGTTGGGATAGATGGATTTCTATTGTATATGTAAATTACCAATGGAAATCGTTAATACCGGTAAAAGCCAGTCTAGCTAAATGCAGGTGGCTAGTGTTTCTGAAGTGAAGTCTATTTCCCGCACGTTTTCCAAAAGTAACGTCATTAGGCTTTTATAATATGATTTCAGCATCTCGCCACTAAAAATTTCAAAGAATGAATTAATCGAATTTATTTACGATTGTTCATTGTTGTATATTTGTTAGTTTAAACGCAAAAGAGGTCACCAAATCGGCGATAATCTACATTTTACGGTTACCCTCAATAACATGTATCATATTAGAACATTTCGCCATTCTTGGCATTTCGTCTCACTTGTTTGTTTGCTCTGAAAATCCCTTTCCTCGTAAAAAATATTTCCAGGTTTTTTTTCTATTTCTTAGTTTTTGTTTATTGGGAATGTCTTTATATCTTAGGTTATCATTGAAATAACAATTATATTATTACAGTAGCTAGTGTAATTACCTAAAAAAAGAACTTAAGAACTTACAAATATGAGCAATCTCGAACGATTTTAAGGCATTGATAGCCAGTGAATTTCCCTATAGAACGTAACGGTTCATTTAACATTGAAGTTTACTTTCATACGTCATCGTACTTGTCATACGTCATATCGAAAGTCTTTGCAACGTTTTTATGTATGTAACGTTTTTTTTTTTTTTTCCAGTTTTTTTAATTCGAATTCTTGAATGTGATTAAACTTGTCGTTTTCATCTTTCAATCTCCGTCTCGATATTGCTAAATCTAATATTTTTAAGCAGTTAGAAGAAAATTTCCACCCAATAAATGTTGTTAATAGTTTTTTACGCATTTAAGCAGATTTTTGTACTTTAAGTCTGTTAGCTAAAAGTACAGTTGTGAGAACAAAACAAACACAGCTAAACTGTATTCATTTGCATCTTGTAAATTCTAGCTTTTAACAGACGGATCGAGGGATGGCGATTAAGTTCATAGCACTTAATATTAATGAAATCAGTACTTTTGTTTTCAGTAGTTAAAACACATTACATTTTTATTTTAGTGTTAAATGCAGTTAAACACTGTATAAAATTTATAAAGATACTTAACCATATTTTCTCAAGCCCACAAAAACACATAGTGTAAATATTTAAGAATAAATATTTGCAACAATTGTGTATTAATTGCTAGTTATTTATTTAATGGGAAAAGTCACAGTATTACAATATTATTATTGCTTTGTTTATTCTATACATTAAATAAATCGTTTATTTTTTAGCATTAAAATCTTTATTTTGTTTGTTGATTTAGCATCGCTTTACTAATCATTTATTTCGAATAGCCAAGTTCCGTTTCTCTTTTTAAAAGGAATTGTTTATAAATTAAGGCAATTTACAGCAAAAGTGTTAATGAAACACCTAAAATGTGGTTATTTAACTACTTGCTTGTTTTTCAGAGTGTGTGTGAAATTTTGCTTATTTAATAACTCTACAATTGTATAAAATTAAATCCTGCTTTACAATAGACTATTCAAGAAAAGTAATAAGTCTTCAAAAAGGAAATGTTCAATATATTTTATTTCTCTATTCAAATAATGTAAAATTTTGTCATGTCTTCATTAAAAATTTGTGATAGATCCATGTTCCAATATCCTCAAATCCAACATAATTAATTTATAACAAAGAAAAATTTATTTTGCATTAGGTTCAGTCTCTAGAACGGGCGATTTCTTAACTCTTCAATTATTCATATTCTATTCTTTCTTCTCTTCAATTATTCCTATAAAATTACATGATAACGTCTTTTTATTGATTTTAACTAGAGTGAATAATATTTTTAAAGTTGTTTTCGCCTAGTTACAAAAATTATAACGACGAAATAAAGAAAGCTAATTGAAAAAGCCCAAAAATGTTGTACTTACTTATCTTAAATTGATATTTGTCAAACTTATTTAGTATGAGTAGTATTTCAGATGTAAAGTAATTTGATAAAAGGAATTAGAACACAATTATAGTGTAGCAAATATAACTAAAGGCATTGCTTCAAATTTCGGAAAATTTTCAAAATGTCCAAATACACGCATAATAAACACAATAATAACTGTATAAAACGTCAACAGGAAAAACGATCAAGAGATCGTAAATCCAAGAAGATCTATATATCCGATGCTGAGTGTCAATGGGCTCGGAGGAAGTTCTTGAAAGTAAAGGCGTTGCCCAATCAAAGTGAACAAATACCTGATTAGAGTTCTTCAAATACATCCAACGATCAGTTCGACACAAATTGTATATCTGATAACAGACATTTTACTATCGAATAATGGAGTTCAATCCATAGAGGGCGGTAATTAGCCATTACCTTCGACATCAACAGCGAGTGCACCAATTGTGATTTAGGAACATTTAATGCGTGAAATTAAAACAGACTAGAACTGTTTTCTTTTACTCTATTTCACTATATGGCCTCACTGACGTATTCTACGCCTTTAACTTCGCGACCATGTCCAGACACAGCTCCAACCTTATTTTTAACATTATTATTGTATAGTTGTATGATACGAATAAAATGAATTAAAATTCCCTACCGGCAAAATAACAGTTATAAATATTTTCCGTATTGTTAAGTGCTTGTCGTAAGTTAATCTGGTTAATAACTTCTTAACCAACAACAACCTCCATTGCTCTGAGATGTTGTGAAGCGAATAAATAAATTGAAGTTCAATAAAAAATGAGGACGAAACGATTTATTTAACGTTTTCTATGTGTAAATCTTAAGGTATGTGCCTCCCCAAAAATCACCATTTTCTTGGAAATTTTCCGAATTTTTTTTCATTATTTTACAATAAAGCCCATATTTTTAATATTCCAAAAATGGTTTACTTTTGTTTCTACGGTAATTGGAAGCAAAATTATAGGCCAAATTATAAACCGGAAGCGAAGTTTACGAAACCGAAACTAAGCTATAGAAATGTAAACAATGCATCTAAACAGCTGTTTCATTACTCTATAACATTTTGAATGCACAATTTACTTTTTTAATATCGAATTAAGTATTTATTATTGCTTTTAGCGCACATTTGTGACCAAGAACTATTAAGCAAGTGTTTATTGAGCACAATGAGCCATTCAACAATGTTCTGTGGAATATTATTCCGAATGAAAATTGTGTTCAACCGCAAACACTGTTATTAGGCTCTAAGATAGCAGTTTTGTTATTCAACTCGGTCTGTATGGGGCTGATATCTGTATTTAACTATCGTAATATAACATTTGAACCAGAAATGATAAAAAAAACTACACATAAATTGATGTTGAAAGAATTAAAAAATCGAGGAGACAAGTACAGCCTAAAGCAAAATTATCCAGAAAAATATTAAAAGCTGAAAGAAAATCACAATAAATTAAAAATGAAGTCAAGGAAGGCTTGACTTACAAGTATGGTGAATTTTAAAGTGTTTCAACATGTGTATAATTATTTGTGGAACTTTAAAATCTTTATTTGCATTTTCTGGAAAACTGCTATTTTCAGTGTTCTAAAAACTTCTAGGCACGTTATAAACCTCAAATATAGCTGGTAAGTATATTATTTAAGAGCTATATTTATTTGAAAAAGTGATAGATTTTTTGTAAAATCATGTTGCGTTTACAAAGTTTGACATATCTTAGTAACTTTTAAGAGGAACTGCAAAAATTCAGCTTCACAACACGGGTAAATATGTAACAAATATATTATTGAAAGAAAAAATTGGAATCTACACTGCTGGCCACCCAAATTGCAACACCAAGAAAGACAAGAGATATCACAACAAAATTTATTTTGTAGTTAACATGTTGACCAAGTATCAAATGATTAAATTTATAGACTTCTGTGAAGTGTGGTTCCTGCCAAAATCAGTAACCAGAGTAGCCGCCATTGTTGGAGATCTCCGCTGCCACACGCCTCGGCATTGATTCAAAGAGACTTTGGATGTGTTCTTGGGGTACAGCAGACCAAGCATCTTCCACACGTTGCCAGAGTTGATCTGGTGTGGCAGCTGGGTATGTAATCTGGGTCAATCATTGAGCAACCATGGACCACATGTTTTCTATCGGCAAAAGATCCGGAGAGCGAGCTGGCCAGAGAAGCAATTCAATCTGGCGATTGACGAAGAACCCTTGGACAATGCGTGCCAAGTGTGGTCGCGCATTATCCTGTTGAAATATGGCTGTGGGCAAGCCCTGAAGTTAAGGAAGAACAACTGGCTCCAACACCTCGGAGATGTAGCGCTGGCTGTTTAAATAGCGCTTTGAAGTGGCACCACAGGCGCGCGTGATGTGCGTCTGCGCTGAATTTCTAATCATTTGCATATCTCACCTCCGCTAATGCATGTTGCAAATTTCATATTATTTGCATGCTTCTTTGAGGATGTTGCATTTACGGTGGCCAGCAGTATATTTATTGGTAGTTAGGCTTGTGATATTTTGACAGACATTTGTCACTTCTGTCACGTATATAGTGTTGCAGATATTTCCCATCTGGGAGTAGCATATCTATAAATCCATTTTTATCGGGTTGAGAAAAGTGTCAGCAGTGTATTTGTTAGAATTTGATATAGGAGCCATGGTGTAACTGTCAAATTTCACTAAATTTTGACCAAATATGGCAAAATTTCTAAACTAAAAAAAAAAGTCCATTAAAAAAGTATTTGAATTATCAGTTTTATATACCTTTGTAACTGAAAACATAAATGTTTCATAATTTTTTTAAACTCCGAACGTAGGCACATACCTCAAATGAATGTCGAGCTTTTTAACACTATTGTTGGAAGGTATATCTGATACTAATAGATGAATTGAAATAATGCAAAGGAATTCGAATAAGAGTTCAACAAATCACTTAAACTTTTTTTTTCATTTTTAGTCGTTAATCCTGGATGAATATGATTTAAAATATCTTAAAAACCATTGATCAAGGATAACTGTGATGCGATTGAATTAATTAAAATGCAGTATGGATGAAACATAAACAACTAAATAAATATTTTTTGCCTTGCTAGTTTATTCCAAAAGAATCTTGTTCCAAACTTTCATCATCGTGTTTTAAAAATAATTGTAAAACAAATCAATTAATTACAAATCGTCAGGTAGGTAGCTAATTAACGTCCCACTGGGCAACACAACGGGCTATTGGCGATTATCTGAGATCAATAACAAAGGGAAAGATTCAAGAACAACGCCTCGTAATTTTGAACAACGGTAAAATGACGAGAATAACACCTCAGCTGTAAATCTACTCTCGAAAATTCCACATCACGCCAAAGTGAGGACATTTGACCCCACGACGGATTTAACATGCAACTACCCCCATGTACATCACAGTCTTTGGATGGACTCAGTTTTGAACTCTAAATATTCATGTAAATATTCCATTGCTCTATCAACTGGGCGACCACTTTAAAAGATCGGCAAAACAAATATAATTTAAAAAATAGTTTTGTTGTCAAACGTTAGTCCTATTGAATCTGGCTAGGTATTCAGATCAGGATAAATAAAGTAAAACAGCATACAATTAAAAACAAAACTATTAAAAATATTCAGCATTTTGAATTGTCTTAAACTAATCGTTCCAAACTTTTTTACCTTTATTTATAGTAAGATACGAATAAATGAATTAAAATATCATACCAGCATACTGTGTGGTTGTGTTTTGATCCTGATTTTTTTCTTTTATTTGTCAGTACTATTTAATGTAACTTTTATTTTGTTTGTTTTGTGCTTTTGTAATGTAAAACAAGAAATATTCTTTGCAAAACTAATCAGTCATACACAAACTACGCTTCAAACTTCACCTCTGCGTTTTCAATACAGCGTTGATTCACTAGCACGTAAATTCAACGAACTATCTCCACCACTTTTTTAAAAAAAACTATAAAAAAATTTAACGAATCTGAATCTAATACGAGTTTAGACAAATACCAGAACAAATCTTTTTAACGATGCGTAGTAAAGTTGCTTCAAACTTTACCTCTGCTTTTTCAATACAGCGTTGCTCCACAAGCACGTAAATTCAACTAACTATCTCAAACACTTTTTAAGAAAAACGGTAAAAAATGTATGGAATCCTAATCCAGTATGAGTATGACAAATACCCGAACAAATTTTTTTAACGAAGCGTAGTAAAGTTGCTTCAAACTTTACCTCTGCGTTTTCAATACAGCGTTGTTCCACTAGCACGTAAATGCAACGAACTATATCCACCACTTTAAAAAAAAAACTGTAAAACAATTTAACGAATCCGAATTTAATATGAGTTTAGACAAACACCCGAACAAAAATTTTGAACGATGCGTAGTAAAGTTTCGTCCAACTTTACATCTGCTTTTCAATACAGCGTTGCTCCACAAACACGTAAATTCAACTATCTCAAACACTTTTTAAGAAAAACGGTAAAAAAATTAATGAATCCTAATCCAGTATGAGTATGACAAATACCCGATCAAATATTTTTAACGAAGCGTAGTAAAGTTGCTTTAAACTTTACCTCTGCGTTTTCAATACAGCGTTGCTCCACTAGCACGTAAATTCAACGAACTATTTCCACCATTTTTTACGAAGATCTGTAAAAAAAAATTAACGAATCAAAACCCAGTATGAGTATGACAAACACCCGAACAAATCTTTTAACGATGCTTTGTAAAGTTGCTTTTAACTTTACCCCGGTTTTTTCAATACAGTGTTGCTCCACTTGCACGTAAATTCAACGAACTATCTCCACCATTTTTTAAGAAAAATTTAA
The DNA here is from genome assembly GCA_947359465.1 of Metellina segmentata. Taxonomy (NCBI): domain Eukaryota; kingdom Metazoa; phylum Arthropoda; class Arachnida; order Araneae; family Tetragnathidae; genus Metellina; species Metellina segmentata. The sequence continues at coordinate 48,982,425 of OX375878.1, forward strand.
AAAAATGCTACGAATTCGAATCCAGTGTGAGCCTGACAAACACCCGAACAAACTTTTTAAACGATGCGTAGTAAAGTTGCTTCAAACTTTACCTCTGCTGTTTCAATACAGCGTTGCTCCACTAACACGGAAATTCAACGAACTATTTCCACCATTTTTATACGAAGAACTGTAAAAAAAAATTAACGAATCCAAATGCAGTATGAGTATGACAAACACCCGAACAAATCTTTTTAACGATGCTTTGTATAGTTGCTTTTAACTTTACCCCGGTTTTTTCAATACAGTGTTGCTCCACTTGCACGTAAATTCAACGAACTATCTCCACCACTTTTTAAGAAAAATGTAAAAAAATTTAACGAATTCGAATCCAGTATGAGCATGACAAACACCCGAACAAAATTTTTTAACGATGCGCAGTAAAGTTGCCTCAAACTTTACCTCTGCTGTTTCAATACAGCGTTGCTCCACTAACACGGAAATTCAACAAACTATTTCCACCATTTTTTTTTACGAAGAACTGTAAAAAAAAATTAACGAATCCAAATCCAGTATGAGTATGACAAACACCCGAACAAATTTTTTTCGCGATTCGTCGCAAAGTTGCATTTGAAGTTTCCGAATAGCCCGAAACCATCCACGCCGTCTGATTTCCTTCATGTGCGGGAGTCTTTAAGTACTCTAATCGCATGCTAAAGGGCATTTCCGCCATACCGGAAGCAATTGTTCGCGTTTTGTAATGAGCAAAGAGCGCGTTTTCCTGCCATGGAGTGGCTTGGGGTCGCTTTTTGCGGGGGTGAAGCCGCGCGAAGCTGCAGCAGCGCCTTGATGTTCCACAAAAGATTCCCTGACGCCAAACCTTCACTCATTCTTCCGCCGCTCATTCTGCACAGCGGTCTCTCTTTTGCACAACGGGCGCGACTCGGACTTGAGAGCGGAAAACCATCTACAGGAGGAGATGGAGGATGGATAGAGAGGAGTAGGGATCTCGAAGGCGGTTTGGAATGTTTTTCTTCCCTTTCAGTTGCGAGAAAAAAGTTTGGGGAACTCTTTGAGAAGTTGGTTGTCATTACTCACTGGTAAGTCGAGCACTGTTTCTGAAATTTGTGGGTTTTATTTATGAAACATTGTGCGTTAATCTACTTTTTATGTGAATTGTAATCAATTATCAAGCGTCGTTTTAGAGCTTGATGCCTGTTTTGTGTATTATTTCATAATATTCATTGCATTAATTATTCATCCATTGGAAGTGGGAGTTTAAAGAGAAGAAAGGATCCGTTATGGAAGTAAAAACTAATTTTTTCTCTCTAATTTGTGCTCTATAAATATTAATTTTCTGCGCCATAATTATTTATTTGTACCCCATAAGCAATTAATTTATCCGTACAATACAAACTTCTCTTTATTTTGAGTTTGATACTTTAATGCCACTTATATCATTTGTGTTTCATTTTAAAGAAAGTTCAAATACCGTTTATGAAAATTATAAAAACAATGCCCCTTATCTAAAAGTGGAATGTAAAAAGTTGGAAAACATCTAAACTTTAGGTATCAAACATTGGTTAATTTACTATAAATGTCCATTGCATTTAGATACTAAAAGCTATTTGTTAATATTTTTAGTACATAATTGTTTCACTGAAGCGAAAAATATTATACTATCTAGGATACATCCAAAATAACATAAATAATAATCAAAGGATAGCTATAAATAAAAAATGATAAAATATATATCATCACTTTAAAAATATCTGATAATATGAGATTAAATTAGTGATAAAATTCAATCTTGACATATCTATCTCTTTGGATAGACTTTGAAAAACAATTTTTTTTTAGTTGAGAGTAGAATCACTGGCATGTAATTGGAGTAATCTGTTTGCTAGCAAGTATAAGTAAATGAATTAATAAATATTTTAATTAGTGAATATTTGTTTTATCATACAAAAGTCTTAAATTGGGCTATTACGATTTTAAATTCCTACAATTCTTAAAGTTTATTGTTTACATTATTTTTAAATGCAACCGCATTTTATGATAAAGATGATGGTGCAAATATTTCTATGGGGCTAGTTACTACTCTAAGGGCTCAAAGCTCAAAAACTTTGTATTAATTTTTACTCTCTTTATAGTTTTGATCAATATACTATCAATGAGCACTAATTAGATAGTACGGAAGAAAGTTTTTACACTGTTTAAGAAATAAAGAACATTTACATTTTCAACATCAATGTTTAAAATTGTGTTAATTTAAGTTTATAATTGTTCTGCATTTTTCTCTATGATGTAAACTTTTAAATTATTGTTTAAAATGTTTGGATTCTGAATTTGACAAAACGAAAAAAAAATGCTTAATTATACGAGTCCCTTATTAGAAAATAATCATAAACACAACACATCATTGCATAAAAGTCCCATAAAAAAAGGTACAAGCATATTTTAATGTAAATCTTAATTTTGGCTAACATGATATACTCTACTATTAAATGGAAACAGCTATGTTTGCGCGTATGTTAAATTCAGCTCTCAAATCATAAAATAACCGTATATTTTGTTTTGTGTCAGTTAGATACCTATTTCAGATAAATATGCCATTTTTGTGCTGAACTATTTACTGTTTTCACATACATAAAAGTATGGAGCACTCTTTTAAGTAATTTTAATGACTACATTAAAATCTAAATGCTTATATTGTTTATGTTTTATGACGTAGGTTGTGTGGTATAATGGTGATGGATTTAATTAAACGTTGGTAAACAATGTCAAAGAAATTGATAGTTAAAATGAGCATTAAATCGTAAATATTTTTACTCATACTAATCTTTCTTTTAAAAACAAAAACGCTATACGTACTTTTAATTCGAGCATTCATCATATAACGTTAGGAGTATGCAGCAATAGTAGCAGGTCAATGTAATAAAATTACTAATGAAGAAATGATTTTTACTTAAAATAAGATAAATAATTAAGAAAGGTACTTATAATATTAACTCGATGAAGGGTACACATGCATAATTTCACCTTGCAGAAATAAGTCTGCCTAACATGAATTTTAACCAATTTTATATTTCTAGGGAATCAAATTTTAGGAATGAGCTAGAGAATTGTTCGAAAGTAATGCATTGTACAGATTGAAGGGTTCCAAAGGAATCCAAAATATTCTATTGTGCAGAAGGAATCGTTCTAAAGTATTCTATTGCATAGAAAGCATCGTTCATAAGAATTCTATCGTACAGAATGAATCGTTCCAAATGATTCTATTGTATAGAATGAATCGTTCCTTAGAATGGGCCAGTACACAAGTTCCAAAAGATTTTATTATATAGAATGGGCTAATATAGGTAATCCAAAGAACTATATTATAAGGAAATGAGCAATATAATCATTCCAAAAGATTCTATTCTAATGAAGCTTGCAATAGAATGTTTTCAAATGATTCTAATTCAAGGAGTGGACTAAATAAAAGTTTAGTAGGGGCTGGAATTTTTAGAAAGATGCGGCTATTTAGATATTAAGTGTTTTATGGAGCAAAAGCAATTCTAAACGATTCGAAAATTTCGAGAAGATCAGAGTTAATAAATTTTTCGATTGATGTTTTGAAAACTAATCGGAAGTTATACTTACAATACCTTGAAACATAGAAATTTGAAGGATAGATTTTTAGTGAATTGTCAGCAATACCTTGAGTGAATAACAAAATTTTGGCATTTCTATTTCCTCAATATTATCTGTGAATTCAGCTCAACCTGATACATAATTCTGCCTAATTAAATGCACAATGGAAACAATAATCGCGCGAAAATCTGTTTTCGTGGAGTGAGCCAAGTTTTCCATACGAATGCTACTCTTTGTTCACTCGATTACTTTGCTCGTCCGCCCAAATTCCTCGGTTCACTAGAGTAAATTAGCACACCAGTTTGGTAATTTGAAAATAAATCAATACATTTATAGAAATTATTTATCATGCTCATACACAAACTGTTACACATATATGTTCTTCAATGTCAATCGAGTTTAAAACTGAGTCTAATCTAAATCAAGTATAAGATATGGTTTTATGACGACGTATTTTATTACAGTCTATTCTTTTTATGATTTGAAAACAGCAATTCGAAAGTCAACCAACAGATTGTAAGGTTTTCTCTTATGTCTGAACAAAGTCGGAGTGGAGTAATAAATTTTCGGCCTAAAGCGCTTACCTTCTTTAAACTATGTGATTTTAAGGTCACCGGCGTATCTGAAAAGTTATCTCTTCAGATTTGTGTGTAATGCGTAACACTTACCAGACAATCCCCAGATCATGTTTTCCTCAAAATTGTAAAATAACGTATGGAATGTTATAATGTACACATTCCATAAATTTCTAACAACTAATTATTGCTTTAATTTGTAAATTATAAAGTTGCTTATCAGTAAAGTTGTAACAAATCTCCTAAGTGCTGCATTACTTACCAATGTTTATGCATATACAAGTTCAGATTCTTTTAGAAATCTAATTGCCCCTAGTTTCATAAAACTTGTATCAAAATGTCTGAATCATAATTTAATCAACTTTGAGAAATGGGTTACATTATAAGTTACAGCGACTCAATTGAATAACCAAAGAAATTCCATACGAAACGAATCAACTTTTATACCTAGAAAATAACATCAGCTATAATTGCTTCACGCAACAAGCTGCATAAAACTTTAGGTCTTAATGCAAATAATATAGAATCTATATTATCCAAGCACGTATTATAAAGTCGCAAAAGTCAACTAAAATAACACATGGGAATTAAATATATCCTTGGATAAATGTATCCATTGAATATAAAAGTAAATGTTCTCTATTTCTGTATTTTTTGAAGCGTTCTCTTTTTAAACCTTTTTCTTAGGACCTCTTAAACATGACAATGTAATGTAGCTGAGCACATGTATAGAATCTTCGATACTATCTGCGATACATTTTCTTAGTTGTCTATGTCTATGTGGATAGCAGTATTGTTCCTTACATTTTGTACCTTATTTAAATCCATTATAAATGATATATTAATCATTAACATGTTTCATATCTAAAATGAAATAAAATTAATTACTCTTACAGTGTTAATTCTTATTTCTAAATTTCTTATTTTAAAAAAAGTGTACGGCAAAAAGGACAAACCAGTCATTTTTTACAGTTAGCTTCTAAACATCCACTTCAATTTCATTACCATTCACTTGTTAAAGTCGCGATTCGTTTTTATATAGTTGCATCTGAGCCACTTTTCGCGTTCGCTAACTAATTTTTCTGTTTTTATAAATTTATCATTCCTTTTTGCAATTAGGTTTCTGGAGTTATCTGGAGAATTTCATTTAAGTGGTGAGTTTTTCCGTAGAATTTGAGCAATAGTATGAATCTTTGTGGTTCAAATCACGCATATCTGAACTAATCGGCGGAACTTTGTTGTGGTTGATTTTGCATCGTTTATATCCGTTTGTAATTTTCATCAGTATCCAAATACTATCTATATCTGTGCTATGCATGTTAGTGAAATAAATAAATACAGATTGCTGAAAAGTTTTATATTTTAACAGCCGTATCTTGAAACTATTTTTGCTTGAGATGTAACATATAAATCTTATGTAGTAACTGCTAATACTTCTCGTTCTCTAATCAGCATCATTAATTTATTTGTTTTTAACATCATTTATTAATCCGGATTTCTTGGTACAGAAATTGATTGAGACATTTCTGCATAACCTTAATCCCATTTTCAATCTTTCAATATTGTATAGGTCAATAATGAAGTTCCATATGTTTTCTGCTGATAGGAAACAGTATCATTTGCTATTGTTATAGTTGGTGAAAATAACAAGCTTACAACACTCGTATATAACTATAAATCTAAAACATAAGTACTATCTCAATATTATCACTATTGAGATTTCAGAGTAAACAAAAGAATCAGATGAAAAATGACAATTTTACGGCAACGACCGTATGCCCTCGCATGATACCATACGAGGGTTATCTTAAAATACACTTTTTCACCGTTTTAACTACCTTTACGTTTATAAAATTGTCCTTGACTAATCAACTATATTAAAATTCGGAATTCATTTTTGAAAGTTTTATAGGCGAAATGGTTAAATGTTATTAAAAAACATGCCAGGTGGCGTCATATTAAGAATATATAGAAGAAATAAATAAAAGAAACACTTTTTTCCGGAGAAATATTACCACTACCTATATTTAGCTTGTCAGAAAAAAACTGTCATACTGTATAAATATCTTGGAATACTGGTAGTTAAGTAACTTGGAACTGAATATGTATTTTTTAAATAATTATAAGGGTATATAGAACTTAGTATGTCTGATTTGGTTTTTACTGATGCAACGAGAATTTATGTTCCTATAAATATATATTTGCGATAAAAATTTTTCTTGATGATTGGAATCTGTAAACGAAATTTTGTTTTTTTACTTTACATTAATAAGTTAATATAATATTTTCTCATTCTATGAGTATTCATTTGCTTTTTCGCTTTCTGATTTCGTTCTGTATTTAGTTGGTTTTACTTTTAAATTAATTAAAGAACTTTTCAAAGTAAGTTAACACAAATTTCTTAGTGAAGATCTTATTTGAATGTAGGCTATTTGAATATAAATATGTATTTCGTAAAAAAAAGTAAGATATTGTTGATTCAATATTCCGTATTATTTAAGTAGATGATGTGGCTGATTTCTAACGCCAGATATCTCAAAAGTATTAAATCTCGAGGTGTATGTTCAATAAATTCTAAATATGAGGCAATATTTTAGCTTTTACATAATATACATCCCTAAGTACATTATTAAAAAATGTATTATATTCACGGAATACAACACTTCTTGAGTAAATACATACAACAGAATTAGAACAAAAACGAAAAATTTAGATACAAATTATTAAACAAGCTTCCTTAATTACTAATTTTAGAACAGGAACTCCTCACTTAACAACTAAGGTATGTTCGTACAACTAGATCGTTGAGCATATTGGTCGATAAGCGAGGAGCTACATAATCGTTTTTATTTATTCTGAATTTCTAAAAAAAGTTTAAAGAATGGATGAAGGGTTGGAGATATCGGTTGCTAATTACAAGTTTTAATACAATAACTCATCACTAAAGCTCGGGTTTTGCATATTTTGCATATCTTCTTTTTAGACTAATGTTGATAGAAATCCGTATTGAGTGGTTTTTAGCATTTTGAAACAAATAACTCCGAATTTATTTTGCATGTTTGGGATCATTTTGAATATTTGAGTTTATTGGCATGTTTTGTGCAGATTTGGAGATTTTTCTCTAATTTTAAACATTTTTACAAAAAAAAAATTTTTTTAAGAACTTTTTTAGCGCGTTTGGAAGGAAGGTTTTCAGAAGCAATCGAATTAAAATCAACTACGAATCACAAACAAAAAATAGAAAAGGCGCAAGAAGATAAGAATATTCAACAGCCTTTCATCGCGGTCAAAGTTTGAGTCAGTGTCCCAGTCTTTGAAGAAGAACGAGATGTACCAAGATCAAGGTAATGTTGATAAACAATATTGCTCTTTATAAGTTGGAGAATGAACATTTTAGAGCATTCTTGAAGAAGTTCACAGGTAAAGAAATTCCTCATGAAACGACACTCGTAAAGAACTACATTACGCCAGTGTCTGAGGTGATAGAAAGACTTCAAAAAAGGACAGGTGATTCCCCCATCTGGATGTCGATGAAACGACTGACCCGAGCTGGCGATACCTAATTTATGTAGAGTCTGAAAAAACAAATCACTCCACGATCGCCAGGACAGTGGATGAAGCGATTAATAAATAAAATTGTGCATCAATTGAATAAAAGTGTGGCTATTTTTTATTTTATCCTCCTCACTACCCTTTTTGTAAGAATTAAAATTTTATTTTTGCAATTTCGCATATTTTGGGGTTTTAGCGCATATCTTAAGATTTGGTATTGCATATTTCAGGTCACATTTTTGCATATAGATCCGAGCTCTACTAATCACTTAACGAGCTAATGGTGTTCATATGACTAGGTCGTTAAGTAAATTGGTCTAAAAAGAAATGAGATTAATTGTTTTTATTTATTCTGAATAAATGGTAAGTCTAAAGAAAGGGAAAAGGGTTTGGGGTTTTGATAACAAATCACTAGTTTTTTATGAAATTATCCAGAACTTTTGCACCACTAAGAAACCAAACAGGAAATGGTAGGAACAGGGAAGGCATGGTGAGCCGATAGCTAACATATATCATGATAAGAGCATTCGGACTTTCTAATTATCGAGCTTAACGTCGGCTAAATTTTCGTGTGTAGAGTCCGGACGAGCAAATGTACCGAACCAAGCTACGTATGAAGCCTTCCATTTTATTACTTTGTATTCGAGACCTATATGTGTGAAAGCGATCTCTTTCTTAGTCTCGGAATGAGAGACTAGGGAAGAGATTGTTTTCACAAATATAGGCCTCGAATAACGCTGGAGAGCTGGTCGAAAGTCCAAGTGTTCGTTAAATAAGTAGGTTGTTAAATAGTCATGTTGTTTAATAGGTAGGTCGTAAAACAGGTAGGTCGTTGAATAGTTGTCATTTAATCGGTACGTCGTTTAATAGGTACGTGGTTAAGTAGGTACGTCGTTAAAGAGATACGTCGTTAAATAGGTACGTCGTTAAATAGGTAAGTCTTTAAGAGAGGAGTGTCCGTAAACTACAGAAAAATATTTATTTATGAATTCAGCACTGTTAAATTATGAATATCGTATGATTTACTTACCCCTTGAAAGTGTATAGAGATGTGTGTATAGAAAGATGAATAGATAGCTGATATATAGATGAAAGTGTATAGAAAATATAAATGCATAGAGAGGTGTTACGTATTTCATGAGATGCTTTTTAAATTTTAAGACTGATATGAGTGACAAATGAGAGAGGTACGAGTAACATAAAATAAACTGCTAGAAACAAATACCAGCTAAATAAAATAAAACTTTGACTTTACAATAAAATAGTTTTAATTAACACTTTTAAATTCTGAGCTCTTGTACTGGATAACAATGCATTATACAGATAGAGATTTTCCCAAACATCTTTTTTGACTTTGCCATCTAAATTTCACTTTGTTTACAGTGAAAGGCTGTGCATTATTAATATAATGACCAGATTTCTGAACATTTTATTTAAAATATAATGCAATAATACACCCTACTAAAATATTTTGAAAGAATCTAGTTATTTAAAAGTAGTAAAATTTGCTATGTATAATATAATTAGCGGAAGATAAGATTTTATTTCTTAAGATATTTTAAGATATTAGTCAGATTTCCTCTCATAAAATTTTAATGATCGTTCCTTTCTTATAGAAAGTCAGACTTTTGTGAAAAACTAAATAACTTTAATTTATTAATAATATAATAAGTCCTAAGTACTTTTAATCCTTATATGCTTCATTATGCAGAAAGCAGGACACATTTTAAACAAAAATCATTATGCCACAAGCACAACAAATTTTTCACTGTAAGAAATTTCGATAAGCATTTGAAAACTTCTTGAAGCTAATCCGCGAAATAAATACCTGCGAACTTCTAAAGCTTTCACACAAAAATCTTTATACACACAAATATTTTCCATTATAATTACATATTCAACATCACAAGTCAACAATTTCATATCTGCTTTCATTTTCAAACCCCATTCGCTTACAGAAAAATGCTAACATTTTTCTCGAACCTATGAATAAGTTTAGCTCAATTGCTTTATCAGAACTTGGTACCTGAAAATGAAGCAGAATCATTAAATAAAAAGGGCTCAGTTCTGATTGAGGCGTCAGTTTAGAGCGCAAGACGAAAAGTTGCAGATGGACGAGTTGAGTTAGTTGATTATGTATTGTTTGAAAACATTTATTTAATTTGTTATAGACAGCACAGGTGTATGACATGATACCTGACATAATTTTTGAGGAATTCGCCGACTCACAACACCACAGCTTTCAAAATGTTCAGTTCAAACCACTGAGAAATGTGCTTCCTGTATTTGAATAGATATCGTAGAACGCTTAAAAACGATACCGCGAACAGTCGTGTTGGTCTGCGAATCGTCCAGATAAACCTCGATTTTAACACAGGAGACACATATTTTAACACAGGCCGGCTCATGCTATCTTCGGGCTTATAAGTTGTGCTACGTGAAATTGTCGCATTACTTTCTTTGATAGAAAAATCAATTGATTGCCAGATTTAAAATTTCTGTGTTCCCAAAAGTTTATTGATGCGCTTAAAATTCCAATATCTGTAACTTTAAACGCGATTCAACCTAAAATGATATCCACTCTCATCCAGAGAAAATCATAATACTAAACTGGAAATCGAAGTGGACATTTTGGAAAGCAGGACGTCAAAATCAATTTTCATCATGAATATCTCAAAAGTTACGTTTCAGTTTGACTCTAGTCGGACACTGAATACGATCTAGTACTAGAAAGTATTGAACTATACTCGATTATGTAGGAGATTCTGTGTTCATGTACAAATGACTTGATTTAGTTTACTTTTTTTCTATATCTGTTACTAATAATTGTCAGAGAGGTACAAACTTTATTATAATTATATATCTAGAGGTAAGAATGAAGAGAAATATCAAGATAACAGAGTTCTAGAAATTAGTGTCCATTAAATTGATATAATTGTAATAACAAGACATCCTCAAAAGTCAAGCTATTAAATCATTTAAAATTTCAATGCCTTTAAACCAAAACAAATTTATATGATAAGTTAATAAAAACACATGTAGCTCAATTTAATACTCAAGATGGTTTCGATGAAATATTTTGTTTAACAAGATCTGACCAATTTTATTAATGACATGGTACGTTGTGTCAGAAAAAGGAAGACCCATCTTAGAGTGAGGTTGTTTTCCTTGTTAGATCTCAGCCCATTGCTTTATATACCTGGTACCATGAACGCTAACGAGTACCATGACGTTCTGGATGATTCGGTCTTGTATATGGCAGTACTACGACGATGATGATTGTTTCTTCCAGCAAAATCAAGCTCCATGCCATGCTGCAAAATGTGTGCTGGAGTGGTTTCCTGAAAATGAGGTGAATTCGCTTAACTAGTCTGTTCAGATCCCCGATCATAATCCGATCGAGTACTTGTGGGGCAAATTGGAGTGACGAGTATGCCCTACGCCACGTATACCCATCTTCACAACAAACTCTTTTCACACGCTTGCAAGAGGCATGGTGAGCTATTACTTACATGGAACTTGTGGAAAGTATACCTTGACGTGTGTTGCAGCTGTAATACAAGCAAAAAAAGGCATACCCGTTACTAAATAGAATAACAAAGCACTTTTTCTAAAAGAATGCAGTGTCGAAATACTTTTGTCCATATAGTGCAGGGGTGGCCAACCTGTGGCGCATGCACCAAAAGTGGCGCATTGGAATATTACAAGTGGCGCATTGTATCCTTGCTCCTACTTATTCGTTTGAAGTAGGCGCCATATCTGAATCCATCTTCATATTTTCAACACCAGAGTGCTCTCAGTTCATTTGTTCAGAATTCAGAAATTGCTAAGCCCTGTCTCCAAATATTTGCACACCATCTTGGTAATAAAGGCATTGAAAGGAAATCAGACGAAATTGTTACGAGACTTATCGAGGAACTCTTTCAGGATGTATATCAGCAACTGGAAGACCTTGTCAATTCTTTTTTCTAGCTTTGAATGAATCAACGGACATATGTGATGTGTCCCAGTTAAGAATATTTATAAGAGGAATTGATGATAATTTTATGTAGTTTAGGAACGACATATACAGATGCGATTAAGCATTTTCATTCATGAAATTTATTAAAAGGAAAATGAGGTCGCGAATGACTGATTCAAATTTGAAGAATTTTCTGCTGCTCTCAGTAACAAATTGAACACCAAACATTGAGACTAGCGAAAATGAGACCAAAAGTCTCATCTATAGTAAGTAATATTTATGTGCTGCAATATATATTGTTTTACATGCAATAATTAAATTATTTAATAACGTTATATAGGTCTAAAAACATACTTTTATTAAAGAGGTTATGAAGGATATGCCAGGACTATGAACGTAAGAAGGTAAAAAAAAGTGCTTGCGTTGTATGGCGCATCTGGACTCATGTATGAAAAAAAATTGACGCTTCGTATATAAAAGGTTAGCCATCTCTGATATAGTGTATCTCATCAGGATATTGCCGATTTTCTTACGAAGACGAGATCAACATCCGGCCACTTGGTTATAATGACAAGACACATCGTCCATCAAGATCTGGTAAGTTTTTCTAACCACGAGATACTGCTCCATAAAGTTACTAGTCGTTCAAACAACAACCAGGGAGGTTGATTCAATTTTTTTATTGCTTGGGCACTTAAGGGGTTAGGTACCTTTTAAATGTCAAAATACGCAAAAAAATCACTACATTTCGAATCTTAATATCTCCATGAATAAATTATTTACATAAATGAAATTTTGTAAGCAGATTTTAACTATCTTTATCTTTTGTAAACTATTTTTTTTTTAAATTTCTACCCCTTAAATATATTGTAAATTGGACCAAAATGAAATGCATTGTTTTTGTTGTTAGAATATTATATGGTGCATTGTGCGCAGTATTCTGGGCAAAATAATTATTATTCTGAGCTGAATTTTTTTATGTACTTAAAATTATATAATATAATTACAATGACAAACTCTTGTACTTTTTTTTCAATTTCTTACAAAAAAAATTTTAATAAAAAAATTGAAAATGTTTCTTTTTTTTTCAACACAAAATTAACTTTTTTTCAAAGATTTTCAACAGGATAGACTAAAAAGTTGGTCATTTTAAACATATATATATGGTTTACATAATCAATTAAAATTTCATGTAATTCTAACCAACCATTCCAGAGAAATCTTGCGCGCAAGTGGTAAAATCACAGTTTTGAGATATCGTCGTTAAAAACAATTCGCTTGTGAAATTCTTTCGCATTAAAGGAAGGAAACAAATGAAACTAAAAGTAGAAGTCAAATACATTTTTCCCAGATAAAAAATAAAATTAATTAAACAATGTACATGGAGATGGCTTTAGAAATATAGAGCGTAGTCAAAATACATTTTTGTGATCGCTGATATCGACGAAGTACAAAATGTAAACAAACCATCTGGCTCTAAATGTTTGATTAAGGGCTTCACTCTTTTAACCATAACTTCCGTTCTAGAGTGAAATTTTACGCCAGGTTTGTTTTAAAACATTGCTAAGAAATAGAGCATTAAAATTAGATCATAATAATTTTTTTTTTTTTTTGAAAATTTAAAAGGTGCCTAACCCCTTAAGTAAATATATCTATTAAACTCACTTGGTAACTATTCTTTTGTAAATTAATTATGTATTAAAACGCATTGTAACATATCAAGTTGGAGTCTAGAAGATAAAAGATTAAAAATATCAACAAGAATCCGTCTGCTTTAAAATTTGATCCTGACTTCCAACAGCATGCATTAGCGTCATCCCCTGTCACAGACCGTTCCAGCTATCCCTCGGCGCAGGACACATTTGGGGATATTATAGATGCAAAACGATGTAAGTGCTTTGTAGGCAATATTGTCCTGGCAATAATTTAACAGATGCCATCACTGTATAAAGATGGCCAGCAAAGGAATGCCGTAAATGGACTCCAACACTTTTTATGTTTCATGTGCTTTGACACTTTGAATTTATTACTAAAATTTATTTTTGATTATTCAATCTGCGCATTCTAGGAGTGTATCATGTTGATGGGTCTGAATGATACGCGTCCTTCAAAGTAGAGATGTACTTTAGTTTTCCACGACATCTTCGTATGTGAAAGAATATAAGTCAGAAATATTCTATTTCAATTCAGAATGAATTATGTATAGTCTTGCTATTTGTTTTCCAATCTGTTGAGAATTTGCGTTAAGAATAGTGTGATAATATTGCAAAAGTTAACGGTATATTTTTTATAACTAGTGACTCGCGTAAAACTTGCGCGTGTTCTTTCAACAATGTAAAAATCTTTTTTGATAAAAACTAGCATAGAAGTTTTAAAAACTAAAAATTGTAAATAGAAGTCGGTAAGCTCTTTACGCTAGTGCATTTATTGTAGAATCTTTTAAATGGCTTCCAAATTTTCCGATGCACTTGAAAGGGATTAAAAAATGTATTACTCTCTAGTCCTTATAATAAGAATCTACTAAAACTAAATTTATCTTTAAATAAATAGTCTATAAAGGGAACAATTTAATATAAAAATAGTAATTTATAGTAGTTTTATAAAATAGCAATCTCTCCCAAATTAATATCGACACCAAAGTCATCAAAGAAACATCCTATGATGTATTTAAAAATTGTTTTATTCAATATAATTTTTTTTTAACTGCAGTAAAGGTATGATTAAACTTTATTCTCGGATATAAAAAATGTGTATTTAATTTTCACACACAAATATATAATTAACTGGCAATTATTATTAAATTTTGTGGTTTTCGAAAAACACTGTATATTTAATTCTACCAACAAAACTAAAGAAATAATCAATCGTTTTAAAACAATTCACTGCTCTTAAACTGAATGTATGGGTATTGCAAATATTTATACAGCTTCGAAAACTCGATTTGAAAATAGTTCAATTATCTTTAACCTAAGAAGTAAAGCTATTTGTTCTCAATTAGCAATTTCATTACTTATTCGTTGTAAAGCTTAAATAAGACAAAGAGAAAACAAATTTTAAAATGAGCAATTGGGCACTCTGTAAATTGACACAGGGACTTCAAAAGACTAAATTTAATGATGTTCATCTGACTCTTTTATAATATAACCTCACTATTTTATGATGTGATGAGTTTTTTATCAAAGAAAACTGGGTTTGTTAATTTACATTCCTAAAAACAGAGAACTGACAGATGTTCTGATAAATGCAAACTTTACGCCCAGTTCCTGGTTTTAAAGATTTCTCACACATATGCATAGACAAAGACTGCAAATCAATTCGAAATGCGTTTGAGCATACGAATGTTCTAGTGTATATTAATATTTGAAAGAAAATTAAATAAAAATACAAGTTTCGAGTTCCATGCGAAAGGGCCGACCAACCGGTTTAGTGGTTAAGGTGTTAGCCTCTAGATCGACAGGTTCCTGGTTCGAATCCGGGTACGGGCATGGATGTTTGTAAGCTTATGGTGTAGAGGCGGCTGGTGCACCTTAAATCTGTCATGGCCGAAAGTCCTCATGTTGGGTTGGTGTGGAAGTTTGGAGAAAGGGGTGCCAACTCAGGTGTTGTTTCGTCATCTGACCGTGGTTCAAAATTACGAGGTGTTGTCCTCGAATCTTTCCCTTGAGGGACTGTTCCCGGACCGTCGTCAATAGCCCGTTGTGTTGCTCTAGTACGACGTTAACTAATAATTACTAGATACCTCGGATCGTTCCCTTCGGCTTTGTTTCCGGATTGTCGCCAATAGTCCTTTGTATTTCTGTACCACGACGTTGATTAAATACCTACCTATCTAGGTATCTAATCTTCGAAGATAGGAAGATAGTTGTTAATGGTACTGGTAATTTTAGTTAACGTCGTACTAGAGCAACGCAACTGGCTATTGACGACTATCCGGGATCAGTACCTCAAGGGAAAGATCCGAGGACAACACCTCGTAATTTTGAACCACGGTCAGATGACGAGGCAACACCTGAATTGGCACCCCACTCTCCAAACTTCCACACCAACCAAACGTGGGGACTTTCTGCAAGGATATTTTTAAGGTGCACCAGCCGCCTCTACACCATATGCTTACAAACATCCATGCCCGGACCTGGATTCGAACCAGGAACCGGTAGATAGTTGGAATTAACGTTCATTGGAACTACGCAACGAGCTATTGGCGATTTTCTGCAATTTGTCCCGGAAGGGAAGAACCGAGGATAATACTTCTTCATTTGAAATCTCTTCACGTTGGGTTTGCGTGGAAGTTTGGAGAGTGGGGTGCCAGCTCAGGTGTTGAGTGTGGTTCAAAATTACGAGGTGTTGTCCTCGGATCTTTCTCTTAAGTGACTGATCCCAGACCGTCGTGAATAGCCCGTTGTGTTGCTCTATTACGACGTTAACTAAAATTACCATTACCTCATTTTAAATATGCTATTCCGTTGTTCGTCCAACTGTGCACCGCGATTTCTTTTTCAGAGCAATGTGACTATGTTAATATGGATATGCCATAATGTTCACAGAGTAAATTAGCCCTCTGAGTGTTTCACACGTATATATCCGCTCTAATTACCTGGTGTCTTGTAGCCAGTTTTGAGTTTCTTGACCAGTAAAATCTAACGTTGGATTGTATCAACAAATAGATGAAGTTATGTATTTATGTTAAAATTCTCAAAAATAGCCAACTACAGTAATCGGAAATTTCGTGGCCCTCAAATAATTAAATATGTGGTGAATTTTATAGTGGACATAAGTAAGTAGAAATATTTTAATTTTCGGATACTTTTGGTTTTGTGCACCTATAAAGCAGTGTTTAAATAATTTAATCTGATTAAAACCATATCAGGATTCATTTACTTTTAACTATTTTTATCAAGAAATGAGTTCATTGATAAGTTGTTGAAAAATTGTAGATCATTCAGACATGCCCAATTGAGATAGCTGTATACTTTTAAAACGCAATTTTCACTCAAATTTCGTATTTTTCAAATTTTAAATAGTATGCAACTTTTTAGCTCTTCAAATCACTTCGAGTGTTACTTTTACAACTAATAGAACTGGTGATACAAAATGTAAAATTTTTCTCGAAATTCAATTTTTGTTTTGTGACACTCTTCGCAAAACAGAATATCTCAGATAGCATCAATTACATTCTTTTAAAATTTTTTATGCATGTTGTAGAAATTATATATTCTGATGATTCAGTTTATAGTTCAATGTCTGAATTACTGTTTACGGAAGTTTATTCACTTTACAAAACAGGGTTTTTGAAATATTGTTATTAAAAAATACGCATTTAAAAAAGTTGATCAGGATGTAAATCTGAATATTTTTCTTGATTTGATCTTTTTACGTGTTTTACTTTTACGAGAGGACTGACTTTAAAGTCTGTTAATTAATTAAAATGTAACAAATAATTTAAATGTAACAATACAGTAATGATAGTAGTTCAATACCAGAATCAACGTTTATGGAAGATTTTTCATTTTACAAACTGGAAAACTGCTACCTTTTTTTTTAAATACGTCGTTTTGCGTAATTTTCATTTTTGGTTTGTTTTTTAATACTGTTTACTCCATTTTCATAAAAATAAACTTAAAGCACGGTATTTTTTTCCATAAAAGGCATTTTCTAGTAACAAAAAGTCAAGTTTTCTAATAGTTTATTTCTTTCTATTATGAAAAAAAATTCAAGAGCGATAGCGAGCAGGGTGTGGAGCCCCTAGTCTAGTAAAATACTTTGGAACGGCTACACTCTACGTTTATGAGCGATGGCAACGGCCTTGGCGATTTTTTTGGCGCACTTCTAAAGTTGCCAAGGAAAGAATTATTTCCTAACTCTTTTCCTGTCACAATTTTTTTTCTTTTTACAACACACTTTTTAAGCACATTTCAGAACGTTTTAAAAAATATATTTTTTAAAAACTTTCACAAAAAGTAGTAAGCTTAAGCACATATCAAAACACCTTTGTGAACCAGCAGAGAAACTAAGCTACGAATGGTAAAAATACCCTCAAACTTATCAATTACACTAAATACAAGCATGTTGAAAAAGAAAAAGATTTACAAAAGAAAAAAAAGCAAGAAATAATACCTGATAACGTCAGAATTCTCTCGTAACAAAATAATGAAAACGAAAATGGTCAAAAAATTAAAACTCTTAATCCTGTCGTGAAAACTATTATAACAAAATAAAAATTCCACAACTGACAAAATACAAATAAATGGACCAATGGTATCACAGAAAACGATTTAAAAGGACCAATGCAATAAAAGGATATTTTAAAAACAAAATAACCAATTGGAGGAAAGAAAAAATTCCAAACGAATCAATAAATCAAACGATTTAAACGGATTTTGGTAGAACTTTCTAGAATATTCAAAATGAAAATTGAAAGTTTCCATTTGCCGAGGTTGCCATGAAAACCACAACAACAGCAACGAAAGATAGGTCGCCTTAATTTATCATAACTCGCTACTAAAAGTGCGCCAAAAAAATCGCCAAGCCGTTGCCATCACTCATAATCGTAGAGTGTAGCTCTACCAATACTTTTTCCAATAACTTCCGCTGATAGGGTACATATATCTTAAATTTCCATGTATAAATTTCCAGGTATTTTAAGGGGTCACCGTCAGTTTGTCCACTGGTTTAGCAACCTATGAGGCGTAGACGGCGCGAATTCTATACCTCCCTAAATATATTTCTACCTTCTGCTACAGTCAAACTTTTCTTTTGTGTATATGTTCAGCTTGTGTTCTTAATATAGCCTTTGTGCCATAAAACTCAAATTCCAAAACCAAGTGCTTGAAGAATAATGGGAAAAGGTTTTTGACTGTTGATAGTTATGGTGGCTTCACACCAACGGCGACAACGACAGGCGACATTTTGTCGCCGGTCTCTGTTGCTGTCAAAAAAGCCTTCACACTGCTACTGACAGCAATTGATTTGCGCATGCGCAAAATTTTCTTTTTCGAAAGCAAAACATTTATTTCCGCTTCTGATTCTGCAATATGGCTGACAGATCGCGTCCGCGTTTAATAAAACTCCTTTTACAGCAAAAACGCACGTAGCGAGAGTCACAATCTTCATTATGATTGGCTGTCGTCGGCATGGTGACATGGACGAAAGTAGAACTTCCTTCAAGACTTGAAAGCGCAGCGACAGAGACAAACTTTGAACAAAATTTGAAACAAAATTTGTTAGTAATACGCATGCGCAATAACGAAGAGGCATATTTACTGTCTTTGTTGCCGTTGGTGTGAAGCCACTATTAGAGAGTGTAATTACAGTTTAAGTAAATAATTGTCTTCCTAATGCTATGTTTGCTTAATAATAAGTCGTATAAAGTCATTTTAAAGACAACACTAAAAGTCACATGCACAGAATATAAGTATCAATGATTTCCCTACCTGTCTTCCTGCGTAATAGATGTTACTTGAAAAACATTTTAAGTAGCTGAAGACTAGTTCTTCCTTAGCAATTAAAATGTCCTTTTCACTTCTGAAAGGTTCGCTACTAACAAAGTGTGGAATAACCCGGATAGACAAGCAGTCAAGAAATAATTCTAGTGAAAGGATGAGTTTTGAAATGAACAGAACACAAAGGAAAGGATTTGAAAGATTTCTGAACAAAGGAATTTGTATTCGTTTAACTTTAAAGCCAAAAATTCGAATTATTTTATTCCGTTCGCGTCGAGGATTATTTTATTGCATTTGAATGCATGGCAAATTTGTACGTAATGGAGGACATATTTCCATAGTTTATTTATTTAAACTTTGTATCTACATCCAATTTGGGACACAATATTTTCTTTCTTCCTATATGTGCAGGGACTATTTTATTTGATACAAGTTTATTCAATAATACAATACTATTAAGAAAAACAAAATTTACAATTGTTTTCATTGAACAATGGTTCAATTTTTTGATTCGTAAGAAATTTATTTTCTCTTTATTCTAGTCAGAACTTGCGGGAAAGTTAATGTTCTAAAACGTATGATCACGTGACAGTTTTTCAAAGAATATAACATTCTTTTAATCTTCTAAGGGCATAAAAAAGTCTTAACAACAACAATTATTTTTCTTAACTCTTGCACTCGATATTGATCCTCCTTATGCTGTGCTAGCACGAAAAAATGTTAAATGAATGAACTCTCAGAATTTTTTTTTGTACATTCGCTTTTATGTTGCATAGCAATATCGGACTAGAAAATAAAAGCTACACAAGACAATATTCTTAATTAGGTAGCACGTGATATTTAAGACGTTAAGTGACGCTTTGTGTATGAAGCGTTATTAGTTTCTAATTAACAGTAATTTTTTGTTTATAATCGTAATTAGTTTATTTTCATAAATCGTATAACTTTGCTATTGCTTTGAACACTCATATAATCGAAGAAACAACGTAGTTTAAATAAAATGAAAGACATAATAACATAGGAGGAAGAAGTCTAAGTCTCTTAATCACTAAAATTATACATCAATATAACCCCATTTGATAAATAATAATGCAATTGTACTTTAAGTTAATTATCCCACCTACATAAACGTTATAGCAAATTAAATACTTTTTACTGTGCATCTGAAATTTTTAAAATAATTTAACTTAAATCATTTGATTTTAATCTAAATCGTTATGGGGTGGCATCAGCTAGGTTTGAAGAGGAACGTATTTTCAAACAGAGAGTTACGAGTTCGACACTTGGTCTAGCCAAAGACCGTAATGTACGTGGGGGTTGTTGCACTCTAAATCTGTCGTGGCCTCAAATGTCCTCGTGTTTCTGAAGTAGTAATTTAGAAATATATTTGAATGGATGTAATTATAATGAAATTATAGTGG
This sequence comes from Metellina segmentata, assembly GCA_947359465.1. Taxonomy (NCBI): domain Eukaryota; kingdom Metazoa; phylum Arthropoda; class Arachnida; order Araneae; family Tetragnathidae; genus Metellina; species Metellina segmentata. Next base: position 49,002,988 of record OX375878.1, read on the forward strand.
TTAGTATTTTAGTACAAGTGCATATATTCTTAGAAGTTGATGCCCGTTTCTCTCAAATTGAAAGAAGGAGACTTCCAGGCAATGACAGCAGGTTTCCCAATAAAAATATATCAACGTTTTCTAGAATGCTCAGTAGAAACAGTAATGGTCACCTAAAGGAATTTAAAATATGTTTATGATCTGATAAAAATTGTAGAAAGAATGCATCTAAATATCCAAGTTCATAATGAATTTTGAAAAGAACATGAATTCCTTAAAAACATGATAAAAATAAATCCATGCACTGTCAGGAACGATACGCATCAACATCATAAACGAGGCAAAAGAAACCTGGATGGTCTATTTTGACTGTCAAACATCTGGATCACCTGATGGAGGACAATTGAGGACAGTTTATTCATTCCTAATGTATCGTAGTTCACCATTAGGTAAGTCTTTCGGGAAACGAAGTACGAAGGCATCAGTTGACGGACTCTGGGTCTGTATCACATTCTAGGGGGAGGGGAAATCAGAGTTTATCACTAAAATTGCTATTGAAGTCGTGTTACAAAATAATTAAGGATGTTTCCACACGATTTTTCAATGTAAAAGAGCGTTTTTAATTTCCTAGTTCAAAAAGGTGAGTTGAAGTCTCTCCGCCGTTGGCTCACCTCAAATCACATCAAAAAAGGACTTCCATTGTTGTCATACAACTGGTCAAATCAATCAGGCGCAAAATAAAAGGTCTAATGCAGCTGAGTGAATAGATCAGGTCCAAAAATAAAAGGTCCAATACAGTTGATCTTGAAATCCAGTTCGAAGACAATAAAAACTTCAATGTGGCCGGTCAACACGCAACATGATGAGTCGCACTTAATACGCAGATATCGCGCTGGAATCAAGTGAACAGAGGTAGAAGTAGTGAAGTAGAGACCGAGGATCAACACAAAAAATAATCTCCTAAAAATAAAATGTCTGCCCAATTTAGTATGGTATCTTCCACTGGCGGAGACAGCAGTAGTGATTCTGGATGAGGATGGAGATTGGTGATCAATACAATAAAATCCTCGAAAGAGTCTGCTCGATCACTCGCGGTGTCATCCACAATCCCTTTTCCATAAAAAACGATAAGCGAGAGGGAGTTTATTTTCTGCGGGGAGGGGGGGGGGGTTCCCGCCATAGAAGAAAACCAGATGAGCGCCCCCCTGGATGTACTCACACCTAGATATTCAGCGTACATGACGTTATTTTTGTCCCGCAACCAGTATTGTTGAATGTACCGAAAATACCAAATACGTGTCCACCGAGGGTCCGCGCCTTCAGATACTACGATCCCTCTCCGTTGAAAAGACCCCAGACATTCATCATAGGTAACCCCTTCAGCTTTCTTCCCTGGGTGGATGTAATGCTATCTTCAACCGTTACATTTTTAAAACATCTAACGCATCTCAATAGACGCAAAATACCAAAACATAACCCACTTGAAAAATTCACCCCTTAAAAAACTCCAGACATCCACTTTGAGAGAACATCTCCTACACCGCGAGGGAGTCTTCAATTGCTAACCCCAATTGCCGGAGAACCGAAGAATGTCAGCGCTTCTGTAAAATTAGGAAAAGTCTACTTGTCGACACAAAAAAAAAAAAAATTTATCTTAAAGTAAACAATCCTAAAAACAATTCTAACTTCACAAATTCCTGTCATAGCGACTTGAAACCACTGTCAAAATAGTCATCTGAGACCAGACAGTAAATATGATCGGGATTTCGAGTCTCTGCGATTAAAAAATATCTATATTATTCCAAATTATTCAATCTGTCAACCCCAATAGGGAAGAGGATGCTAAGGGTTACACTTTTCCTGGGTTTTTTGAACTGAGAGAGATTGGAGAATCTGGGGTGCCCGGACCCTTCTTGGTACCACTTTTGGCACAGTTTTCAAATTTTTGTCACAGGCAACCAAACCGTCTGTGCGAAGGACTTCGCCAAACACTCCCGTTTTTCCTCGTGCCGAGAGGACGGCGTGAAATGGTCACCACGAATATGTACTCGGACTTTTAAGATGTACTTCGGGGCGGACATTTCCCCAACTCTTGTACCAGCGGGGGACATTCACTTGGCATCCCCGCTTCTGCGGAACCACCTCTCGCTATTCTTGACGTGGAATCGACGGACGGAGGGTTGTTGATTTTTAACCGGAATATTTTTGGACAATTCGCTCTCATACACTTTGTGGTCTCCAACTCCACCCCACTGTCTTGAGTCGTTATCTCCGCCTTCGTCAAATAAATTTTTGGGATGATTCCTTTGTTTATTGACTGAAACTTCTTGGCACCAATCATATATTTCTTGATGGACTAGAGTTCTTCTTTTTTCAACTTACACCTATATTCTCTTTGAACTACACAACCGTACAATAAAGGACCGGACGCCAGCAGATTTCCATAAAATCCGACTATTTATTTGGGGATGTTTTTCGTGGTATGGCCTGGGATCTTTGTCTGTTGTTCTAGGTAAATTGAACGCCGACGCCAACATGAACATTTTGGACAATCAGGTTCTTCCTACGCTGTGGCAATTTTATGGCGAATGACGAATGTTACTTCCAGGACGACAACGTTCTATGTCAAATTGTAGTCTCTGTCAAGCAGGGGCATCAAGATATGGATGTGAAACGTCTACATTTGCCTGCTCAGACTCCCGACCTAAGTCCATAGAACTTTCGTTGGACAAGTTAGACTGACGCTTACGGACCATGGAACCACGTCCGAAATCGACAGCTGAGCTGGCGACATTCTTGCAGCAGGAATGGACACAAATACCCATAGCTGTGTATCAAAACCTTGTTAAGAGTATGCCCAGAAGGGTTGCCAGTGTAATTACAGCACGTGTGGGGGGACCATCCGCCTATTAAAGCACGTATTATTTCCCTTATACCATCGCATCTTGCTTTCCGGTCCATTATTGTAGGGTAGTGTATATATATTGTGAAAAATCAAGAGAAAATCAATTCGACGACAGGGAATTAATTTTAAGAGGTGTGGAGAATGAACACGGTGAACGCTTATTTACTATTCTTGAAACAAAAATTAAAACAAACATCATTTTATCGAAAATATTCACTGTACAAGCAAACACTCCATTCTTATTTATATAGATAAGAAACGGGAACCAACTTCCAATAATAATAGGCTCTTCTGCTAAAGAACTAACCACTATCTTTTAAATTATAATAACATCCATCCAAATCCAATTTTAAATTATTTACTTCAGTTGGCATGGTGCGGATGTTTTGAGAGTGGTGTGCTAGCCCAGTACGACGTCAATTAAAATACCCACTTACCTAAATCACCAGTATCTATCAAAACTTTGATGTATACAACGCTATATATGCTAACATATCTTCATATTTTTCATGATAACGTAACGTCAAATTTAATAAAAATGTTTGGTGATTTGAATTAGTCTTGACCTCAATCAATCTGCTCTTATAGACTTGCCAATAGTTAACCAAGTTAGGAATGTGATTAATTTTTGAGATGAGGTGTTCAATTAATAAAATCCAATTAGAAGTAATGATTCTTCTGGGAAATGTGCTTTGTTGAGCGACTTAATTGAGTTAGTCATGCAAAACAGTTTAGATGAAAATTGATTGGTTTGTTTTGTTACCAACGTACAGATTTTGCTTAGCAAACATTATTTGACAAGTACCCCCTATATATATAGTATTGTTGTATTATTTGTCAATGTTAACATCCGCAGTAAAGCTTAAGGTTTTATCTATTCCATAGCTTCTCCTTCTTTTTATATTTTTAATTATTTGTCATGCTTATTTTTTGCTTTCGAAACAAATAACATGCACATGTGATTAATTTGAGGTGCACTCAAAGCAGACAATTGAAATTTGGAAACTGCTAGATATATACAAGCATAGAAAATACCCTCAAACACGGGAAGTTATAAACCTTTTAAAATAAATATTTAAACCAAATGTACAGTTGCACAAACCGATTTCGCCATCTAATATGCTCAGTCTTACAGAATACCTCGCGTGAAAGGAACTATATTTCTGCAATAAAGACTGTTAAATTCTCCGGGTTTATAAATGGTAGAAGAAAACTCTCATATAAGAATTCAGATCAAAACAAGAAACTAGGCTTAAAGCAATAAGAAAATCAGAATCTAAGACATTCCTAATAATCCTGTAACTGATAAAATTACGAAAGAAAATTACTCTACCGTCAATTGAAGGCATTATTAGATCACCATTACCTGATATTAAGAGAAAGTAATAAGAAGAAATTGCTTACAAATATAAGAAATTATACTATTATTTAATAGAACAACAACGCTGTGATCCTTATTTGATAAGTTTGGTTTGAAAATTGACTCTCTGAACAGTGTTTGAGAATGGTGATCAGATTCGACTAGCTTCAAATAAAAGTATCAAGTTAAAGGACGTTATAATAGTATTCTTTTTTCCTTTGAGAATTCTTGGAGAAAAGGATATATTTTCTGTCCTGAAAATTAATGTTCGTTTCTTTTGCCTTAAGTTTAAAAGTATTTTTTCTAGTAAAAAGGTCTTAGTCGTATGCATGCGAAGATAATTAACCAACCCGATCCTATTAGAAAAGCTATAGATACTCCGTACACGTCCGACCATCTTGTTCCACTTAATTTCAAAAATGGGGTTTTTTTTCTAGTACATTGATTCCACACTTCTTAGAGGAGTACATGGTTTGGGAATACTTGAAGGAGAATTTTTATTAACTCGTTGCAAATTATATGTACATTATTAATTTCCTTAATAACATTAACGAAAATCTCTTATACAGTGTGTATCGAAATGATAGGTCCACCCGCATTTTTCAAAATTTCGACTCTTAATTTAGAATAAGAGTCACTTTTTTTGGTGGAGATAATTATACAATAATCGTTATAACTATTTAGGAAGCAATTTATTAAAAATAAATAATTCATTTTTATTTTACGCAAATTTTCATTTTGAGATCGTTTTGAAAAGATAGGTCCACCTTTACAAATCTTTGCACCAAAACGTTTATTTCCACAAAATTTGTATAAATATCACAGTTTAGTCTTACTGCGGGATTACGCTGGCTGCTGTGGAGGTATTTAAGCAGATTTGAACATCACGTTGCAATCAAATGAAATGGGTCGTCGTTGCAGTTTTTCGCTGATTGAGCAGGGGAAAATTGATGCATTTAAGAAGTGTGTAAATTGAATAGAGGCACAGCTAAACTTTTAAACAGATCGCATAATGTTGTAAACAATTTTGTGCGACTTGGAAATGCTTATTTCGCTAAAAAATCATCTGGGCGGCCATCAAGAGTGACACCTCGACAAAGAAGAAGTATCGTAAAGGATTTAAAATCTGAAAATACGAGTTTATCCACTTTGGCCAGGCAACAAAACCCTCTAATATCAAAATCTACGGTCCATGGAGTGGTAAAACAGTTCGGCAATTTAGTTTACTGGAAGAGGAAAGCGGCTCCGAAATTAACTAAAGAGCATAAGAAAAGCGATTGAAATTTGCAGAGGAAGTGATGTCCTGGAAAGAAGACTGCCATCGAGTAATATTCAGTGATGAAAAAAAATTCAACCTGGATGGTCCAGATGGCTAGCTGTATTACTGGCATGACCTGCGTAGCGATGGAGAGATATTCTCGAAGAGACAAGCTGGCGGTGGTTCCGTTATGGTATGGGCCGGATTCGGACGTACAGGAAAAACTGATATAGCATTTGTAGACAATCGTTTGAATGCTGCAGCCTACCTACAGCTGCTTGAACAATATTTTCTTCCACAATTAGAGCACATTGGAGGCCCGTTCTTTATGTTCCAACAGGACAATGCTTCTGGGCATACTGCAAAGTCCACTTTTGAATGGTTTCTGGATAATGGTGTATATATTATCGATTGGCCACCTTGCAGCCCTGACCTGAATCCGGTAAAAAACATATGGGCCTTACTCGCAAGAGCAGTGTATGCAGGCGGAAGACAGTACAGCTGTACTACAGACTTAAAAAACGCTATTTCCTCCGAATGGGCAAAAATCGAGACGAACTCTTTACAAAAACTTGTAGAAACTATGCCGAATAGAATTTATGAGCTCATTCTGAAAAACGGTGGAACAATTTCGTATTAGTTGAACACTAATTCGATGTTTGGTTCAGTGGACCTATCTTTTTGAAACAGCTGTTTCACATAATTTTTGTCTTCCGTATAATTCCTATGATTTGTATGTTATTTATGCATAATTTTTTCATTGTATGAACTAACGTAGTTTATAAAATAGTACTTTGTACACAATAAAACTTTTTTTACCAACATAACTTTCGATTTTACTAGTAGACCTATCATTTCGATACACACTGTTCAGAGGCTGTTCACACATTTTTAAGCAATACATATTATATTCACAAAACTAAATTACATAAAATTCTTGTGTTTTAAATGTTCTAATTGATAGCCCGTATTCTGAACTATCTTTCGACACCGTAATTTTCAGGATAATAATGCCTTTTGAAGTGTCAGAAGAGGCATTCTATCCCATTCCTATTGAACTGCTTTCTAGAGTAAGGATTGTGGGACGACGTTTGGATAGTGCAAATTTTAAAAGTCTGAAAGCACAAAAATCCATACGTGGTACATCGGGAGATTTAGTAGGGATATCAGTGAAGGGTTATGGCCTTGATATAGGTTTTTTGTTCCATTTCTTTTAGGAAATTTACAGTGGATTTTGATGTGGGACTGCTAGCTTTGTCTTGATGGAGTTCCACAGATTGATGGCACTGTGGGTAAAGCGATGGTATTTCAATCAGAAAAATTGGCGATAAAATATGTTCCTGATAGTATTTGGAGTTAATCTTGACATTTTTTCCCACTCTCTTTATTTTTAACTTGCCATTATATAAAAAACCAGCAACAATCATGAATCCCTTAGGAAAAATTTCTTTCGATTCTGTGAACCATGTACTTAAATTTTTTTTTTCCCTTTTCGTGATAATAAATGGCTCTTTTTTTGCTGCAATCATTTCAATACACCCATGATTCATATATAGTGACAATTTTTTTCCATTTTTCTTTGGATAAGTGTTTCTCATATAGAATTCGGCAGCGTGTCCTGCGTTCAATATATGCTTTGCGATATGCTTTGGAGAAAGACGATGCACAATGCGTTTTTTCGCTTTCTTAAGATTTAAATCAACGTTTATCGTTTTGTTTACAGTGGACACCGATCATTTTAATGATTTTGCAACTGTCTTTTGAATAGGGGGATTTTCTTTTAACATTAAACACCGTACCTTTGCTATAGTCGAAGACGTCCGTTTCTTCCTTGGATACTTGTTTGGAATTTTTGTCCCACTTGAGGCTCCAATTTGTCGTTTCTTTCCTTTCTTATTGACGATATTACCTACCGACGCTTTAGATATCACAAAGCTATGACTCTGACATCGTTTTTGGGTAACGGAAAATGAATATTTCTCTTCGGAAAGAGCATAAATGTAGCCTTCGAACCACTGCTTCGTTAAAAACGCCATTTTGAATAAAAACAAGCCTCTCAAGCCGCAGGCGATAATTTTGACTTTTAAAAACATAGTACAACTGCAATTATTTCTTTTGCAGCAAACGATTTTTTATGACCGCTAACCAAAATCGTCTAAAAAATGTGCGAACAGCCTCTGTATAACAATTTATGTACATCGGAATTCTAAACTGTAATCATTCAAGAATTCAGTTAAAATACAGTTCGCATTGCATATCAATTCCACAGTAGGAATTTTTCATAAAGGTGTATATACGATCGAGATGTCAACAGTGAATTGATGGTACTTTTTTGAGAGTGGTATCACCTACATTAATCGATGGCATTTGGGTACTGGGGTGTAGTATAGTCTGGCTGCGGTGTTCCAGGGACGAAGCAACGGGATTCTGAAGGTGTTGCTTTAACATTTTGGTCAATCAATGACTGTGCATCACAAGTCATGTACTCCCTGTGTTCCGAAGATACCTACATAACTTTCATATCTTTCCTTTTGCCGGCACTACCCTAAACGAATCAGTTTTTGAAACAATTGTTTTATTCTCTTAAGAACTATACAAATTTAAAATTTGAATTTTCGTTCCAATGTCCCCTTGGATTAAAAGGCTGTTTTCGGTGTCAGCAGTAAGATCAACAAATAGAGAACAACATCATATGCAATTTAGAGCAATGTATTTTACGAAAATTTTAACTACATTTCATTATGTTTCTTGTATTTGACCTGACAAGGGCTCCTTTTCAGGATCGAGTAGTGATAAAAGATCGAGTAGTGATAAAATATCGAGTGCTAGAACAAGAAGATTGTAATTCTTTAATTTAAGATGGGAACTACAGTCGTTTTGTTTCCAATCATCCTAAGATTCCTAATATTGTGAATTGCGGCATTGATTTAAATCCACATCTGCACGATGTTATTCAATAGTAAAAAATACATTCTAAAGAAGAATAAGATCCAAATGTTCTTGTAATAACTACTATATTCGTAACCAAAATCTAAATAATAAACATTGGGAACCTCAAAGGTACCCCCTTTACACAAAAAGGACGATTATTCTATAGATTATTTAAGCTCAGAAGAGTACGACATTTAGTCTTCTAACTCAGTTCAGATTCACTGATTGTGATTTTATTCTTCCTTTAAGAGTGAAACGTTTTTGCGGACTTTTGTATTGAACTTCATTCTATTTTTGTCTCAATTCAAAAACATATGTAATAAATACTATAATTATGATGACTGAATAACTCATTAATAATATTGAATAAAAACTGAATTAAATATTGAGGTACTACATGTAATTAAAAGATCCCGTGAAGCCAAAATTACAAATAATTATAATAAGAAACGGGGATAAAACTGAGTTTTGTATTAAAAAGTCAATGCGAAAGCTCGAATATCTCAAAATGTATTGTTGGGAATTACACCACTATGTCTCTAAGCCCGTCATATATAAACTACCAATCCATCCAACGCTGTTATTCTGGATCAAATTTCTTCAATAAACCTTTTTTTCTTTATGACTCCAGACCTTAACATTAATCGAAAGCGAATTTTGTGATCCCACAACATCGAACAGATGACATCTCAGCGTCTCACAAGGTATTTCTTACTTTTAGTTCTTTTTCTTGTTTATTTTTTTATTTACCTTTTTTGAGTTCGTAATCTGTTATCTTTAACTCGTCATTTTTAATTTTTACATAATTTTTTTTTAGATAATTTTCTTTTTCGAAACGCAATAGTCTATTTTGTCCTTCATCATTTACACCCATGTTTGGAAGAGTACGGCTTTTTTTCAGCAAGTATGTAAAAAACCACGTTGTGATGTATTTGACAAGCTCCCCCCTGATTACGACTTGATCACCAACACCTTTTTCGTCCCTCTCGATTTCACACTATTTTTCGTTCCGTTTTCCACTATTTGATTTGTTATGTGACTGTAGGTTTTTGCTTGAAGGTTTCTAGAGGCTAATTTTCATTCGGTGAAACCCGAACAAAAATTAAAGGGGTTAAATAAATTACTCTTTCGCAAACGTCAGTCATTTTCTTTCACATCACTTTTGAATCTTCCCTTCGAACTTCCACTTGTGTTATACCGTGAGAGTATACACATAGCAGCCATAACGTGTTATGACACCACAAACACTTTTAACTAATGAACTGTCTAATAATAAAGATGGCCATCCTGAATTATCAATGGCCTCAGTGATGACAGTATAATATACATCAAAATTGATAATTTATCAAATGTTGGACAAGGAAAAGCAAAATTCAGTTATTAAACTAAAGATACTAAACGAAAAATATAAAAAGTATGACAAAAAATTTTAAAGATGCAAATTAAAATAACGTTTAAAATACGAAAAATAAAGTATCATCTTAAAACATCGAAAAATACTACACCGTGACAGTTAATATTCTGAAAATGCTTTCGCAAAGGTTTCATTTATTATAGAACTTATACGAATTAACAAATTCTTGATGATATCCATCTTCCTTCACAATAAACGAGTTTTTTCTCTTATAGGTTTTCTTATTCTTATCCTGGACCTTCTTTGACTCTTTTGGTATGTAATATCTTTGTCTTCGAAATCTTCCATATTTTCTTCAACTGAAGTAGATTTTCTGTATCCATTTTGTGAATTTTTCGTAACCCAATTGGAGCAGGCTTTTGCAATTACTTAAATATATATATATATTCACGTAGACAAAATTGATAACTTACTACAACCGTTCAATTAAGCTGAGAAATATTCTACATTTCCAACGTTCATAAATATTGCTATCCTTAGGGGAAATTAAGTGACACGGACTATTGTTATTGTGAATCTACAATCTCAAATTCAACTTCGTCACCAAGATTAAGGTATTCGAATGCTTTGTATTCATACACTGAATTGGAAACTATTTATTTTACAATATCACTCCTTTCAATAAAACCAAATGTTTCTTTATGAGTATAGATAACACCACGGTATCTTATACACAAGCGCTTTTTCAAAGAATATTATGAGCTTCAAGGTTTCTTTTACTTTTAGAGTAGCGATAAGAAAAAAGACTTTATCAAGAGGATTCAGCTCACTTCTAATATTTTCAGCAGTTTTAACATCTTGTATGGCGTATGTGATGAGTGTATCATAACTGTTTTCTTTTATCTCATTCTTGCTCACTGCGGCTGAACTGCCATAATGTTGTTATAAATTGGAGCTTAATAACACCAATTTCTTCACAGCCAAAACCTTTTAAATGTCTCAACTTCTCGCTTTCATTTTGCCTATTGTGAGGCAACTGTATGTTCCCAACATTTCTAATGTAAACGAACTTCAACTGTCAAAAGAAACCCCCTCCATTACTTTTGTATCGATTTGAAAATTCTGCTCTGGAATTCTAGAAAACTTTGTGCGCAGCATTTAAAAGAGTTTTTATAAATTTCTTGACACTTTCATAGTCATCAATTTTCTTAGTAAACCTTGTGATCTTAAGATAACCTTCATCAGAAAAATGTTCACACTTCATTCACTCGACGCTCTTCAATTGATCCGTAACAATAAGCTATTTTAATACATCCAAATAATTTACTTGAAGACCACTGATCCATTCCTCGAAGGAATTCTTCAATTCAAATCAATGTCCTTTCAAAAAACTCTTAGTAAACCATTTCTAAAATCTGAGGAAGGGTAGTTGAATTAACGTCACCCTGGAGAACTATTGGAGGTGATTCGGGAGCCCTCTTGAAGGGAAAGATCCGAGGACAACTCCGCTTAATTTTGTCCTCAGTCAGGAGACGAGATAAAGATCTGAGCTGGCACCCCACTCTCCATAACTCCGAACCACGCCAACATGAGTACATTTGAAGCCCCGACAGATTTAATGTGCACCATTCCCCACCTATCCAACGGTCTTTGGTAGGATTGAGTATTGAACTCGCACAAACGCCCGGTTGCTAATCTGTTATTTTACGAACCGAGCTTCTGTCAAAGGTACTACTCAGAACGCTTAAAGGAACGTAAAGCACATTTTACGTAATAGAACTTTATGTATGTGCGCTATTGCAGCTAGACATCATGCTGAGAAAATATAAAAAATCCAGAAAAAAATGCAAAAGAAAAAAAATTGGGAATTAAAGTGACGAGAATGGTGTTCGTGGGTTACCGGTCATCAGAAGCCTGACCAAGACAACAACAGGTGGTGCCTTATTACGTACGAGCAGAAATATTACGAAACAATTCCCATGCTCTCCCTAAACACGGTTATGAATGATGAAGATGAAGCAAAGTAACCATTGCTGTACCAAGAAGAAAATGAAAATTTAAAAGACTAATATAATAATTCGATTGATAAAGGGAATTGGAGGATTGACATACCAAGAACTTATAAAAGTAAAATTAAGAAGGTCGTATATAAATTAATTTCAAATTAAACCATACCCCAAAACGAAAGGGAGGTGAACCGTTGCCTCTTCACAACGATGTGAGCCAAAACAGTAAACGACTAAAGTTACGGGCCGAGAGTCATGAAGAAGTTAAAAACTAATAACATTGTTAAAAACCCACATTGTGTTGTCTGGGTCAGGCATCGAAACGACTCATATATATGAGCGTAAGGGCAAGAGTTGCCTAACCCACCAACAAACTCAATGGAGAAAAACGCCATTTTTTTTCTCTCTTACTCCCATTTTTTTACATATATTTTGTTTATCTACAATATGATTTGATATTCTGAAAATTTAGTTATATCATGGATCAATAATAAGTTATTTTATACTTTTAAAATACTCGAACCAGCACATTTCATAAAAAGTATAAGGTCGTAATAAAAGGTAATAATAAAAATGTCGGGATTTTTTGTGGGTTAGGGCACTTACTCGGATAGACTCATATGTTATTTGTGTAACGGCAACAGATGGATATAAGCAAAATAAGATCAACAGCTGCGGTGTTAGTTCGCCAATCAATTGGCATCTTCATTTGAATATGCTTGAAGAAGTTGCATAATATGACTAAAACTAAGACTAGCTCACCACTTTAATAAAATTCTTCAGTTGTCTGAAAGACAAGGTAGCGAGAAATAGAAGCAGAAAATAAAATGTGAGATAGCTCAAATGTAGGTTTGGACGTCAAGAAATAACATGCAATTTACAATTGAATGCAATGCAATTAGTGGATTGTTAGATGCTACTTATGGTAGCATGATTGTGCACTTCTTGTCATGGGCTGTGTTGAAAATAAGAATTAATACCATCCCAAATTTGACATTCAGTCTTATAAGTGTGACTAATTTTATTCCATTTGGAAGTAATATGCTTACCGATGCTTTTTATTAGGTATTGAAAATGGACTTAAATTAAGTATGAAATATGCGTAACAACACTTTTTGCCATTAATAGATGTAAGAAATTAAGAAACTTTGCATAGATACTATGAACGGTTATATTGGGTGTACGTAACTTTAAACTTGTTTGCCTCTATTTATTAATTTAAAAAAACTGCGTAAATCTATTCAGTTCGTAAACGAGTAAAAATAGTACCTGAATAATAAATATTAAATTAAAAATAAATCTAGGTTTAAGAGCTAAATAAAGAATTTTGGGGACATGAAAAGGTAAGAACAGATCCATTTATTCGACACTATGCTTGGTAAAATAAAATTACGTGCAAAACAATTATCAAAGAGTGTATTATTTTCTAGTTTTAAATTGAAATAAAATATTAAGAATATGTATGGAGATGTGTTGGGAACATTCAGACATTAGAGTGCTATCCAGGTTTCTCACAAAATATAACGAAGATGAAATTCCTTTATGAAGCTTCCCGGTGATCTATTAAAGAACGAGTGGACTGTTTACATTGTGGGTTACACGCAACAAAAAAGATTTGTGAAAGAACTCGTTAGAATTTACATCTCTTGTAGTACATGTGTATCCAAAGGAGAATAAGACCTACGTGGATATATCCGTCTCGGAAATTGGAAAGGTAAATTCCGAATCCACTCGAAATAAATTCGAAGTACACCCATACATCAATGCTGCAAAGCAAACATTCTATTTCCCTCGAAGGGGAGAAAATATGTCATGTCTTTTACTATATGTATCCTGGAACGCACAATAGATATCCCATAAAACATTTGCATAACAAAGGAACCTCGCTGAGCATGGAACCTACGCAGCATTTATGCCATGCTTCGAAGTATGTTCCGAGTCCCACCCAGCATACTGCGAGCCTCTTCTGTGAAGAATTATTTTCCCTGCAAAGGGAAAAAACCCTAGAGAGAAAATAGATTGCTTTCACACTGTATTAGATTTACTATTCCCGAACTTAACCCAAACGGACGTGCTCCTCTTCCTCTGTGTTGCAGATACATGGATTAGGATCCGCTTTTCTTCCAAGATTGAGTGGAAGCAAAGATAATCAAATAGTTTAGTGTGGCCGACACTCGTCACACCAGGGACATCGCCTTTCAATCGAGAACGATACTCTGCATTTAATTCATGGGGAGATCGGCGTTATTAGTGGAAAGCGGTCTATTTTTTTTTTACTGTCCGGTCATTTACCCTTAAGTCAATTTGGGCTTTTGGCTTACCATCCATTGCAAGTGTACTCAGAAATGGCAGACTTTAACCCTACAAGTGGTTTCTAACGAAACATTTCGTTCATCAATATTTGACTGATTTTTGCAAATGAAAAGGTATTTCGTCACCAAGATACTGGCAATTTTTACAAACGTAAAGGTATCTCGTCACTAAGATACTGCCAATTTATTGAATGAAAAGGAATCTAGTCACTAAGATACTGTCAATTTTTGTAAATGTAAAGGTATCTCGTTAGCAAAAGATACTGCCATTTTTTTAATGTAAAGGTATCTCGTCACTAAGATACTGCCAATTAATTAAATGAAAAGGAATCTAGTCACTAAGATACTGTCATTTTTTGTAAATGTAAAGGTATCTAGTTAACAAAAGATACTGCCATTTTTTTTTAATGTAAAGGTATCTCTTCAACAACATACTGCCAATTTTTGCAAATGAAAAGTAATCTCGACACCAAGATACTGTCAGTTTTTGTAAATGTAAAGATATCTCATCACCAAGGTACTGCCAATTTTTGCAAATGAAAAGGTATCTCGTCACCAAGATACTGAGATTTGAGCAAATGAAAAGGTATCTTGACACCAAGATACTGCCTAATTTTGCAAATGAAAAGGTATCTCGACACCAAGATACTACCAGGTTTTACAAATGAAAAGGTATCTCGACACCACGATACTGCCAATTTTTTAAATGTAAAAGTATCTCGTCACTAAGATACTGCCAATTTCTTAAATGAAAAGAAGTCTAGTCACTAAGATACTGTAAATTTTTGTAAATGCAAAGGTATCTCGTCAGCAAACGATACTTCCAATTATTTTAAATATCTCTTCAGCAACATATTGCCAATTTTTGCAAATGAAAAGTAAACTCGACACCAAGATACTGTCAATTTTTGTAAATGTAAAGGTATCTCATCACCAAGATACTGCCAATTTTGCAAATGAAAAGGTATCTCGACACCAAGATACTGCCAATTTTTACAAATGAAAAGGTATCTCGACACCACGATACTGCCAATACTAAGTTGATGACATTTATGATGACGAAATACAGATCGGAGCATCAGATTTGGGTCAGGTTTCTCTAATAACATCGAGATATCTCATCTATCGAGATGTGATCAGTTTCCTTAATAACGAGATAGCTCGTTGAGACAACCGCCAGGAGGGTTAATGAACAAGGAGGAATTAAAAAATAATTTTCTTTCACCTTCTGAGTATCCCAGCATTTCGAGAAGTGCAGCATGGTCTTTACCCCGTAACGCGTATAACGACTAAATAGCCAAATCTATAGATTGAAAGAAACCCGTGAAAAACTATATTGCTCAAGGAGGTCAAAACTGGTTAGAAGTCGTAGATAGATTGTAGATATTCACAAATACCCTCAGAGGGTTAAATCACTCTACATTCATATTGTCCCAGCCACGGGTTCATTAATTAAGCGTCATGAAATTCCTATAACAGACGCCAAGAAACTAAGCACCTAAGTTTGCTGATTGTACACTATTTTGCACATATTTCCCAATATTCTGACTTTAATCTCTACGAGTCCCTCACACCTGCATCCGTTATCCGTGATTCGTTTCAATAATATTATAATGATTGTTAGATTAAATTAGTAGTTTCTGAAATCTTGCCATGAGACCTATATACCTGTACATAATAATATAAATTTCATGATATAATCGAGTTTTGCTACTTACATGGTTCTATGCATCTTGTGTGGCTAGGAGACGTCTACGTATGCTAATGGGAAGTCGAACATATAAATAGAAAACTTTAAACGTGTCTGAGGATCCGTAGAATCAAAAAATTACCATGGATAACATACTAAAAATATCTCTTTTTCTCTAATGGGCTTTAAATTCGAGTTCATTTTTTTAATACTCATAACTTTTCTCGACCATTTGAGTTAGGTATAGAGCACAACATTTGTACTGAGAAGTTTAATGATAAAAGGCATTAATAATATCGTAATTAACAAACATTATTATTGGTATTAAGAGAAAATAGAGATCTAACTACATAAGTATTAAGTTATTTGAATCAAAACATTATCTAACCAACTAATTTGGTTCTCCATGTCTTCAAAGGTAGTCCGAGTTATTTGCAACATTATTGTTCTCACATTTAATTAGAGATTTTTTTCTTAAAGTAAAAAATGGTTGAAAATATGACGGCCTAATTTCAAAAGATATAAAAAAAATCTCCCCTCAGTTGAGAATTCTTTTGATATTGTTTCAATGGACACTGTAGTTTTAACTACATCTCAACAAAGATGTCTGTACTTTGTTG
This sequence comes from Metellina segmentata, assembly GCA_947359465.1. Taxonomy (NCBI): domain Eukaryota; kingdom Metazoa; phylum Arthropoda; class Arachnida; order Araneae; family Tetragnathidae; genus Metellina; species Metellina segmentata. Next base: position 49,019,403 of record OX375878.1, read on the forward strand.
AAGCTTAATTAATTAGTTTTTTGCTATACGGTCTTTTGTCATAGACTATATTACTTTGTAAAACTGCATCTTAAAATGAAGACAGTGAAAGGCAGATTGAATGTTTAAAACAAAAGTGCAACTGTAGAACATTATTGTTCATGTTCAAAGTGCTATCTCTTTAATGTTTAAAAGCATTCTCAGAAGTAATAAAAAAATTTTAAAAATTTTACTATGCTCTCATCAACCTGAAACTAACGGGAAATCTGATAACAGATGAAAATAATATCCCAGCCTTAAATGTAAATTTGATTATACATCAAACCCCCAATCTTCCCGGAACTAAATTATTAGAATATGAATATGGAACACAAGGGTGTAATAATACCTATAATCCCAATTACACGACGCAGGGAACCCAAATAACCTGCCTTGAGTAAATTAAATACTGACGATACTAGAAAATTGACGTTGATCTGAACCATACACTTTTTCTCAAAGAAAACATAAAATCACTAATAACCGTTTCTTACAGATCTTTTCAACTCGGGTGACAAGCATGTAATTTTACTATCCTAACTCACCAGGATTTTTCTTCTCTTTTCTCTCTCAGGACTCTTCTATTTTTCCGTCGCTAGACTTAGACCATAGGACTAAATTGTCTGACTTAATTTTAAAAGTGATAGACCCACAAAAATTCTTTAGAATTCGACGCTGTTAGAACTGAAAAGGTTAAGTTCATATTTGTGTGCAGAAATCGCATAAGTTTGAACGTTGAAATTTTAATTATGGGATAATATGTTTGGATTAAATTCGAAAATTCAATATCATTATAATCTCTATGCATGCATAAAATTTGTTTAATCAAAGAGAAAACTGATAAGTCTAAACAACCGTTTGTTTGAAGATCGGAATTGTGATAAATACATTAAATGTCTCATTTATTTACTCAAGTAATAACTCGGGAATCCATAAGGGAATTCATAAATCTATTCAAATTTATATGTAAAATTAAGATCCTATTTTTGAAGTATTCGTTTCACCTCAAGAGGGAAATATATTCTTAGAGATTATATGGGGAGGGGATTTAGAGAAATATGTCTTTGATCACTGAATATGAGTGAATAATTTAAATAACATTTGAATAGAAGAATGAGTAAATTAACTTTTATTGGCAATTGTAATTTGAAAGAAGTACGAAGGAGCACAAATCGACGACTAAAAAAACGTATCACCAAGATACTTCAATAATCAAAATATGTATTAACTTCTTTTTACCCCTTTTTTTTCTTAAAATATTTTGTTTTTCTCAATTAAAAGTCACAATACTTTTACCCTTTAAAATCCTATATCTATTTTAAATGAAAATGTTTTTAGATTTATGCATGTATTATAAAACAACCATGGTAATTTGTGATGCAGTCGATGGTGTACTAAACAGCTTAAAATTTCGATGTGAAAAATATTCTTACTGACAAAAATTAAATGAAACACATTCAAATCAGTTTGTGATTTTAGTAAATTTTTAAAAGATTATTTTTGAACGTACATTACTTTAGCCTGTTTTTAATTCCTTCACCAATCATATATTTGTTACATAGAATAAGATGCTGGAATTGGACAGACATTAAAAATAAATTCTTTGTAATCTCTTATAAGCCAGCCGCGGAGTTTTAAGTTTCTGAAAGCATAGATTAGGGTTAGCTGATGTTTAAGGTTCTTCTAAGTTTTAGATGACTATTTTTGGGTTTTAGGTTTAGGTTCCACAAGAACATCACTTTAGATCGTAATATCGTAAGATTAACGCACTTTTTCATTGATACGATGACAATTTTTAAACCTCATTTTTGTAAATAACATTCAAAAATTTACGAATGAATGTTAAGAGATTTTGTGTGTTTTAAACAAAAATGATCCTCCATAGACATTATGACTCGCAATTAAATTTTAAAGTTTATTTAGCCCAATTTCATGAAATTTTAATACATGTTATGTTTGAAGGTTTGTTTTTGAGGTCATTCCAAGGTCTTAAGTGCTCAGTAGTATTCAAAAAACAAAAGAAACTCATTGCTTATCTATATATATAATTCTCTTACGTGGCTCACGAAAAAGACGTTATTTGTAATCGCGTTTTGGCAACACTGTACGATTGTTTGTTTATCGCGAAGTCTCGCGCATCGATTGAATTTATAGCGTTATCGGATGAAATTTTATTGAAAAAAAAGGAAATTTTAATGAGCTGTTGCAGTTAGTTTATAATAGAAATCAAAGAAAGCGGAGGATCTTTTCAGGGCCATTTAAAAAACGGTCCTTTTCAGGGCCAACAATTATAGTTCAACAAGACGCTTGCACTACAACTTTCGGCAACAAACTCAATGAAAAAGTGTGGGTGGTTCGATTGCTGGGGAAATGTAACACAAACAACATGCTGGGTATTCAATTTCCAAAGCAACGCTCACATTTCAAGTCAAAATTTGCACAAAGTTTTCATTTGAGTTCTGATTTTAGAGATACTGTATACATTTTTTCTGTAATACAGCAAATTTAGATTTGAAAAACATTTTTTTGGTAACATATTTTGTAAACAATCCCTTCTGCTAGGATACATGTCTTCATTGAGGCGAGCGAAGCGAGCATAGGTTCGCGCAGCGAACCAATGAGGATTGCGAAGCAATCCTCCGGGGGTTGGCGAGCGTCAGCGAGCATGGGGCAGGCCCCCTAGTCAATAATAATATTGCTTAATAAACTTTTCAGCTTCTACAAACCTTCTTTTATTATTGCTATGTGTGGCATTTTATGATTTTCACCTGGTGGCAAAATCTCTTATGTCCATCAGCTGATCCAATAAAAATTACAACCAAATGTATATAATAATAATAGATATCCAAATCAGAGGAAAACTTTTTTTTTTTTTTTTGCTCTCTTGAAAAGTGGAGTTTTCAGACATGCGACCTTTTGCACTTTGAGCGACGATACGAAGTATAAGTAGTACAACGTAACTCTACCATGAAGCCTTTGTGTCATAAAAACCGGAAACAATCAACCAATCTGAAGCATGAAGTAGTTTTCGAAAGAATGAAGTTACCAATTCGTTCCTCCCCTTCTTCTGCAGATACGTAATTTCACAGAAATATGCTCATTCTAAATTATAATTGACAAATCATGTGCAAGGAGAATACATTATGCTCATTTACTATCAATAATTATTTTAATTTTGACCACAATCTAAAATATTTCTTACTGAATAATATACACTACCCTACAATAATGGACAGGACAGCAAGATGTGATGGTATAAGGGAAATAATACATGTTTTTATAAGGGGATAGTCCCCCACGTGCTGCAATTACACTAGCAACCCTTCTGGGCATACTTTCAACAAGGTTTTGATACACAGCTATGGATATTTGTTTCCATTCCTTCCGCAAGAATGTCGCCAGTTCAGCTGTAGATTTCGGAAGTGGTTCCTTGGTCCGTAAGCGTCGCTTTAACTTGTCCCACAAATGTTCTATGGGGTTTAGGTCGGGTCTCTGAGCAGGCCAGGGAAGACGTGTTACATCCATATCTTGATAGCACTGCTTGACAGAGGCTTCAAAATGACACGGAGCGTCGTCGTCCTATAAGTAACATTCGTCCATTCCATAAAATTGCCAGAGCGTAGGAAGAACCTGAATGTCGAAAATGTTCATGTGGGTATCGGCGTTTAATTTACCACGAACAACATGCAAAAGTCCCAGACCATATCACGAATACCACCCCCAAATATGCAGTCGGATTTTATGCAAATCCTGTCCATTACTCTAGGGTAGTTATACGTTTAGCTACCACAGTAAAGTTGAAGGAATTACATTCGATATTTATTTATAAAAATTTATCCGAATGACAATACAACACATAAAGGAATGGAAGTAGGCAGATCGTTAATTAGCGTCGCACTGGAGCAACACAATGGGCTATTGGTTACGATAGAGGATCAATACCTAAGGGACAACGCTTCGTAATTTTGAAACACGGTGAGATGACAAGGTCAACACCTAATCTGGCCCCGTTCTCCAAACTTCAATACTTCACCAACGGGAGGACATCTGATGACACATCCTATTTAACAAGCACCAGCCCTTGTGCATACGACGGTATTTGTTTTTGACGAGATTAGAACTCGTAACTCCCCGCTACTCATCCAATCGGGATACCCCATAAGTGAATGGAACTTATCAACATCGAAACTGTTCTAGTTAATTAAATCACTTGAATAATCCTACTTATTAATTTAATATATCGCCTGAAATAATTACTTATAATAGAAGACACGTAATTAATATTAAATAACAGTACACTCAACCCTGTTTTTATGCGGTGAGTAGGGACCGTATAAAAAAAGTCTCACGTAGAAAATAACTCAAAACCTTACGAATTAACTAGAAATTGCTTTTTTAAACGAAATCAAGACACGAGGTTGTTCTATGCGATGTATGAGCAGTGAAACAAAACAAAATAAAAGATGTCGGGAAAAAATTGTTCAAAAGATATTAATTTGTGATTCCTTTTTATCACTCGAACTCGCAGTTGCCACAAATTATAACTAAAAAGTGCAAAAAATTTAGAAATACGAAATTAATTCAGAGCGAAAGAAACACGAGTTTTCGTTTCATTCTTGTTCTTCGAAAAATATCGTCTGTCCCAAATATTCGTTAATCGTTTACATTGCGCAAAAAAAAAAAAAAAATAAGACTCGAAATACAATTTTTTTTATTTAAGTACTTTTTATTGATAACTTAGTCAAATATATTCTAATTTGATTGGAATTTTGAAAGTACTGTAAGTAGATTGTACTGAATAAATTTTTTTCATATATCGCACAAAAAAAGATCGCACAAAAGAGATCACACAAAAAAAGATCGCACAAAAACAGGTTTAATTGTGTGTTAAAATAGCTGCATGCCCTAGTTTTCTACCTTGTATAGAAATCGCTTCGGTTTTATCTAATGCAATAATAAGACTCACGTGGAATCACAAAGCTGTCTGCCAAACAACGCTGTTTAGGATAAGGATTATAGAAGTTAAGTTGGTTCGAAAATAGATTCTAAGGAGAATAGCCTAACGTTCAATGAACCGTTATCCGTAATTAGGGAACTTCCAGGAAGACACGAGTTCCTAGTAAATCGCGCAAATACAAATAAATCCTCGTGGAAATCGAGTCTGAAACTCGTATTTCAAATAGTTGAGATTTAAAACTAGTAATCTCACTGTTCGAATGCAAGTAGTTCCAATAAGGTATTAAAGGCAATGATATATTGCTTTTGAGTTACTATCAGTTAGTCATAATCTCCTACTTAAATATTGATTCGTCCTTTTCAGTATTTTGTATTGACTTTCACGTCCACGGGTATGTCACCAGAAACTAAAAGTTATTTTTGTTGAAATTTTAAAATTAATGTATATGACAATTTTGTTGCGAATAGATTTTTTAGCAACAGTAATTTTTTTCTGAGGTTGATATAAATGTTAATGATTTCAATTCAACAATCTTCAGTGATCTTCTTCAATGATGCGTTTTGTTTTACCAATTATATGCAACTGTGTACGTCTTTTTTCTTGCATTTTTTAAAGTAATACATACAAATATATGTATATATATATATATATATATATATATATATATATATATATATATATACTAGCCGGGCTGCGCCGGCTAGCGCTCGGCGGTGTGTAATAGTGCTTTTTTTAAACTTTTTTACGCACCGTAATCAAGCATGTTTTGATTTGTATATTTTATTTATTTTTATGAAACAATTCTTCAAATCATTGCGAGCGTATTCAATCAAATATTTAAGGAAAGTTGGTCGAAATATACATATACCGCTACAAAATTATACACGTCTAGTGATAGTTTGCAGGAAATAGACATATCATTAAAATCTAACTCCTAAATAATATTTCTACAATAGGTAATATACCAGAACATATAATGCAAACAAAAATAAAATTCCAATCCTTGAAAAAATGCAAAATTCCGAAGAAAAAAAAATACGTACGTATCTATTCAAACGTGTTGAATTTAGATTTCCTGAATATATTGTGAAATAGAATAATGCGACAAAAGACTTTTCAACGATATTGACAAAGACAATAATGATTTATTAACAAAAAAAAATACATATTTATAATACTTGGGAATCCTCAAATATGTCCACAAAATCTCGCAGTCAACTCAAATACGCAAACACGGAATTCTAAATCAAATTAAAAAAGCAATCATTAATTCTGAAGTGGCCAGATACCGGGTAGCAAAATCACGTTTAAATTACTTTTACATCAAAGGAAGAAATAAGAAGTCAGTTCAAACATAAATTTTTACAATTTAATTCCTTACTTTGCATAGAAATTGACCTCGGCTATTTAAAAACAGCAAGAATTCAAAATATCTGGGTTATTTTATTTACGTTTGATTGTTGCCATTCGACGATACACAAATAACGTCGATTTCGGGTCCACGTACGTTAGTGTTTTATATATATAGATATATATATATATATATATATATATATATATATATATATATATACTAGGGGGCTCCGCCCCCTGCTCGCTTACGCTCGCCAACCCCCGGGACCAACATTCCTTTCGCAGAGTGAAACTATCTGAATAATTTGTATTATCCTGATTTCCCTTTACGGTCCATCACGTCACAGCGAAGGCTTCGCCCCCTGATCGCTTACGCTCGCCTAACCTCCGGGGATTGCTACGCAATCCCGTTTGGTTTTCTTCGTAAACCAATACCTCTTACGCAAGCGATTTCACTCGTTTTTGCTTTAGCACTTAATGCACCCTAAACTAATAGCCGTATGAGTAAAAAATCTTCTGCATCTTGTTTTGTTCCCTGTACAATTTTAAGTAATCCCTGTTAATATCCAAACTTTACGATGTGTACTTAGTACTTTCTCGGTAAACCGTCCGAGAACAGAGGGAAAAAAGCGAGAATTTTTCCTCGCCAAATAAAAAGAAATCGTTTTTATGGCATTTGTTGCTACGATAAATTTGATATCTGGCAAACCCGATAGTCAAAAATAAAACCCTCCGTGAATACAATGCTCCGCAAATTTGCTCCGCGAAATAAAAAATACGAAATTTGTGTCACCAACTTTTGATTGCATCGAATTTATTTATGAACCAATTTTAAAAATAATGGTACCGTAAGAAAGAGTGCAGTCTGAGGTATACTGCGCTATTTTCAAAATAAAAAAATAATAGTAATACGATATAGATATGACAGTTTTAGTTAATGGTTGTAACAAAAAGTAGCGAAAATATCCAAAGATCCCGAATTTTGTATGACCAACTTTTTATCGCATCCAATTTAATTATTAACCGATTTCAAAAATAATAGTACCGTAAGAAAGAGTACATTCAGAGGTATACTGCGATATTTTAAAAATTAAAAAAATAATAGTAATAAAATATAGATACGGCAGTTTTAAAAAAAATGTAACAAAAATGTCCTGATTTTTCCCGAATTTCAAAAAAATATTATCAAGAACCAAATTGAAATTTAAAAAAAAACTCGACGAGCTGCAAAAATTTACGTTGAGAGGTACTCTTTAAATAAACTCACGGCTGAAGACTGAAAATTTGTATGTGTTTTGCTCACTCGCGGAAGAAATTTCGCTTCTTCAATTTTGACACTTAATAAACTCTAAACTAATAGCCGCATCGGAAAAAAATCTTAATAATTGTCCAGGGAATACGATGAAGAACAAACCATGTTAATTTTGCTTTTTTCCGATCAGTACTTTCTCGGGAAATCGTTTAAGAATAGAGCTAAACGACACAGTTTTCAATCCTTCGGCGGCGGCGGTAACTTTTTTTTAATATATATATATATATATATATATATATATATATATATAAAGAAAAACTTAATTTAATTAATTTGGTTGGTGAAATGTCTCTTTGAGAATTTATTTATCTTAAAATAATATATCATGAGGAATTTTAGCTTTTCAATTGAAACTATTAGTAGTTCATTAGTATTAGCAACTATTAGTTGCTTTTACACTGCAAATATTTATGTTTCCAAATTTTAAACATGAAAATCTTATCGATTTGTGTGTGTAACCCACTGAATTACAAATTTGAGAGTTGTATGTTCTGAAGGTTCGATTCATGTAGCTCACAAAAGTTGTATTTTTCTCTTCTGCGTCAGTAAAACTTCCTTTGTGTGCATGTACAGCCGCGGAAAAAAAACACAACTTCCTCCTTTATTTCGAGCACTATTCATAATAGAGCAAATTCAAAGGTATTATTCAATAGGGAATAACGTTCTTTACAAATTCAAATCTTAAAACGTTGCATAAAAGGACGTATTTATATCACATTTTTCACAAACAACAAAATTTCTAATGGAAACGCAGTATTTAATACCTTAATCATATTCTGCCCAGTTAAAATAGCCTGTTTATAAAATTTCTTGACTTTACTATCAATATATCCTGCGATATCCAATGTTAAAGTTACTTTCAATTTCAGAGATGATCTCCACAGAGAAAGCCGTAATTCGCAGATAGAGATTAATTGTAGTTCTCGCTATCCTATTATCACATTTGAACAGCATTTTGAATGTATTTTTCAGCAATCCGAAAATTATTATATTTGTAATGCAAGTACAAACTATTTGATAATTATATTATTATATTTGTTATGCAAGTACAAACGATTTGAAAATTATATTATTTTATTAACTATGCCAATGTAAACGATCCGAAAACTATTATTCGAGGTTCGTCAAACATTTTATAAACATTTGATTTCTTCCCTAAGATCACAACAATTGAGGAAATGTGTGTGTGTGTGTGTGTGTGTGTGTGTGTGTGTGTGTGTGTGTGTGTGTGTGTGTGTGTGTGTGTGTGTGTGTGTGTGTGTGTGTGTGTGTGTGTGTGTGTGTGTGTGTGTGTGTGTGTGTGTGTGTGTGATGTAGCTCAAAAACTAATAAATCAGAAAGAGCTGAAATTTCGCGTGGCCGTACTAGAAGTTCTTCTGAATCGATTTCCATAAAAAATATAACAAGTTTCTCATTCATAATTTTTTTAAACATTAATTTAATAATTACTATTACATACTAAAAACTATTTTTTAAATAAAATACATGATGGATTGTGTTTGTTTAACAGTAACATGATACAAAATATCAGCGCTATAAAAATATAATTTAGGAAGATATCCATAAACGAGTCTAAGAAACTAATTTAACATTAAGAACTCCAATCTTTCTGTCCTTATAATTTCAAAACGGCGAGTCCTAAATATCATGAAATTTGGAATCTGAAGTTAAATTTTGATATAGATTGAAAACTGTAGTTCCTATTGGAAATTATAAAGTTGGTCCTCAATTTAATATGAAGACGGCCCTATATTCACGTTTTATGAATATGAATTAATAGAAGGAACTTAGTTTTTGTCCAACGCCATCTTTGAATTTGCTCTGTTGTTAAAATTGCTCGAATGAAAAGGGGTGTTTCGGGTTTTTTTCCCGAGACTGTTCGTTACTTAACATTGTCTTGTGTTTGACGCAGCTTGGCTAAATATGTCTCTAGCGTCATAGAACGCAACCAATCAACTATATCGATAGACTGTTTTGTGTCTTCACTGTAACTTTAAGGGATAAGAATATAATATTGCCGTTATATAAGGGCTTAGTAAGACCACATCTATGATATGTTGTACAATTCTGGGCTCCATATATGAGAAAGGATGTAGAATTAATTGAAAGGGTTCAGCACAGAGCTACAAAAATAATAAAGGGGATAGCAAATCTCTACTATAATAAACGTTTTAGTAAGCTGAACATGTATACACTGGAAAGAAGAAGAAGGAGGGGGGATTTAATTCAGCTTTTCAAGTTGGTAAAAAAAGGGGACACAGAGGGCTTAAATTTCAATAGGGATAACAGAACAAAGGGCCATGGGTATAAATTGAATAAGACACATTTTAATTCGGATTTAAGGAAAAACTACTACTTTAATAGTGTAATAGACAATTGGAACGCGTTGCCAGAAAATATAGTTAATTCAAAGGGAGTGTACGAATTTAAGATACAATTGGATAGTCAGTGTGAATTGGGGAATTCATAAACAAAGGACCAGCCTTGTTGGTCTTGAGCCTGTAGTTGGTCGTCAAAATTTGTATTTGTATTTGTGATTACTTATACTCGTAATGTTCTGTAATTGTGTATATAGACACAGTGAATATGTTATTAGTGCTTTTAAATTTGTAAAAATACGTTATTTACAGCATTTAAAAAAGTTTGTTCTGATCGTTTATGTTACTTTATATTCTAAAGTTATAAAGTTTGATATTCTAAAGTTTTATGTTCTAAAGTTTTATATTCTAAAGTTATTAAAGTTTTATATTCTAAAGTTATTAAAGTTTTATATTCTAAAGTTACTAAAGTTTTATATTCTAAAGTTACTAAAGTTTTATATTCTAAAGTTATTAAAGTTTTATATTCTAAAGTTATTAAAGTTTTATATTCTAAAGTTATTAAAGTTTTATATTCTAAAGTTATTAAAGTTTTATATTCTGAAGTTATTAAAGTTTTACGTTATAAAGTTATTAAAGTTTTATGTTATAAAGTTATTAAAGTTTCATGTTCTAAAGTTATAAAGTTTCCACTAAAAAGTTTTATGCTATTTTAGAATAATTGAAAATTTTATTTTTCTAAAGTCAATTGAAAGTAAACTATTCAAGTCTCACATAAGACATTTTGTATGAACACGCATAAAAACGATAGTATACAACACGCTACAAATTGTCTAAATCAATACACTCAAAATTACTTACAGAACTTTCTACTGAATGTTCTTAGAGTTTTGTAATTAAAGTGGAAATACCACAAAAATTCGTTCCTATAAGTTGCACCCAATATTTCCTTTCTGCTTGCTCGTCCTCGCACGGTATTCCACATAATTGTGCTTACAAATAGCCGTTGTTGCATTCATGATCAATTCGGACAGCTTTTCGTGCATGCATTCGGGCACGCTTCCTCGAGACTCTTTTCATTCGGGCAAAAGGAAAGAGGACGATTCGGGGAAAGGGACAATTTGGGAAAACAAGCAATCAAGTGTAGTGATGAATGCGAGATTGGCCATTTATTATCTTTTTCTTCTCGCTGGGGCCATTGACGAGACTGCGTCATTGTAGTCGGAAGACGGACGAAGATAAAGGAGAGGGGAAAGCAAAGAAACCCTCTCCGTATGAAAGGGAGACTTCCTGAAATTCTGATGACAGCAAGTGCAAAAGCGAGCATTACTACTAGGGAGCGATATTGAGTGCGATCTTTGAATGGATGCGTGAATATTTATGAAACTGAATTCATAGAAGGATTAGTGTCTGTGTTAATTTGTAGACAACAGTATACGTTATAGTGAAATAGCCTTGTTGATTAAGAACTAAATAAACACTATATGGACAAAAGTATTTGGACACTATGTTTTTCATAAAAAGTGCTTTATTATTCTATTTGGATAACAGGTAGGGGACCTCCTTTTGCTTGAACAACAACCTTTTGCAATACAGCTGCAACAAGTCGAGGCAGACTTTCCACAAGTTCTCTGTAAGACTGGGCAGGAATAGCTAGCCATGCTTCTTTCTTTCTAGGCTATGAGAAGAGATTGTTGTGAAGATGGACGTTCGTGGCGGTGTCGTACTCGTCGCTCCAGTTTGTTCCACAAGTGCTCGATCGGGTTGAGATCGGGGCTATGAACAGGCCAGTCAAACAAATTCATTTCATTTTCAGCAAACCCGCCCAGCTCACATTTTGCAGTATGACATGGAGCTCGATCCTGTTGGAAGAAACAACCATCATCGCCGTAGTAATGCCATAGTGTAGGCAAATCCGAATTATCCAGAACGTCTAGGTACGCGTTTATGGTACCAGGTACATGAAGCAATGGGCTCAGTTCTGACCAGAGAAACAACTCCACATTAAGATGGATCATCCTCCGATTTTCTAGTGTCCAGATAATTTTGTCCATATAGTGTACATGACTTAACAGAGCTGGATTTTCAAGGGAATCTACAATGGGGGAAATAATCCAGTGCGATAATTATTAGCAACCAATTAGCGATGAAGCATGAATAAGAATACAATAAGAATGAATCATAAGATTGAACCGAGCCGCGGTAGCTCAGTCAGTAGAGCGTCGAGCTCGCATCAGAAGGGTTGTGGGTTCTGTCCTCAGCAGAGCCTGCAATTCTGATGGTTGCGAGATCGGCGCTTCGACCTGGCTAAAGACCGTCGTGTTCGCTAATGGTGGCTAGGGCACGTTAGGTCGTGGTCACTAAGTCCCCCATGTTCCCATACCAAATCAATACCTCTGGGGGTACCTGATCAGGGGGTTATCGGCCTCTGATTGGGATCTAAATTACGATATGTGTGAGTGAATGGATGTGTGAAAGGGACCTTCCTGTAGAACGGATGTGTCATGCATGAAGAAGTCCAACCCTCCGGGGCAATGGCACCCCCAATTGGGCCATATATGGCCCGCACGACAACAACATAAGATTGAACCAGACACGATCAACAATTTTAGTAGCACGAAATAATTAAAACTAGAACAACAGGTTAAGTTGATACTCAACGAGAGTTGAAAACCAGTATGTAAACACCGGTTAGTTTAGTCTGGCTCCAGGGAGTAGACAATTTAATTAAGTAGTTTGAGCGAGTCTATTATACAATTTAAGTAAAAGGTTTAAACATAAACAAAGTGCTTTCTCAACTGACGTCTTCATCGCATAGATGTGAAATACAGGGTGGTCCCGAATTCATGGTACAAACTTTAATGGTAGGTACAGGACATTGTAACAATGATTTATTGTATAGGAATGTATAGTCGCAAGTGACGCGGTGAGGCGAAAACAGGGGAAATAACGGCCGAAAGGAAAAACAAAGATTTTATTGAAAGCTTTGTTGACAAGTGTCATGTTTACAGTAATTGTTCAAAATTGCGTCCACCAGTATCGATACATGCTTGACAGCGTCGGTGGAGCGATTGGCGTACACGTTCAAAGATGCCTGGTATTTCACGCACACCTGCAGCAGCTACAGATAAGCGAGCGACGAGATCCTCATCTGAGTCAACTGGAGTCTCATAAACAAGATGCTTTAGATGTCCCCATAAAAAGTAATCGAGGCTCGATAAATCGGGAGATCGGGGTGGCCAAGGGACTGGTCCACCACGCCCAATCCATCGAGTACCAAACGTGGCATTCAGGTAATTCCGTACATCAATGCTGAAGTGTGCTGGCGCCCCATCGTGCTGAAACCACATGCGGTTACGAATGGCGATCGGAACATCATGCAGCAGTTGTGGTAACACTTCTTTCAGAAAAATAAGATAGCTTCCGCCAGTGAGCCGCGTGGGTAGTAAGTATGGGCCAATCAAAAAGTCGTTCACAATACCAGCCCACACATTAATACTGAAACGTTGTTGAAACGCATGTCGACGCGTTGCATGTGGATTATCGGTTGCCCACACATGGGAATTGTGCGCATTAAAGACACCCTCGCGTGAAAATGTCGCTTCATCTGTAAATAGCACATAATCTACGAAATCCGGCTGCAACGCACATTGCTGCATCACCCACAGGCAGAAGTTCACGCGGCGAGGATAATCTGCCGGATTCAATGCTTGTACTTTCTGAAAATGGAAGGGGTGTAAGCGATTTTCGTTTAACACTCTGCATACAGTCTGATGACTCACACCTACGTCACGCGCAACAGTTCTTGTGCTTGACTCGGGTCTATCAGCCACAATGTTCAAGATGCTTTCTTCCAGCCTTGGAGTGCGTACAGCTCTTACTCGACCAGCGCCATGTCTGTTGACGTCGAACGCACCTGTTTCACAAAGTTGACGATGTAACCGTTGAAAAATTCTATGATCCGGCATTCGTCGATCAGGATACTCCGCGCGATACATTCGTAACGCAGCTCTGCCGTTACCATTTGCACGGCCGTACATGTAATGCATGTCTGCTTTTTCTGCATACGTAAAGTCACCCATCGTCTACGGCAGCACAATTGTGAATGGCGCTTTTCCCTACTGCGATGCATCATGTTCAACAGCGGCTAGACATCTACTGCCCTCTACCGGCAATGATACCAACCGATCACTCCATTTCTCTTTCCTTTTATTTCCCCTGTTTACGCCTCACCGCGTCACTTGCGACTATACATTCCTATACAATAAATCATTGTTACAATGTCCTGTACCTACCATTAAAGTTTGTACCATGAATTCGGGACCACCCTGTATAAGTTGATCGAGCATTTCAATTTAGTGTGGAAATGTCTAATAGAAGTCACGTGACTGCTCTGTTTTAAACTGACTGACTGACTTGGGTGGCCGATTTGGCATCTTATTACGTGGTTTGGCGATATAACATTTTATGACAGGATAGAAGTGCGACTGTACATTTCTATAGAGTGACAAAAATAGTGAAACCATCAGTCTTACTGTGTCAGGCCTTTGATGAAGCATTGGACGGTATTAAATAAGCTTTCCATAATAATAATTGCTAACAATAACCATTATCGCTAGTTATCAATAGCAGTTAAAACTGTTATTCGGAAAACATAATTTTGACATGACAATTGAAAATCATTGTTCATTAGATTACATATATGATGTTTCCAAACACTTTTTTTTATATTACACGTTCCGCACGTTTTTTATAATTTTGTCCACCTTTTGAATACCCTCTACAAATCACCTTAGTGACGAAATTGAAGTGTGGTGCCAAAACTATCTAGAGAAAATAGATAAAAAATTTTATGGTAATGAGTCTTTCTTAATCGATATCTATCAACGTATACCAAGGTTCTCATTCATTTCTTTCAATTAATTAAACAGTTCGTTTTGCAAACTAAAAATTATTTGAATACAAAAACGTTATGCGTATTTTGTTTGGGTACCTTAATAGAATCATGCTACGAAATGCCAGCGCTACAGGAATATTAGTTAGGAATATATTCATAAAAACCTGAGATACTTATTTAACATTAGGTGCTCCAAACTTTCTCTATTCATGACTGTCATGAAACTTGTTATCTGAACATAAGTTATGATATAGATTCGAAATTTTGTTGTCAAAATAGGGGTTTGCTATTGGAGAAATTTTGAAGTGGGTGCTCTATTTAATACGAAGACGGTCACTTATCCATATTTTTTCATATCGATTTATAGAAGACGGTATTCTTTACCAAATGCCATCTTTGAATTTGTTATGCTGTTAAAATTGTTTAGAATGAAGATAGTTGTTTCTTTTTTTTTTCGCGACGATATATTATGTTACAGTAGTGATACCGGTTTTTCATTTTACCAGAATGACAGTATCAGTTCAAGATTGCAAATTAAATTATTTATTAATGTTGTTGCTGTCATGCGGGCCATATATGGTCCAATTGGGGTTGCCATTGCCCCGGAGGGTTGGACTTCTTCATGCATGACACATCCGTTTTACAGGAAGGTCCCTTTCACACATCCATTCACTCAGACATATCGTAATTTAGATCCCAATCAGAGGCCGATAACCCCCTGATCAGGTACCCCCACAGGTATTGATTTGGTATGGGAACATGGGGGACTTTGTGACCACGATCTATTTAACGTGCCCCAGCCACCATTACCGAACACGACGGTCTTTAGTTAGGTCTAAGCGCCGATCTCGCAACCATCAGAATTGCAGGCTCCTCCGAGGACAGAACCCACAACCCTTCCGATGCTAGTATTGGAAACAAATGAAAATTTGTATAAATATTTCACGTACAATAGCAATGTATAAAAGATTATCTCATACAAATAGTGATATAATATAGAAGATCTGAAAGTCTTTGTTAAACATTTTTATGAGCAGTTTGGTACATTTTATAGGCAAGACTGTTTACCACACAAATTTATAACTGTGAATAGCAAGACTCAAATTACATCAGGAACCTTAACTATGATGACACCATAAATAAGAACCTCTCTTAGCTACAATTTCAACTCGACTGACCTGACAATGTCTGGTCCGCATTTGAAAGTACAATGTTAATTCCAACGAGTAAGACACTTAAAGCTCAACAGCGTGATGTTCTGAAACGCTAACTATTCTAATTAAAATGTGCCCCCTCTTTCTACACACAGTCTTTAACCTGTTCCAAATTACTTTAATAAGCGCCTTGTTTTCCAAGATAGTGCTGACGTATGTAGCTAAGGTAGCATAAAAATGTTAAAGAAAGAGTAAACTTACGATGGTCTTCGGGGAAAACGACTCAGAAATGTGACAACTTCATGACACAAACCAACAAAAAATTGTGGGACGAAAAATATCTGAACAAATATTAGCGAAAATAAAATCTCAGTAGAATGTTATGTATTATAACAAAGAAAAAAAATCTTGTGGCATCATATGACTGAAAATGCATTACGTAGTTTGCTTTGAAAAAGGATGTTTTTAGCAAATCTTAGGTTTCGCAACTTGCACTTTTTTCACGCGAATCTGTGCAGTCATTATTATTTATAAATAATTTCATATTATAACAGCTCATGAGTTTTTGCTTAGAATCGTGCCATAAATGTAAGCTCATGAAGCCTGAAATGAAGGGAAGTCCATTTAATTTGGACAAGTGGTCCTTTGGGGTCATGTAAATGATAACACCTCCTCTCAGAATGAGGAACGATCGGCTTCTTCGTCGACATGGTAACCCTCAGACTTCCGTCATATGAACACGAAAAGCTGGACTCTAATCTCGTTTCAAATCGCCTATTATTCTCATTACTTTTGGAGAGTTGGGTGCCAGCTCAGGTGTTGTACACGTCATCTGACTGTGGTTCAAAGTTACGAGGCGATGTCCTCGAATCTTTTCCTTCGGTATTGATCGCGGACAGTCACCAATAACTCGATGTGTTGATCAAGTACAAAGCTAATTAAGTAACTGCCTCCTATTTTATAATATGAAGCCCTGATTCATAAGCTGACATCGATCATCCTGAAGTTCGGTAGGGTTGAGACATAGAATCTTCTGTAGCTAGTACGAACTTTCGAATCCTTTCCAAGTCGGAATAAATTTTGTAAATGGAACCCCTCACAAGAAAACGCAGGAAATTTCTAAAGGATTATAATTTCCTTAATTTAAATTCTCCAAAAAATGCAAGTTTTACCTGAGCTGTCAGGAACATCGGAGAACACAGGCGTGATGTTTATTATGTTAAATGGTAATTTTTTAATTAACGTCGTACTAGAGCAACTCAACGGGCTATTGACGACGGTCCGGGATCAATCTCCTAAGGTAAAGATTCGAGGACAACACCACATAATTTTGAATCACGGTCAGATGACGAGGCAACACCTGATCTGGCACCCCACTCTCCAAACTTCCACACCAACCCAACGCGAGGACTTTCGGTCACGACAGATTTAAGGTGCATCCGCTGACTCTACACCATGCGCTAGCAAATCTAACTTGCACTGACCCGGATTCGAACCAATAACCTTCTTATGTAAAGGCTAACACCTTAACCACCAGACCGGTTGGTCGGCTAATGTTTAGTATGAGAGCCGAAGGTTGTCAAGAAGGCCGTAGTCAATGAGAAAATATGAAATAATTATCTCATGAAAACTGTCGAATTAACTAACACCGCAACTTGGCGAGTCTCTAAGATGGGGAAATGATTAAAACATAAGGGAGAATAAAATCGGCGAATGAATAAATTTTCCATGAAGTTTGAAATGTAGATCAAACTATGAAACATTGTATCAAATTATGAAATATAGATCAAATTATGAAATATCGATCAAATTATGAAATACTGTATCAAATTATGAAACATTGTATCAAATTAGGAAATGTAAAATACAAAAGACAACGTTTTCTTACTAGAATCTATATCACCAGTATTAATCTCACATTATTTTTCCCCATTTATTTTCTATACTTTTAAGATTAAAAACCTAATTCAAATTGAATTCCAATTAAGCTACCAACTTGCCTAAAAGACATGTTTACAATCCAAGCTACGCGCATTTGCATCATGCAGATATTTATTATTTTCCTGGTTCTCGATTAATATATTTACTACTGATAATAGGTGTTGTTGTGTAATACATATACTAAAAAATATTGTTTAACTGAGTTGAAACCAAGTATATCTATATATATAATGCTCTTACGTGGCACGCAAAAAAGACGTTATTTGTTAACGCGTTTTGGCAACATTGTACGATTGTTTGTTTACCACAAAACCTCGCCCATCAATTGAATTTATAGCGTTATCGGATGAAATTTTGGTATAGCTACACTCTACGTTCATAACTGATGGCAACGGCTTGGCGATTTTTTTTTTGGCGCACTTCTAAAGTCGCCAAGGAAATATTTATTTCTTAACTCTTTTCCTGTCACAATTTTTTTTTTTACAACACACTTTTAAAGCACATTTCAGAACGTTTTAAAAAGTATATTTTAAAAAAAATTTCACAAAAAGTAGTAAGCTTAATCACATATCAAAACACATTTGTGAACCAGCAGAGAAACTAAGCTACGAATGGTAAGAATACCCTGAATTTTATCAATTACACTAAATACAGTGAGCATGTTGAAAAAGAAAAAGATTTACAAAAGAAAAAAAAGCAAGAAATAATACCTGATAACGTCAGAATTCTTTCGTAAAATAATAATGAAAACGAAAATGGTCAAAAAAACAAAACTCTTAATCCTGTCGTGAAAACTAATATAACAAAATAAAAATTCCACAACTGTCAAAATACAAATAAATGGACCAATGGTATCACAGAAAACGATTTAAAAGGACCAATGCAATCAAAGGATATTTTAAAAACAAAATAACCAATGGGAGGAAAGAAAAAATTTCAAACGAATCAATGAAATCAAACAATTTTAACGGATTTTGGAAGAACTTTCTAGAATATTCAAAATGAAAATTGAAAGTTTCCGTTTGCCGAGGTTGGCGTAAAAACCACAACAGCAACGAAAGATGGGTTACCTTAATTTATCGTAACTCGCTACTAGAAGTGCGCCAAAAAAATCGCCAAGCCGCTGCCATCACTCATAAACGTTGAGAGCAGCTGTACCGAAATTTTATTGAAACAAAATGAATTTTAGTTGAGCTGTAGCAGTTTATAGAATAGAAATCAAAGAAAGAGGGTGATCTTTTCAGGGCCATTTAAAAAACGGTCCTTTTCAGGGCCAACAATTATAGTTCAACAAGACGCCTGCACTACAACTTTCGGAAACAAACTCAGTGAAAAAGTGTGGGTGGTTCGATTGCTGGGGAAATGTAACACAAACAACATGCTGGGTATTCAATCTCCAAAGCAGCACTCACATATTGAGTCAAAATTTGCTCACATTTTTCATTTGAATTCCAATTTCAGAGGTACAGTAAAAATTTTCTGTAGTACAGCAAATTTAGATTTGAAAAACATTTTTTTTGGACTATCATATTTTGTAAACGATCCCTTCTGCTAGGACACATGTCTTCGTTGATGCGAGCGAAGCAAGAATAGGTTTGCACAGTGAACAAATGAGGATTGCTTCGCAATCCTCAGAGTGTTGGCGAGCGTTAGCGAGCAGGGAGCAGGCCCCCTAGTTTTGATTTAATTGGTGTATAACTAAGTGGTCCCAACCACATGGTTTTCCCCAACACAAGTATGATTAAATTCTGAAATATATATTATTAATGTATGAATATGAGGGTAAAGATTCCAAGGAAACACTGAATATTAAAGAATCCTTTTCAAGTTTTATTCCTGTTTGTCTGTTGAATACTTCTGAAAAAGATGGCTAATTATACAGGAACCAACAGCTTCAATTTCTAGATACAGGTGCAATGATTTAAATTTCTAATCGTATGGGGTCGCTGATGTGAACCTTACTCGACGTCTGTCATGAAATATCTTGTGATTTAAGATTATCAATATTTTATTTGTTCCTAACTTCCACGTTTTTTATTACCTTTTCATATGATACCCCAATTATCCAAAAACGTACATTCAAAAACAGCTTTTGGGGATTACCGCAAATATGTGGAATTTTTCCGGTTTTAGTGTTGTGTTTTGAGGACAGTAAATCTTGAGTTCAATTTCACAAGACAAAAATTCTAAGGGCACATATTACACTGCATGCAGTATATTTTCTCGTAAACAAATCAAACCGTAATCCAATAGATTTTCTATATTTATTTACACATTTTACAAAGGGACAAAACACGAAAAACGTCTCATTAACATCAGTTCTGATACAATTCGACTAAAACAAATCGAATAATTCTTAAAATCGTTGCCATTCTTAAAAACTTTAAAATCTCGTCGAATAAATGTTAGCGTAAATAGGTGGCACTGCTTTAACTAAACCAAACAGGTGGGTAGTTCAATTTACATCGCACTACAGCAGGGTTTCACAAACTTTTTCTGCAATGGAACACTTCGCAAAACCGGAAATTTTAACGGAACACTTAGCTGATTTTCTAGATTGAGTAATTCCTACTAGTAAAAAAAAATTTTTTAATGTTATTAAAACACAGTATTTACTTAGAAATTAATTTTAAACATAAAACTATAATACAATGTAAGCATAAAAATATGAATAAATAAAGCACTAAATAACTTTACGTCTTTGAATTGCATATCTTCTTGAAATCAGGCAGAATATTGGTAAGTTGCATTCTTATATCAGGTTCGAAAGCAAAACAATAATAGCTTATTTTGAAAAATTGGGGTACTCTTCTGACAAACTCGCTCAGAAATCATTTAAAGTCTGATCTTTGTATTTTTGTTTCAAATCAGAGTCACTAATTAAATCAATTAGATTTTCATAATCACTTAAGCTGAAGGCTATCGGTTTAGCTGACACGGAAAATGGATTCCAGACAAAGGAATCGTCCTTACTATCTTTCAGAAAATATTGGAAAAGAGTTGTTTACAAGTAATGTAGGTGTTCTAAAAATACTTTGGAAACGTCGTAATCTACTATAAACTTTAATTCATTCATGCATTCATGTAAGGCAGGAAACCAATCAAAACTATTAAATTCAATTGATGAAATCCAAAATTGCATTTTTTTTATGAAAAGATGCAAATTTATTTGAAATTTTAATATCTACTTTTCTCTTGCAACGATAAGTTAACTTCATTGCTCTTGGTAAAATTATCTGCCATATATGCAAGTTTTATCAACCATGAAGGATTTGTTAAAACTTCAAGAAAATTTTTTTCTGAATTATTTTGTGCCTTCAAGAAGACCAATAACCCACTTCGAAGCTCATACAGTCTTAATAGTGCTTTTCGTCTGGATAGCCATCTCACTTCAGTATGCAATAAAAGTGCTTTGTGTCCACTACACATTTCATCGCACAAAATTTTAAATAATCTGGATTGAAGTGGTCTTGATTTTATATAGTATATCACTTTCACGGCTTCATCCATAGCATTTTTTAAATTCGTGGAAATTTTTTTAGTTGCCAGTGATTTCCTGGCGAAATACAATTACTGCAGGTGGCTCTTGCAGCTACTTTCTGGCCACGAGATACCGCGCCTTTCTTCTTTCCTACCACTGCTCGAGCACCATCTGTACAAATATCAATACAGTTCTTCGAACCTATTTCTGGATTTGTAATGTAATCATTAATACAGTTGAATATATCTTCTCCTGTAGTTTTTCCGTGTAAATATGCGCACCCCCATCAGCAAATCTTTTTCAATACTTTTATCATATGTGTAACGAACAAATACTAGTAGTACAGTTAGTCCTACGAGATCTGTAGATTTATTCGTTTGCAATGAATATTCACTGCGAAGTCCAAGACTATGAATTAATTCTTTCTCTATGCTAGTAGAAATATCTTTAATGCGTCGTGAAACAGTATTATTTGATAATTGTATTGCATCTGCTTTTTAGTAGCGTGCTCGTTAAGAACTCATCACACCGTGTCTTTCACACATTGCTTAATGAGTGTCTCTCCAATTGTATAAGCTTCACCATTGTATGCGATGCGATAACTCATGCGATAAGATGTCCTGTTGCATTTTCAGTTTTAGCCAATGTAATCATTTGAAGTGC
Source organism: Metellina segmentata (assembly GCA_947359465.1). NCBI lineage: Eukaryota > Metazoa > Arthropoda > Arachnida > Araneae > Tetragnathidae > Metellina > Metellina segmentata. The sequence goes on from OX375878.1 coordinate 49,041,497, forward strand.
CTGTGAAGTTTAGCTGGAGCCAAAGAACTGTTTGCGAGTATTTTATGACATAAAACACACATTACACGAGGAGCATCTGAATTACCAATATACGTATATCCCAAATTTAAATAACTTTCATCGTACTTCCGTTTTGGTCTGTTCATAGATGGCATTTGTTCTATAATATTAGATTTTCAAGAAAATACAGTTTTGGATCATTTTCTTCTTTAATAATATACGTATCAGTAGACGTACTTGGCCTTTCTTTTGTTGAAGTTTCTGCTTTCAACCAAAAATCCATGGGTAGTTTTTGAATAATATTTAAATTCTGTAATAAAAACAAATTTTTTGTAAAAATGGACAAAATTCGACATTGTAAGCATTGTAAGCAATCAGACTAAATTAAAATTTGTACAAGAAAGTCGTTGCATTTTTGTGTAATTTTAATTCATTTATATTTTCGAAAAGTATACACCCAATCCTGTTTTAATGCAATACATTGGTTACAGAAAATTACACGTAGAATAAAAACTAGTAAAAAATTACAACCTATTGTAAATTTGACAGATTGGTTCCTTAATTGAGAAATCGTGTAAAAAAAGTATCAAAAATATACCAGAAAACTAAAATGGTTCTTTGAATTCTCGCAAAAAAATCATGTATATCTAAGCGAATTTGCGGGAATAAATTGCGCAAAAAGTAAAAACCGTGCCACACAAAAAATTGCGTAAAAGTGAAATCATGTAAATAAAATTCGCATAATAAGAGGACTGAGTGTAGACCTAATAACGTGTGATTGATTAACAAAAAATTTCAGTTCAAAGTCGATCAAATTTTTAAGGTTAAAAAAACAACACGAATGAAACTTCCGCAGACTTTTCCCTCCAGAATGTATACACTGATCTGCTGAATATTTAACACGTATTTTCAAGCTGTTTTTTTATCAGATTTATTATAAAATCGGTGATCACAGCGTTCTGCTTATATCGTGAACGACTCTGATCCCTCTTTCTGGTGTCAGTAGTATGCTAATAAAGAATTCGCTAACGTTAAAGGGTAGTGCAAGGTCATTTATGGCAAAAACTAGCTGATGAATCATGTGGAGACTGATCATCACTCGACTTTCAATATGAAGTAGAAGATCTTAAAATGTGTTGCAGTGCCTCTCTAAATTGTCGCGGAACACCTATTTAGGTCCAGGGGAACATTGGTATTCCGCGGAACATAATTTGGGAAACCCTGCACTAGAGTAACACACGGGCGATTGGAAACCATGCTTATTTTGGAAAGGTCTAGAGCTTGTGCCTGCATTCTTATGTATGGCAATAACAATTTTTGAATCGACTTTGTATGCTCACTCGGAGATAAAAAATCCTTCGTTTCTGTTTTAAGATTGTTAGGTGGAGCATCTGTATGGAGAATTCGGTTCCCTCAAGTTGATCACTAAGATGTATACAACTACTTTAAAAAAATATATGTTCTTCAATTTCCAGAAAGTCTCCTGTTGTTGTATCGTTTGTTTTCTGTGCGAGGATTGCAATTTTGATTAAATTCTGCATTGTCAGAGGAATATAAAACTTTTTTTAACAGCTACTTTAAAAAATTTTTACTCTGATTAATAAATTCTGTAAATTGGAAGCAGTGCTAGCTTTTTACATACAATTTCAAACAATTGCCTTTCAAATTCTAAAATAATAGAGTCAAATGTTTTTAAAATTGCTTTATACTTTTTTTTATCAATCTGTGGAATGTACTATAGTATCTGACTACGTTCGGGGTGATTTACTTTTTAACTGTTCAAATTATATTGTTTTTCTTTTTAAGGTAAAACAACTTTTAAAACTCATTATGAAACAAAAAGCACTAGAAATTATTGCGATTTATTAAAAAATTAACAAAAATTGAAAAATCTAGGAAAATATTTGGCTAAAATTGGAAAATAGATAAAAACAATTGTCAAAAATTGTAAAATTTAGGTAAAATACGACATTAGTGAAATGCATTGCACCTGAAACATATATGAGTAAATTTGTCTAAAAGTTCGCCTTGCGTCTCCTAAATATATAAAGTAAATTCACAATCAGAGAAAATGTATTTAAAAAAATTTGAAAACAAATGAAAAACATACGTGATGATCTATTCAAATTCCTATATATCCTCTTGTAGTCAGCGTACAGAAAAATAAATTTTGTTTTGTAAAGGCAAATGGCTAAATAGTAAGGATCTAATAAAATGAAATATGAAATTTTAGTCAAGACTAGTAGAATCAAATGATTTTTAACAGCACAAATTGAGTTGTACGTTCTCAAATATAATCTGGTAACTACTATTTGTCAAATATTGTGATTACAATACATAAATAATGATATGTATACTGAGTTTGGCAAAATTTTCAGCAAACAAAACTATTTTTATACGGCAATCACCGCACTTTTCCCATGTTATCATTGGAAGCCATTTTTTTTTCAGAGTAATAAAACCAATTAGAGTATTTTGTCAAAATTGTTGTCAGGTACAAATGAACCCAGATTGTGTCATGGAAAGCAGTTTTGTTAATCAAAATTAAATTTACTGATATCGTTTTCAGTTTGTGAAATTTTTGAATTATAATTGAACTAGTTATATATATATATATATATATATATATATATATCTAAATATTTCCACAGATAGAGTGTTTTTCTGTAAAATAATTTCTATATCAGCCTTTTGTAAATGATTTATTGTAAGTAATAAACTTGCTCTCTATATTTATACATCTTTACGGGAATTCTTTGTTATTCTTATATTATACAGCCGGTCAAACAAGTATCCGAACACCTCTTACAAAGCATGTGTGCGTGCTTGCGATTTGACTTAGTATAAGGTTGAATATAAATGTGAACTTTATTTACATTATAGTCCGTTTTTATATTAAGTTTTGGTAACAACTCCATTTTTCAAAGGATAAAATACTTTTGATTATAGATCAAGCTAAAAATAGCGAGAATGATTACAAGATACACTTTTTTCAGTCAAATCGATTGAGAAATGAATTGATGAAATTCACGACTTCTTATGTTAAATGAGTGTTTTAAGCCTTTTTCTTATACCTTCGAGAAATAATTAGCAGATCAAAGTAATTTTTATTTTGAATTAAACTATTGAACAACTCAAACAAAATGTATGGCTTTATTTAATTTCAAATAATTATTAATTAATTAATAATAAAGACATAATTAATTGAAAATTCAACAAATTTTTAATGTAAACTACTCAGCGATATTTCAAACTAAGATATGCAAAATATTAATTCTTTTCGTTTGGTAGTTTTTGCGATACACGTAAGTAGGTAAGGTCAGGCGGGGTAATTGTAAACAAGGGGGAATCGTAAACAAGCTATACAAGCGCCCACGTGAAATTCCGAGAAACTAAAAAGTTGTGAAATATGAAAGCTGAGGGTGTAATATGGTGATTCCGTATTTTTTTAACCACAGCTGACAGCAATCTGCTTAGTTGAAAAAATTGTGGTTGAAATGTGTGGGTTTTAAAGTTGTTCTGTGTTGCATTTTCTGCTGCCATCCATAATATATTGAAAAATAAGTTGTTCCAAGTCTTTACTACGGTCATTTATGTTTCTATCTAACAGAAAATCATTTACTTTTCCTTGTGGGAACTTGAATGCATCTACAGTTGAATGTTTACAATTACTCCATATTTTTCAAGGGACGGAGTAATTGTAAACATAATTTTGCTAATGGTTTCGTTCAATTTGGATGTTAAACTAATCTGTTTTTCCGTGTAATTTTGTATTTAATCGTATTTAGTGCGTTTGAAGTGCATCTAATTACATTTTTCGTGTTCTTGGGGAGCAGGAAGACTGATTTACTAAAATGTCACACATATGGTGAAGTTCTAACAACTGACCAAGTACTTTCACGCTTGAAGAAGATAGAAGAGAAAAATAACAAAATAAAGTCGAGTGAGAAGAAAGTGAAAGAGCCAGGAGAAAGCAAGAAACCAAGAAAGAAGCAAATGGAAAGGAAATCAGAACTCGAAGACAGCGAGGATGAGGAACTATTGAAGGAATTGACTAACATTGAGGGTGAAGAGTTTGTAGTTGTCCAAACATTCAAGAACATTATAGAAGACTAGCTTGTAGGGGAAGTTGAATATTTTGGAGCCATTCATGAAAGACATTGAAACGACTACGTTTCTGCTTGTAGGTGTTGAGGAGGGAAATAGAAAGAAAAATCATTTTTCGCATGTATGAAGGGTGGATGTCGTTTCAGAGGAGGAGTTTGAGATCACCGGACTCAAATGCATCGACTCAATTCGCAGTGGTTGAAAAATACTAATTCTATGTTACCAAAGACCATGTCAAAGCAGTTTTACCTACACCAATCAATAGCAAAGAAGGCCGTAAAGAAATTTTCTAATTTGAGGGCACTGTTAATGTGTAAGAAATGTAATGTTTGTTTGTTTTTTGTACAGTAAATCAGTATTCTCTGTTCAGTAAATATTTAAATGATTTATTCTTATATATTCATGGAAGTTCACCTCATGATCAAAGCAACTTTCAAGTGTCACTATATTTTGCTATTGTAAGAAGTGGGAGTATTTGGTAAATGCAAAGATCAAAACGGGGTTACTGAAAGCACGATATTAGAAGGGTAAAAATACCATTGGAGTTCCTTCTACTGCCATGACTACTGCTCATGATGCCACTTATTCAATATTAAATATCACGAGGAAAATCGTTGTTTACAATTACCCCAATTTTCAGGGGTAATTGTAAACACGTGGTGTAATTATAATCAGCCGAATACGGTATTAGATTTCTATTCTGGAATCTTCGTACTAATTAAATATCAAAGTAGAATAGTGACAAGTTAGTTTAGTAGGGTGAACAATGTTTAATTTACTTTATCAAGAGTTTAAAAATAGGGATTGAAATTGAACATACAAATTCTGTTTAAAATTCTTTACCCTAGGTATTTTAACTAACGCCAAAACACAACGGTCTACTGACAACGGTCCGGGATCAATTCCCCCAAGGGAAACATCCGAGGACACCACCATGTAATTTTGAACCACGGTCAGATGACGAGGCAACACCTGATCTGACACCCCACTCTCCAAATTTCCACACCACGCCAGTGTGAGGATATTGGAGGCCCCAACCGATTTAACATGCACCAGCCCCCTGTGTACACGAGGGTCTTTGGTTGAATTCGAAATTGAAACCCTCCTATTGATTTACCTTTGATCTTTCAACCGGACTACAGCAGTTTTGAGCTACGCGTAGGTAGGTAGGTGAGTTTACCTCGCACTGGAGCTACACAACGTACTATTGGCGACGACTGTCCGGGATCAAACCCAGAGGCAAAGATCCGATGTCAACAATTGAATTGGCATCTTACTTTCAAACCAGCTGACCAACCGGCCTAGTGGTTAAAGTGTTGGTCTCTGGATCGGAAGGTTCCTGGTTCTAATCCGGAGTCAGTGCATGGATATACATTGTGTTGTCCTTTGTTAGGGGCAATGATGGTCCACCCACTGGATGCCCCTTCACAAGTGACCATCACTTCTGGCGTTGTAGTGGCCAAGGAAAAAGTCCAGTGCCCACCATTGGAGGGAAAAAACTTTCCAACTTCCACACCATGCCAATGTGAGGAAATTTGAGGTCACGACAGATCTAACGTGTCCACGTGTACCCAACGGTCTTTTGGTTGGATATAGTGTCGAACTCACGAACCTCGGATCACTAACTCATGCTTCCTCCAAGTGGATCCTAAAATCGAATTTAGAATTACTTAATGCGATCTGTCCAACTGGTGGCCGGGATGGTAGAGCAGAGGATTGGAAAACAGAGGGTTGCAAGTTCAAAACTAGGTCCAACCAAAGACTGTCATGTACGCGAGGGATAGTGCAAGTTAAATCTGTCGTAGCGTCAAATGACCTATCGTTAGTATGGTGTTAAACTTTGAAGAGTGTGGTGCCATCTCAGGTGTTGTCCTCTCCCTCTGACCGTAGTGTAAAATAACAAGATGTCCTCAGATCTTTACCTTGTATCCTGATTATTTTGATCATGTATAGTCTCCAATAGTCAGTTTTGTTGCTCCAGTGTGACATTAATTCAACTTCACCTATCCAAATGTAATCTAGTTAATAGTTTAAATTCGTTTTCAATTAGAATATTGTTTATATAATTATTTCGTTTCATTGAAATAGACTTTTGTTTGAATTAAAATAGACTTTTGTTTTAGTTAAAATAGACTTTTATTTGAATTAGAATAGACTTTTGCTTTAATTATAAAAAAAGACTTCTGTTTTAATTAAAATAAAAACCAAACTTCTAATAAACTGAAGAATCGAGTTCATAAATTGTGAAGCATACTAAAACACCTGCGTGACTTGTATTTTAAAATTCTACATAACAAGGACTAAAAATGGTTTTCGCTTATATTTCTGACGATTTTGGTCTATGTTAAACAAATAATTAAATTTAGCGTAATTTTGATAGGGTACACATATTAATCACATTAAAAGTGTGTGCGTTGCTTTTTGAAATTTTGGAAATCATTTCTTAATGAATAAGAAGACAGACCCGTATGCAAATGTGATACACATTATATGTAGTAGTCATCCAAGTCAAATGACACTTTTTGTTTGACTGTAATTCGAGTAACGAACCCAAGAGGAATTTAGATAATTTTTTGACCGGTTGTAATAGTGATATAGTTTATTCATATTATTAAGTGTTTTAGTAATTGGTAATTGCTAATTTTTAATTAACGTCGTACTAGAGTCGTCGCTACGTCATTACGTCGCTATTGACGACGGTCTGGAATCAGTACCTTAAGGGAAAGATCCGAGGACAACACCTCGTAATTTTGCACCACGGTCAGATGACGAGGCAACACCTGAGCTGGCACCCCACTCTCCAAACTTCCACACCAACCCAACGTGAGGACTTTCGGCCACGACAGATTTAAGGTGCACCAGCCGCCTTTACACCATACGCTTACAAACATCCATGCCCGGACCCGGATTCGAACTAGGAACCTTCCGATCTAGAGGCTAACACCTTAAGCAATATGCCGGTTGGTCGGCTTTAGAAATAAAATATGTTATCATTTTTTTTTTCGATTTATCACTAATGATAGCTTAACAGCTATTATTTTTACTATCTATTATTTAATAACTGTTGTTTTAATATTTAAATATCTCTGGCATTCCTATTACTATTATTTTCATCTTTAAAAAAACAAATTACAATCGTATTATTTCCTACTCAATAAACGAATACGATTTACGTATGCAATATAAATCTAAATATTTAATTTAAGAAAATCTCTATGTGTTTTAAGCGTCTATATATTTAGAACCTGGATCCAAAAATACCAAAGGCCGAGGTGCTTTTTCCATAAAAAAAAATAAGAGAAAACTCTATATAAGATATAAAAAACTAGAGACAATAAAGCCGTAGTAAAATCAGTGCGGGCGAAATTGAAACACATTCAGTGTGAGTATAAAAACGAAAAAGCGAAGGTGATGGATTTAATCAGAAATGTTTCGAAAGTCGTGTCATATAAAAGAAAGCAAAACCGTGTTGTACAATGAACAATCCATCTGTCTCCTTGTTTTCAGCACAATTGTTGCTTTGCAGAATGGCATTAATCATGGAGTTTTATCTGTTTTATGTGATAACTTTTTAGTGCCTGACAACTAACCTCTTCGACACTATTAGGGGTGAACTGGGAGTCAATTGCAAGGGAGTGGCTTAACCACCTTTTCTCACAACCGGGATAATATCCAACATCCGTGCCCTTACAAACCACGACTCAAACCTGGAATGTACTGGGTGGATGTTTTTTTTTTTTAGCACGTTCGCTATATTTGAACAATTTGTGTCATAGCCTTCTTTTAAAAACCAAGAGAGGCAATGTTATTATAATGGACAAAAATCACAAGTGAACGTTTGCTAACTCAGATGAGAAAAATTTGCACGGGGTAAGTTACAGGAATCAAAACTCTGTGCCACCGACAGGTGGTATTGGGCAAACCCACTGAACCCAAGTGACCACCTGCTGGGTAACAGACAAACGCACTATAACAGATGGAGGTGACAATTATAAAACAAAGAAATTGATTTTGAGAAGTTGTTTATTGTTTCTTTAGACAAAACAAAATTAATAGCTTAAAATGTACATTACTCGTTGCGTTTCTGCACGTTGTCTTGGTATACAATTTTGGAGAGTTTGGTGCTAGTTCAGGTGTTTAGCTTGTCATGTGACCGTGATTCTTAGTTCCAAGATCTTGTGCTCGGATCTTTTCCTTCTGAATTGATATAAATTGTCACCAATTGCCTGTTGTGCTGCTCCGGGGGGAGGCTATCTCAACTACCTGCTTTATTTGGAATGTTTTAATTGATATTTAATAATATAATTCCTTATTTGTTATAAAAATATTTTTGAAAAGATTCGTATATTCCCAAGATTACTATTTTAGACGGAATAATACAACTTTTCCATTAGGTAAAAATTATGTAAAATAGTTTTAATGTAGGGTTATTATACTTTTATAAGGCCCCAGAAGGTTTTGAAATACTAAAAACTTAAGTTTTCTGTAAAAGCTTTCGTATTTTTTAAAACTAAAAATTTATCTGAAAAAAAAAATGTTAGTTAAAAAAAAATCATGATATAGTTTAGTTTAAACATACAGGGTGGTCCCGAATTCATGGTACAAACTTTAATGGTAGGTACAGGACATTGTAACAATGATTTATTGTATAGGAATGTATAGTCGCAAGTGACGCGGTGAGGCGTAAACAGGGGAAATAAAAGGAAAGAGAAATGGAGTGATCGGTTGGTATCATTGCCGGTAGAGGGCAGTAGATGTCTAGCCGCTGTTGAACATGATACATCGCAGTAGGGAAAAGCGCCATTCACAATTGTGCTGCCGTAGACGATGGGTGACTTTACGTATGCAGAAAAAGCAGACATGCATTACATGTACGGCCGTGCAAATGGTAACGGCAGAGCTGCGTTACGAATGTATCGCGCGGAGTATCCTGATCGACGAATGCCGGATCATAGAATTTTTCAACGGTTACATCGTCAACTTTGTGAAACAGGTGCGTTCGACGTCAACAGACATGGCGCTGGTCGAGTAAGAGCTGTACGCACTCCAAGGCTGGAAGAAAGCATCTTGAACATTGTGGCTGATAGACCCGAGTCAAGCACAAGAACTGTTGCGCGTGACGTAGGTGTGAGTCATCAGACTGTATGCAGAGTGTTAAACGAAAATCGCTTACACCCCTTCCATTTTCAGAAAGTACAAGCATTGAATCCGGCAGATTATCCTCGCCGCGTGAACTTCTGCCTGTGGGTGATGCAGCAATGTGCGTTGCAGCCGGATTTCGTAGATTATGTGCTATTTACAGATGAAGCGACATTTTCACGCGAGGGTGTCTTTAATGCGCACAATTCCCATGTGTGGGCAACCGATAATCCACATGCAACGCGTCGACATGCGTTTCAACAACGTTTCAGTATTAATGTGTGGGCTGGTATTGTGAACGACTTTTTGATTGGCCCATACTTACTACCCACGCGGCTCACTGGCGGAAGCTATCTTATTTTTCTGAAAGAAGTGTTACCACAACTGCTGCATGATGTTCCGATCGCCATTCGTAACCGCATGTGGTTTCAGCACGATGGGGCGCCAGCACACTTCAGCATTGATGTACGGAATTACCTGAATGCCACGTTTGGTACTCGATGGATTGGGCGTGGTGGACCAGTCCCTTGGCCACCCCGATCTCCCGATTTATCGAGCCTCGATTACTTTTTATGGGGACATCTAAAGCATCTTGTTTATGAGACTCCAGTTGACTCAGATGAGGATCTCGTCGCTCGCTTATCTGTAGCTGCTGCAGGTGTGCGTGAAATACCAGGTATCTTTGAACGTGTACGCCAATCGCTCCACCGACGCTGTCAAGCATGTATCGATACTGGTGGACGCAATTTTGAACAATTACTGTAAACATGACACTTGTCAACAACGCTTTAAATAAAATCTTTGTTTTTCCTTTCGGCCGTTATTTCCCCTGTTTTCGCCTCACCGCGTCACTTGCGACTATACATTCCTATACAATAAATCATTGTTACAATGTCCTGTACCTACCATTAAAGTTTGTACCATGAATTCGGGACCACCCTGTATAGAAGTTCTAATATTTTTTTCAACTAAAACTACTTTTTACAAAATACTATTGCTTTTTAGTTCGTAATCTACTTCCCTTGTGAAAAATATATTTCCTGATGTACTTTTGGTGGGTTACTCTCTTGGTGGTAGTTTCAAAGAGCTTAGCTATAAGCTTTGATACATTTTGAAAAGCGTATTTTTCAGAATCCGAGATATTATATATATTACCTAAGAACATTTGTGTGTCATGATGTTTAATACGTTAGGCTGAACTATTCCTTCCTTGAAGAGTTAATTTGAAACACAGGATTTTAGATGAATGTAATTTGAGTTTTTGGTAAAAATTATTGTTTATCTTATACAACATCTTAACTTACATTTATGCGCGATATCTTAATTATCTTAGATCACATTAATTAGAAACAATTAAAAGCAGTATTAATTAACTAATATGATAAATGATATATCAAATAGAAAAGTTTAATAGATATAATTAATTCCCTACTAATTGTGTAGTAGTAATTCCCTTTTTACTGAAGAACAAATTTGAATTCTGTATGTTGATAATTCTTAGATTAAAAGGATTAAAAGTAATATAAGTGGGTAAGATATCCTGAAAGATGAAAACTTCTAAGACTTCGTTAATGTTCACATGAAAGCATTTTTAAAAGCTTATATCCTTTGGAAAATACTAACCTTATTGAAGCCGAACTTTCATTAAAGAGGACAAAAGATTGAGAATATTATCTTTCGACACTTGTATAAGGCATAACAGTTTTCAATTAACATATTGCAGACCGGCGAGAAAAGCGACACAACTCAAAATTGCAGCATTTGAGAAACATCCACTTAAAGGATACTTTAAAACGTATATTGAAAGAGTATACGCTTCTTTTTTCAATTTTAGGTAAGTATTTATAATGGTAACTTCTATTATATTCTATTGAATAGTAATATCACGCGATGGGGCAACTCATAATATTTTTCAATGATATAACATCAAAATTTTTATTTTTTGACTTGTGTCACTTTTCTTACCGGGGTGCGATAACTTCCTGAATCAATACATGTGATGAACAATTCGGATGGATTTGATATAGGTACGAATATCTTCGAAAAAATCCAGTTGTTAATTTTTAAAGTTGATTGATTGTACTAAATTTAACAAGACTTCTCCCCTGTATTTACAAACAAACTAAAAAAGAACTTCCTTTCTTCGAAGTTTCGAGATATCGGAACTTTTATCTAGAACGCGAATTCAGACACAAAAAAAACGAATGCCTTCCGAGGGAGGGAGTAGATCGAAATTTGCCGTGATTGCTATCATTTCGAATCTGCCCCCGAAGCGTTTTCCGACGTTGTTCTAAAGTCGGGGAAACGATATTTCACCACTAAGCGGCACTCGCAGACGAATATTGATGTAAAAATGGCGCTGAGTAGAGGTCATTATTATTGGCCAAAATATCGATTCTGCGTTTTCATTTTCTCACAGGAATGAACGCATGCAGTTTTCTTTCATCCATAAAAGAGATAAATGAAGTTTGCGGTGTCATGTATCGCATGTGATGCTGCTTAATAGATGGCAGAGGCAGTGTTTTTTCGAGAAACATGGAAAGTGTCCCCCTAATTTGCTGGCCAATATTCGAGTGTTTTGATTTAGTAATGTGTGCCTTGAGATGGTTAGATCTGAAATGTATGGAAGAGAAAAATATTTTTCAGCATTATAAAAAACATGTTTTAATAATTTTTCACATGTGGCGTACTTTTCCAGATCAATATTTAAATGCCCATGCAAATTGCATAATTATTATACTATTATGTAATAATACTGCGCTAATTATATTATAATATAGCATATTAATATTTAAAGTAAACTTTTAGTATAGTATGCGATGTAAAAAAATTGTGTTGACTCTTTCAATTTTAGGTCGTTGTGTTAGGTGTTATATAAATATTATTTTGATAGATCAATAATTCCAAAATTGAAAGCTTCTCGAATTAATAGTTTTTGATTTCTTCGATAGTTGGCTGCATTTTCTCTTCGTCACATATTATATTGCACTTTTAAGATTACATTAAGGGGGGTCCGAGACACAAAAATCGTCAAATTTTCGAAATTGTTTTTACTATTTCAAGAAATTCTCTGCGTTTTTCTGCTTAAAATGACGTCTAAATCATGTTTCTATCTTAATTAGAACTAGAGATAGAATAGTTTTTGTGGTGCGTTGTTTTGAAAATCTAACTCTCTTGACAGTTGTTGTCATGGCAACAACATCTGTCTTTACAACTTTAAATGCTTTTTTCTCCATGATACTTTTTTTCAAGATTTCCTGTATTCAAATTGCTATAAGTCGAAAACCGATAAAGTTTAAGGGTTGAAATTTGGAATATATCTTTTTCAAACATTATACTTTAATTTTGATTCAGCAAATTTGAAACAACTATTTACTTTTAAAAATGTGACTTTTTTTTTAAAAAGTACCTTAAAATTTTCAAAAATTTTTATTCAGATAAATTTTATTTTTTATTAAATTAATATTTTTTAAATTGCTAAATCAAAATTAAAGTTTTTAAATTTGTGAATAAATTACTGCAAGAATTTTGAAAATTGATCAAGAAAATTTTGCGTTTTAGCAATTTAAAATGACCCCTCTTTTTTTCAAAAAATTTTAATTTAAAATTTTTTTAAAACTTTTGGAAAAATTTTGTGTTGGGATTTCGCTTATTAGTTAGATGGGTAATCAGTACAAAAAAATTCGAAATTCTAAATTAATTAATAAAAAAAAATTTTGAATGTGTCCCGGACCCCCTTAAAAATATATTCTATAATAAAACAAAATCGACGCACCAAGAAGACGTGTAGAATTACAGTGGTACTGAGCTCTTATCAACTTTCAACGGATCTGACTGAGGACGTATAATCTTTAGTGACCAGTCCCGTTTTCAACTGTGTCCAACCATATACGCGTATGGAGACGTACAGGGCAGTGTGGGGGATCCTGCCTTTACTATCGCACGCCCCATATGCCCACAACAGGGCGTTATGGTTTGGGGGTGCCTTCTCCTTTGATAGCTGGGCCCCTTTGGTAGTCATTTCTCGCACACTTACAGCACAGCGGTACGTAGACTACATTCTACTACCGGTTGTGTTGCCTTTCCTTTGTGACACGATTACTTTTCAACACTATAATGCCCGGCCCCACACGTCCCGTATTGCTATGAATTGTCTCCGAGCTTTCCCAACACTTCCTTGGCCAGCTAGGTCACCTGATCTCTCTCCCATATAGCATATTTGGGACGTCATGGTAAGGCGATTGCAACCATTCCGGAATGTTGACTATTTAGCCCGATAGTTGGAGACAATTTGACAAGAAATTCTGCAGGACACCATCCGGGAACTTTTTCAGTCTATTCAGGTGATAGTTTGCATCCAGGCCAGAGATGGACCAACGCCTGATTGACTTCCTCCCTTTGTAACGGTCAAACTCTGAAATAAATCATTCAATTGTTCCGAAATTTTAATCATTTGTGTTTCTATATACACTCACTGCCAAAAGTTAAGCACGGAGAGGAAAATGTTGTTTTCCAGAAGCCAATTTGAACTTGAAAGGCTGCAATTTGCTGCAGAGTAGATGAAGTATGCAAATGTGTTATGTAACAGTCAATCACGGTTTCGTGTCGAGATATATGCAAAAAGGGCAGTCGTATAAGAAGCCAGTATTGTGAAGGGTTAAAAATTGATGTTATTAACAAAAGGATGTTTACATCCAAAACAAATAAACAAAACCGATATTAATAGGATATGTGACCATTAAAACTTATAATTCCGTTGTTATACTGGAACTATACTTGAAAATACTAGAACTGCACAACTTGAATAATTCTAGAACTATACTACTTGAACATACTAGAAAAATACCACTTGAACATACTAGAGCTATACTACATTAACAGACTAGAATTATACTACTTGTACATACACTATACTACTTTAATATACTAGAATTATATTTTGTGCGTATACTAGATCTATACTATTTGACTTCACTTTCAAGGTGAATCCATTCAAATTCAGGCAGTAAAAAAAATAAAATGTTCGCCTCAACATCTTCTACAAAGGCCATACCATAAAAACTGAGAGTGAATTTTTTAAGTAGTGGCAACACCGCGAAACTAAAATATAAAAGTGCAGGCGCTTGTTTCAAACTGTTAACTATACAATTATAAATATTCTAAACGAAGCAGACGATTTTATTTTCCCAGTTTCGTGCTTGTTTAAAAACTGTTTTTATTTGCCCTTCAGAAATGGAGGTGAATGATTCAAAGTTAAAAAACGAAATGCGTTCTGCCATAAAAATTTACTATCGTTTGGGCAAAGCAGCTTCAGAAACAGTTAAGTTAATGAAATAAGCTTACAAAAACAAATGTTTTGGTGAGTCTACGATTTTTAGATGGCATTGTGATTTCATAAAAGGACGTTTTGTCTGCAGGACTGGCTCCAAAGCCTGGCCGACCAGAAAGTGTTGTGAATGATCGAAATGTTAACACTGTGTGGTCAATCGTGCAAGAAAATCGGTGAATGACATGTGAGGAGATAGCGGCATCAACTAACGCTTCGAAAACGTCGATATTTGGCAATCTACGGAACAATTTACAGCTTCGCTATGTTTGTTCCAGATGGTTTCCTAATCACCTTATTAAAAAACAAATGCAAACAAGAATTCACCAATGTTGTGTCTGGAAACAGATGCTTCAAAATGATTCGAATTTCCTAAAGACTGTACTAACAGGTGATGAAACGGGTTCATCATTTTGATCCCCATACCAAGTCCGCAACAAGTGCATGAAACACACTGATTCTCCGCCTCCGAAAAAATTCCAACAAACCAAATCTGCTCGAAAGGTCATGATGACTATTTTCTTTGATCATAAAGGTGTAATCTATCAGCATGCTGTGCCTCCAAATCTACTGTGGATAGTGAATATTATGTTTCAGTTTTGAAAATTTTGCGACAACGCATATCGAGAAAACGACATGAACTGGTATGGAATTGGACATTACATCACGATAATGCTCGGCCACATGTCGCTACTTCTGTTCAGCAATATCTTAGTAAATGTACTATTAAAATCATGCCTCATCCCCCTAACAGTCCAGATCTCGCACCATGCGATTTCTGGCTGTTTCCGACGTTGAAGGAGAAGCTCCGTGGTAGAAAATTTAATACAGATTCTGAAGTTATTTCAGCAGTGCAGGGTTCTTTGAAGAAGCTTCCAGAAAAGGCTTCTCTACTTGTTTTGAAAAGTGGGTTGAACGATGGGACCGTTGCATATCATCTGAGGGAAGGTATTTTGAAAATGAATGATGTATTATTTTTTTTGTCTCATCCATGTCATTTTATTTCTTGATTTTTTATGATTTTACTCTCATTTTTTATGGAACGCCCTATGTATTTTTTTAAATTCAATATGCGATGGTCAAGGGGTGTGTTGAACAATGACACTTTTATGTTTTACGAAATCATTTTTTCATAGAAATAAGACCCTTTGAATGTCCATAAAATAATATATAATTTTCCTTGTCGAGAATGCCACGTGGAGCGTAAAATTGCTAGGCTCAAACTATTAGCGATAACACCTCTTTTGTTTTTGTTTGTCATTCTTAAATATATTGTTTTTAATTAATATTTTTTTAAATAGAATATTCTTTTAAAATGGAACTTACAGAAGTTTGGTCAAGATTGTTACAAAATGGCCATACTTAAAATTTCTGAAAAATTTTTTCGCAAGCTTTATTAGATTGTTTTTAATTTAATCTTCAATACAGCAAATACAGTTTCTCAAAGGTTGATTTTTAACAACTTCTGTCGCGCTCAAAGGGGAGAAAAAAAAAGGTTTTCCTCTAAATAAAAGCACACGCTCGAATCCCCTCGGCTCGCTGCTTTAGAACCTTTTATAATGCAATATTTTATCCCGATTCATTATTTCTGTACATATATCAATGTAGTACATGATATTCAGATTTATTCTCTATAGTTTTATAACAACAATAAAATTTTAAAGAGATATGTCAAAATTCCAATTGTTGACGAGGGAAAACATTTTCGATGCATATTGCTTCGGAGCTAGCTATAAACTCTTTCACAGCATCTGCACGGAAAATTATGCAATAACAAGAGATAATACTCTAAAGGCTCGACTTTGGATATTTTTCCAGCAAACAGCTGAATCTATCCTGCTGCTCACGTGGGGAAGGGGAGATTATTTATAATTGCAAGGGAGTAACTTTAATGTGTCAATCATTAACTTTGACTGATTAACGTTTATTGCTGTAAACCGTTTTGTCCAAACCCACTAACTTTTAATTGTTTCTTGGATTTGGGTATCAGTTCATGGCACATGATTCATGAATATAATCATAATCATTCTTGGATTTTGTGAAATTAATCTCTCAAACAAATCTATGTAATATGTAAAAAAAGCAAAAATCAGCGATTCGGAAGACGCAAATAAATCAAATGTACTCTCATTAAGGAAAGGACATGAAAATTTGGCGGAAACATTAAAAACAGTTTTTAAATAAATGACACTCCTTTTGGAAGCTTTACCAATGGTATGTTCATACGACAAAGTTCACCTCGATCAAACACAAAAATCCTATCTCCGAGTTTTGTGATATGAGAATGCAACTTCTGAAATGAAATATAGAAATTTCCAATTTTTTATGATCATTAATATTTCTGAACTATTACGACAAAAAAGCTCTTCCTGTGTCTGTTAAACAGTTATTCTAGATCCAAAAAATATAAACAATTTTACTCTAAGTGCATATACCAAAAAGCCTTAGTGCTTTGAACTTTGGCAAAATTGCAAAAAAGTAATTTTGAGATAATTGCATTTTAAATACAAAATATCAACAGAGATTAATGAAAACAACTTCCTTTAACAAATACAATTTTTTTAGTAATTCCTATTATGTTAAGACTCCTATCAAAACAAGAGTTTTTACAGTAAACTCGCATATCTTTTTTAAAATCAGTTTTAGCTCTGATGACAACTGAGTGATTTGTGATAATTCACTGAAGAATTCTACATTTCTTATTTAATAAACTGAAATAAAATATTTTATTGGATCAGTACTATTTCAAATTAAACCAGTTCTGTATGTAACACCGTCTTTTTTTCTACGGCTATCTTTTTTCTGTAAACGAGCCTATTTTATAGTGATACACATGCGCGACGAAACTTAGCGGTATTTTTTCAATGTGTTTTCTTCAATGGTGTCTCCATATGTTTTACATGACGACCTGGATTGTGTCCTTCAACTTTCGCCGATTGATAGAAAAACCAGGAGTCTACACTTCAAGGGTATTTAAAATGTTTGAGTTAATCAACGGTTGATACACTATGATACAATATTACATAAATGGAGGTTTTCATGGAAACCTAAACCAATGGTCGGCAGTCGATTATGTAGTTGGAAGGTCAAATAAAAGTTAAGAAGCAGCTGCTAGCAATTTCCTTTGACTCTGAAATTTTGTACATTTGTTATTGAATAACTAATGCATCTTTTTATCCGATAAAACGCAAACACTTTTTGAATTTTGTTTTCGAAATTTGGGGTTCGGGTCTCTCTTAAAAGATGGAACATTCGTTATATGCCACCACATTATAGACTGTTGATAGTTTTATTCTAACCAATAATAAAAATCCACTTAACTGGATGTAGTTTTTGAGTCATAAATTAAGTAATAAAAATTTCAGATAAACGAGAATTGAGCAAGCATGTGACCAAATTAATAGATTTTCCTGTTTCTAAAACATGTTTATAACTAAATCCTGAAAATTGGTCTAGTAACTTTCGAAACTAAAGTAAAAGAAAACGGGGGAGACCAACAAAATCAAAACTTTCAAGGATAAGAAGATCTAGAAAAGTGACTTGAAGCGTATCTTTTCAATTTCATAGATTGGATTTCAGCTATCTCTTTCTATTTTCAGGGAGGCTGTAGAAGCACTTTGTATGTAATGAGAGGACTTGGGATTAAATTCAGTTTCAGTTCTCTCAATTTCGTTATTCGGTATTAAACTTCGTTACCCGTTTCGGAACGCGAATATAAATCCCTCTCGGCAGAAGGCATCAATAGCCTGCTTGTTTCCAACTTGATATTGTAAGCACTTGAGCTGAAGGCATGAATTGAAAACGTAAGCTTCTTTTCCTCATTTCGCGTAGTTAGGATATTGTATATAATGGAAAAAAGTACCCTTGTATCGGTTTATTAGCGTTCCCCTGAACCTTGTTGCTTCAAAGCAGCATTTGGTCTTGGTCGAAAAGTGTATTGGATAAGTCTGGAGCATTCGGATATTGAAAATGTCGTCTACACTTTCAATTGCCCACCGAGGATTGTTTAACATCCGTGACGAAATTCAACTATACTATTCACGTATGATCAGTTTTCATGGTGTTTAATATTACAATATAAATCCCTAAACTATATTGATATCTGGGACATCCGGTTCAAATAGATTGATTGGTTGGGCATATTTGTCCAAGTTGTACCATACACAAGTTTAAGTAATGTGTTGAAAAATAATTTACTTATATATTAATTTTTTTTTCGGGGGCTGGTAAGAACTAACAGTTTTGATACAACACAAAATTCGAATTAAAAATGAGCTAGTAACCGCTGGCATATTTCACAAGTGGTTGTTTGACGAGTATTTAGTTTTTAGTCAACAATTACTACAATCAATATTACTTATGTACGTACTCTACTAATGAACAAATAGCTAAATATGTCGCATTAAGACACTGGTGAACTGATGGTCTTGGTTACAAGTTAGAATCTTGTATGGGCGGATGACGGGTTGGCTGCTTGAAGTTTCCTATTTTCTTCAAGACCCTAAGTAAATGTGGGACGGACAGCTTCCCAAAACTCATCCAGGAAGTCATAGTTTGTAGTTTCCATAAATGATTGACGTTTATTCAGTTTTTACTTAGTAATTTGTACAATCAATATCTATATATATAATTTTCTTACGTGGCACGAAAAAAAGACGTTATTTCTTATCGCGTTTTGGCAACATTCGATTATTTGTTTACCGCGAAGCCTCGCGCCTCAATTGAATTTATAGCGTTATCGGATAAAGTTTTATCTTTCTAATTATAAAAAAAATTGTCGGTCTTTTTCACGTTTATTCGCTTTGTGATTGGAACATAGCGAGTCACATGATATCGAGTCTTGTGGTTCAACGGGGTAATGAATTTGGAGCACGCGCAGACAATAAACACAGTTATATTTTTTTTAATTAATTAATTCATAAAATTTGAGAGCACGCGCTAGAAAGTTTACAATGTTTTCAGAAGAACCGGTAAATTTGGGTCGCTATTAACATAGCAACTGTCGAATATGAAATTATTAAGAAGTAGTATTACAACAAACAACACGGAGAAGCTAAAACTGTTGCAGCTTACAAACGACATGCTGAGTATTCGATTTCCAGGTATCACATTTCAAGTCACAATTTGCTCTAGGTTTTCATTTGAATTAAAATTGTTCGAGTTCTGATTCCAGAGGTACTGTATAATTGTTCTGTAGTACAACAAATTTATGTTTGAGAAATATTTTTTTGGAAAATCATACTTTGTAAACAATGTATTCATTGATGCTAGCGAAGCTAGCAAGGTTCGCGCAGAGAACCAATGAGAATTGCAAAGCAATCCTCCGGGACTTCGCGAGCGTTAGCGAGCCGGGAGCGGGCCTTCTAGTATTACTTAACAAGTAATAATAATCATTACAATAGATATATGTTACAGTTTATGTGATCAATCGGTTGGTAATTGTTATAACCGGCTAATAATAGTAACCAATTAAAGAGGCTACAGTGAATATTTATAAGAATTTATCACATGAATAGGGTGATGTTACTAGCGAAACGAGATACGAAACATCAAAAATCATTACATTCGAAATCGCTATTAAATTAATGACATTCAGTATACAAGGATTGCCGTACGCAGCTCATTGTTTTACCAGTGTTTATAAGAAACTAGCAGAAATACCTGGCTTTGCTCGGGTTGAATTAATAATATGTTGATTGAAAAGTCTTCAATTATTTTTCATAAAAGAATGTTAGCATCATTTAAGTGTACGGGGAAAAACATTTATTAACAATTTAACTTCTCCGTCGCTTCTACAGTTTACTTCGGACGCAAATATGCATATATGTTGTATTCAACCATATAATCCATTTCATATTCTTCACACTTCTGCTGAAATTTATTTTAAGTTTTAGAGTTCCCGTGCATATTCCCGTGCATTCAATTTCAGTAAAAATGACGAATTTTCGGTGGATTGTCTTGCACTTAGTTTTCCTATAAATATGTTTTCATTGCGCCATTCTTTCATCTAGTAAGCGATATTTTCGAATTTCATCATCAATATGAGAAGATAGTAAATTAAATTTTTACAGCATTCGTTACTAATTTAACTTGAAACAAATGCACTTTTCCAGAAAATTCCATTCAGTGACATGTGTAATAGTAGAGATTTTGTTTGAAATACATGTCACCAGAGTAGACAAATTAAACCCAATCGATAACAATTTTTTAATAAACAGAAGGTTGACTTTACAGCGCTTTTACAAAAATAAAATCACTTTCAACGAACGATTCACATGCATCAAAGTTGTGTAAGAACAGCTTCAATAAATAGAGCAATCAACCTCGACTTTCTGTCTCTTAAGACATAAAATTTCAATTTTTCAAAATTACTTAGTGTGATATTATTCCAAGATCAACTGTCTTGTTAAAAATTCCCGTTTCTCCAACACACATACAGTTTTAAATTGGATCCTTATGGTACTTTTTAGGTTAGAAATTTGGTTCCTAAATGGAAAGCACGTATCTATTTAGAATGATAGATGTAGTTACTTGACTATGGCGTAAGCTTTCAATAACGCCCATGAAACACGAAAAACAAATGAAATTTAGTTTAATTAATCGTCTTTCAATGAAAAGCTAAACCAAAATTTTTAAATATATTTTGAACTACAAAGTATGACAACCAGTTTTAAATTAACGTAACGCATCTTATTTTAAAGTTATTTTTGAAATTTTTCATGTCATTTAAAAATAATAAATTCACACTTAAAAATATTTTGATTTGTAAATTTTATTTATTTTTTTACCTACACACTATTACGTATTCAACCAAAGATTGAAAGAAAGTTGGTGGAAATATACATATACCACCATGAAATTACTCATGTCTAGTGATATTTTGCAGGAAATAAATACATAAAATCCAACTCTTAAATAATATTTCTAGAATAGGTAATATACCGGAACACATAAGCAAACAGAAACAAAATTCAAATACTTAAAAAAGGCAGAATTCTGTAAAAAAAAAATCTGTTCTAGTATGTTGAAGTCTGATTTCCTGAATATATTCTAAAGTAAAACAATTCGACAAAAAACTTGAACAATATTGATAAAGACAATGATTTATAAGCAAAAAGAACACATATTTATAATACTTGGGAATCCCCAAATGTGACCGCAACCATCTCGTTTTCAACTCAAATACCCAATAAAGCAATTATAAATCTAATTAAAAAATTAAACATTAATTCTGAGGTTGCCAGATACCGAGTAGCAAAATTAAGATTTTATGATCAATGAGTTGATCGTTTGGGCTTTTCGTGCTCCATAATAAAATTTAAGTTAATATAAAATTAAATGTTCTAAATATTCTTTCTTCATCAATCAAATATTTATAAATATTATTTTCATCAGGGAAAGAAGTAAAAATTCAGTTCAAACATGAATATTATAATTTAATTTATTTTAAGGAAATTGTTTTTCGATCAATACTGGTAAAGCAATCTGAGATGAGTATAGCAATCGTTTTATACTCAATGTTATTTCTATGGCGATTTCAAATTGCTTTTGGCTTAGGCCTTAGGTCAATTTTAGGCCTCTAAGGATTCGAATTTTTCTAAATCCTTTCTTAGTGCACCCCTACGGTATAAGAAGAATCACCCTGCAAAATTTCAGCTTCCTAGGACTTGTAGTTCTTGAGATACAGTGATAAATCAGTGAGTGAGTCAGTGAGTGAGTGAGTGGTATTTGAATTTTATATATAGAAATTAAGTTGTCCAATAATATTGTTTTACTGTTATTGCTCTAAAAATAGCACCATGCGAAAGCAAGACAAGTTAACAGATAGTAGTGAAAAAGATCAGGTCTTAAAAATATATAAATGAAGTTTGACCAAAATAAATCAAGTTTTTAATTCACCCGTTATATGATAGGCCATTTATCCTAGTATACTGGTAAAATATATTAGAATAACTTGAATAAATAAAAATACACATTCCTTGTATTTCCACGTGTCAAAATGTTCACACGATAAAAAAAATTGAAAAAACAAAATGAGCTCCGGGTTTAAAAAAAACGCCATTGGATCGATGGCAAACGATTTTATTTTCGAGAATATTTTTTTTTATTAAAATGTATGCATTTCAAATCGTTTTTTTGAGGTATAGCACCGTTTGAACTTTACAGAAGCATCTTATAACACATTGTGAAATATAAAGCGATATTTATTATTCTATATAACGTTGGTTATTATTTATTTGTAATTGTTTACACACTTCTGTTACGTTTAGCTGTGTTTCTATTTTATTTCCAAATGAACCTTTAAATATTTTTTCTTTGGATTTTTAATTAGTTCTAGGTGATAAAATACATTAATGAAAATCATTTTTACTATCAGGAAATCAGTATTAACATATTTATAAATTCTATTTCATTTATGTATAAGAAATATTAATATTCAAGTGCTAAAAGATATTTCTGGTTTCTATGAACTGTAACAAATTGATTGAGAAAATATTCATCCATTCTTTTGAACCAGATCGAAACTTTATTTTCCCGTTCCTTCAGTGTTCTGATCTTTTTTGTCCTTATTAAAAATGAATCAGTACTGTTTAACGGATTTGAAAAACAAATGGAGATATGATTCTACAACACAAGAACACCAGTCTCATCTTAAAGTTGTTCTAAAAAGGAGGAAAAACGATTTCATGAAAGGAATACACCGTTTTGGATGCAGGACGTGAGGAGGGTTTCCATTTACTTTAAACACCGAAGCAAAGTGGGATTGGAATGTAGATGCCTTAATTTGTACCCAAGAATACATTTCGAAGTAGGTCAAGATGTCGCATGAAGAGCTTTCAAAACTGAATATCTTCTGCAACGTACCCGGAAGACTACAGGACTTACATTCTTCATCTCTCAACACAATGCAACTTGAGTTTCGCGAAATCAATATGTCTGAAACCGTGGTGTGTTGCGAACTTTTATTCTATGAATAAGAATAGTAAAATAAAAAAGAATCCGAAAAACAGATTTTTCACAAGAAACAAAACATGAATATATTCCAGGGAGAGATCTTGTAGCCGTACCTAAAGAATACAATGTAAGACAATATAAAAGTCTGCATTCTACATTTTCAAAACTACCCGAAGAACTGTAAACAAAAAATCTAATAATCCATGGGCCGCATGAGGCCCTCCGCTGACGTAGATAATTTTAAAAAATAATATAGAGATTGTTTTTGCGCCAGGCTTGGCACGTAGGCCTACCTTGGACTACAGTTCCGTTATCGTTCAATGCGGGCGCCATCTGCTTAGTTTTAATTAGTGGCGATCAAGATAAATATCTGTGTATACATTTCTATATCAACCGTGTGTGTGTAAGCATCTGTTCTACTTCCTATTTACTTACGATTATCAGTTAGTAAGATGCTCAGAAATTTGCATTGTTCGTTTTTATTTCTCATACGAGTATTCATTTTCATAGTTGTGGTAGTTAGGATTAGTTACTACTCTTTTGAAAAGGTATAAAATAAAATCTACGTTGGATACAGCAGGCCCTAGTAAGAAACGCAAAGTACGCTATGAAAAGCTGCAGTTTCAGGAAAGCTGGACCAAATAAATATGTGTTGTACAGTCGTTTAATAAACTAATTATTATTTAAAAATAAATTAGCAGAGATCTTGTAGCCGTACCTAAAGAATACAATGTAAGACAATATAAAAGTCTGCATTCTACATTTTCAAAACTACCCGAAGAACTGTAAACAAAAAATCTAGCAACGAAGATTGGCGGGTCAACAAGTGATGGTTACAAAACCTGTTCAAGATTCAGAAATATGATTTGAAATAGCTTGCTAGTTATAGGAAAACAGTTCCATTCATTAACATATGAAGATTTTCTTTTTAAGATTGTTTAGAACACTTGAAACTTCGCCAAAATCCGACAACTGGCAACCCCACTCCGCGTCCTCTTTGGGTTCAAGTGAATACTCCCTTGCATTAATTAGGATATAAAATCATCCATTCATCTCACCGACTCGGAACAACCATCAAAGTTATCATGAGATCTTAATGTACAATCCGATAGAAGTCCTGAAGTCTTATGATGAAAATTGATGAAGTTAGTTATTTTTTTGTTAATTGAACCGTTGAAGAAATGTTAGAAAGGGATAGACCCCCTATTTCGCCTTTTTTTTCTTCTTGGAATTGTTCTCCCCTCTTATCGTTCTTAGCAAAGGGATGCTAGCTTGTAGCGTTCTAATTTTCCGTAGGGAAATAGAAGCATCTTCTGAAAGCGTTCGTTTCTGCCAGTTTTGGGATTCAATGTAATAAAATTCGTATTGTCTGAGTAATTTTAAGGTTATATGTAGGTACGGTGATGATTAAAAATGAACGTTTTTAATTAACGTTACAAGCAATCGATTGTGAATTAATCGATTTTATATTTTTCAATTATCAGTTCGGAGAATTCTAGCAAAAATAATAAAATAAATCATCAATATCATTTTTGCGATGGAAGGAAACTTATTGAAAGGAAGGAAACTTACAAAGGTTTAAAAGCACATTTAGAAACTAAACACAGCATCAACATAATTTCTGGGAATAGCCAAGTAAAACGCCCTAACTGATTTAGTTCCTAAAGCATCCACATCATAACGAGACGGAAATGAGACGTAGACAATTGAAATTATTTGCGAAGAAGTACCAAAAAAAACAAAAAACTAAACCTATTGACAGTTATTTCAAAAAGGAAAAGAATATGACAACTACGGTTTGCAGAATGGTCTGCAAAGATGGATACACCCTCAGTACATTTGTACATCTTCATATTTCAGATATTTATTTTCAAAGAGTGGATTTCAACTCCCAAATTCTTCAAATACAATAAGGTCTATAGTTACAAATTTTGCAAATACCGTAAAACATTCTGACATGATTATTGAATTTTATTATCTTTAGAAACAAAGACAACAGTTTGCTTTAACATTTGATGAATGGACATCCCAAAAGAACCATGGATATTTAAACCTGAATGTTCATCACAAAGAAAGACTTTAATCTTGGGTTAATTAGAATTCGCGACTCGTGTACTGCTGTACCAGTTTGGTAAAAGATCGCTTGACGAGCTTGGTATGGACTTCGATACTGATATTATTGGCATAACAATTGACGGCGCAAGCGTCATGGTTTAAATTGGTGAACTTGTGCCGTGTTACCAACAACTGTGCTACGCACACGGTATACAATTGGCCGTTGTCGACATTTTATACAAAACAAACAGGAAAGCAAAATGGAACGCATAGAAATATCTGCTATTGAATCAGACGAAAACCTAGACGAAACAAATGAGGTACAAGGAGAGACAGACATGACAGTAATAATGGATCCCCCATCATCCTGATCTTTCATGCATTGAATTAATCCCTAAATACAATTATCTTCTAAGTGCGGAAAATGGTAAATTTATTCAAAAAGTCGCCCTTCAAATATGCTACATACCTTCAAAAGTATGTGAAAGAAACAGGCATAAAAATTTTCTTATTTTGGATTATCGCACATGCTGGAACAGCCTTCTAAGTACGATCGAAAGGTTTTATGATCTGAAGGTCTGCAAAGATAAATCTTTAATTTATATACAATCTGACAACATTTATCGACCAAGAGTGGTTAACAATGAAGGATTTAATTAATTGTTTGCAGTCATTTAAATTGGCATTGGAGGACCTATGCAGAAGAGATACGATCCTTCTTACTGCTGAAACAACATTAAAATTCATTTTTGAAAAGCTCGAAAAACAAGACAGTGTCTTAAGCGCTGAATTACCTGAGGCACTGCGTGTAAGGGTAAAAGAATGTCGTTGCACGTTAAGATAATAACAGGAATATTACTTTATTTAAAGAATCCCAAAAAAATATGATCAAAACATGAGACAAGCTGACAATACGTTTCTTATGCCAATAGATGCCAAAAAAGAATCTTATACGACAGAAAATGAAAAATATATTAAGCCAAGTCATTAAAGATGCGCAGAAAGTGGAATCTGCAACATAAGATAGCTTAAATTACAACTCACTTACATTGCAAACTACTTTAACATTAAAAGAGGAATTAGAAAAGCAAATTCCGCAAAAAATGAAGAATATTGCAAAAAGACAAACTTTTGAAAATAAACATATTTTGAGAAAATACTGAAGAAAGAAATGACTTCATATGAAGTAGAGGGAGTCATAGGAAAATATTTGTCTGTTATGTACGATTACTTAACGACGTTTAAATCAACTAGTATCGAAAATGACGAGGCCTTCTCGGCCGTTGGTTATATTTTCAGTTCATTGAGAAGTAGGCTGCGGGACGACACAATATGATTTATTTCCTTAGATAGTTCTTTCAAACTCAAAAGTGATTTTCATTACTATATAACTTCGATTTAAGCAATTAAGAAGAATTGAGAGTTCATTTTTTGTTATGTTGACCAAAACTGCCAAAGATTATATTTTTATGTCACTATGAGACAAAGGTTAGGTACAATTTAAATGTCATTTGCTCAACGACATTAGAGATAGACTACTTAATATTAGATCAATAGAAAAGTACTGCGTATAAAACAAGCTGATGTTTTTACGTGTGGAAACTTGTAAGAGTGATCATCATCAATCGTTTAATACTTACTACTATTAGTACTAGTAGTTACTATAATTTATTGTTGGTGACTGATTTCCTACCTATGGATAATTATTAATAAATTTGATTTTCTAATGCTAAAATATAAAGGTTTTGTTCTTCAATTCCGAATTTTTTCCTTTGTACCTACTTTTACCGAGGCGAGTTTGGAAAAATACATACTGATTAGATAGACTTGTTAACAAAGAACCATCGTGCCAGATCCTGTCGGTTCCTACCGGATTAACGTCAATCCGGCCGGATTTAAAATCGTGCCGGATTGCAAGTCCTATCCACATCCCATTGAGTTCATTGAAATATCAAACGAAGGGCAATGACAAGTACGAAGGTCGTTCGGAAAGTAATATCCGTTTGAGCATGCGCAGCACTGTGATAGTGGAAATGTGCACCGGTCAAGTTCAATTAGTTTTAGCGACTCGTCTGTCAGCTGTTTACTGAATTACATCGCATTATAACTATTATTGTTGTTTTGGTAAGTAAATAAAATGCCCAATAAAATCTAGCATGCCGCCAAATGTGAAGTGATCTATGATCCTTCATGATCCGATGAATCTTCCCTATGATATGAACAGAATATATGATACCGATGATATGATACCGAAACCCGATGATATGAATCTTATATAATCCGATTTATAAACTTAAAAAATGTGAGACAAAGCGAAATGTATCATGAAATCAAAGAAGTGTATGGTGATATGATGGATGAATCATGCGTGCGTCATTGGTGCCGAAATTTTAATGATGAAAGAGAGAACATCTATGATTAAGAGCGATATGGCCGCCCAACTTTCAGTACGGATGAGCTTCACAAGTCTGTCGACAAATTCATCAAACAAGATCGTCGTACGACTTCGGATGAAATTCATGATAAATTTCACATGTGTCTGGCACTATCATTTACAAGTGGTAACAGATCACCTTTGCGAACGATGAGGATATTAAAGACGTTGTTACTGTTTATCTCAATGGGCTGGCGGCAGAGGAGTAAACCGCTGGTATTCAAAAGCACGTCACGAGATATGACCAATGTTATAATTTGCAAGGGCATTATGTAGAAAAGTAATACAAGGTATGAAAATGTAAAGTAAAAGTGTGGTTTAAAATTTTTAATTGGTCTGTGTTTTATTTAATAACGGGTATTACTCTCCGAACGACCCTCGTACATTGGATCTTAAGAACAGCGTTCCAAAATTGATTTAGATCTCACAAAATTGTCATGCATTAAGACATACGGATCTTCTTCCATGATAGGCACTCACTCTGGATTGGTAGCATTACTGAAACAGCATTTGGAAAGACACAGCGATGAGTTGTTACTGTTACACTATATAATCCACCAGGAGAGCTTGTGCGCTAAAGGAGCGTATATATTTTCGAGCCGAACCGTTTGCGAGCCTCTAGTTCTCAAGATTTAGGACGAAGTTTCGGGCTCGAAACGAACGGCTGGTGGTGATTCGCTTCCTGTCATCGGTTTTTCGACGAACACAAAGGCGTTCTCGGTTCAGATTTGTACGGCGTCGTGAGTAGTTCGTTGCTTTTCTGTCTGCTCGCGAACCTCCAGGATCCATCGCCATTAACGGAGGCTGATGAATGACTGCCTGGTGATTCGCGGTTGGTTCCTTTCTTTCCCATGGATTTCTGGAAGTTCGTAGTGTAAATAATATCAACGGGCTGCTTGCAAGCGGTTCGGCTTGCACATGTATACGCACCTTAAGAAACTAGGGTTTGCACATGTTATGAAAGTTTTGGTTTCAAAAATTTATCTTACTAGGGGGCCCGCCCCCTGCTCGCTGACGCTCGCCAACCCCCGGAGGATTGCTTCGCAATTCTCATTGGTTCGCTGCGCGAACATATGCTCGCTTCGCTCGCATCAATGAAGACACGTGTCCTAGCAGAAGGGATTGATTACAAAATATATTCCAAAAAAATATTTTTCAAATCTAAATTTGTTGTATTACATTAAAGATATATACAGTACCTCTGGAATCAGAATTTAAATGAAAACTTTGAGCAAATTTTTACTCGCAATGTGAGCGCTGCTTTGGAAATTGAATACCCAGCATAATTGTGTGTACATTTCCCCAGTACTCGAGCCACCCATACACTTTTTGACTAAGTTTGTTGTCGAAAGTTGTAGTGCACGCGTCTTGTTGTACTATAATTGTTAGCCTTGAAAAGGACCGTTTTTTAAACAGTCCTGAAAAGATCCTCCGCTTTCTTAGATTTCTATTACAAACCGCAACAGCTCGTCTAAAATTCATTTTTTTTTTCAATAAAATTTCATCCGATAACGCTATAGATTCAAATGACTCGCGAGGCTCCTAGTAAACAAACAATCGCACAATGTTGCCAAAACGCGGTAACAAATAACGTCTTTTTTGCGTGCCACGTAAGAGAAATATATATATAGATACAATTCCCATGGCGTTAATCACCGACAGTTCGAAAAGTTCCTTGAAGACAGGGGCCGCGGTAGTCCGGATGGAGGAGTAACGGATCAGCAACCACTAGGGTTTAGAGTTCGAATCTAACCCAAAACCGTCGTTTACAAAGGGGCTTGATGGTCATTAAATCTGTCGTGGCCTCACACGTCCTCATGCTGGCCTGCTATAGAAATTTGAAGAGTGGGTTGCCAACTCTGGTGTTACTCATTGTGATTCAAAAATAAATATTTTTTTCACGGATCTTTCCTTTCCGGTTTGTTGTCGGACGCTGCCATTTGCTACAATGCGACGTTAATTAAAAATACCAACACCTTGAAAGCTAATCCGGAGGCTTAATGCTTTACACAGATAAGATGTCGTTAAGGCACTGTCAAACATTGGAGTGGTTTCTAAGCTTAATTGATGAAATTGAAAGTTTCCCCCATATATATATATATATATATATATATATATATATATATATATATATATATATATATATATATATATATATATATATGTGTGTGTGTGTGTGTGTGTGTGTGTGTGACGACTTTTTTACAAGTCTCACTACTTAGTTCTCATAAAATACGAGCAGGACAGAGAGCAATGAAAAAGACGTCTTTATTAGACCACAGTCATGGTTCGAGTGCTACAAGAGATGGCGCAACAAGTTACAAGTTGCGTATCAACAAATTAATTATTCCTTGATCAGCAATACTCAGACAGATTTCATTGCCTTATATGGTATCATTTGATGGGACATTTTACAGTAAATAGATGGGAACAGATGGATCACGCCGTGGGAAGATGAATTTAGCTTAGCTTGCAAAAATTAATTATTTCTGATGCAATGGGCTGCGAAACTGTAAAAGACACGTGAAAAAATACTCGGAGGCGCCGGCCAACCTCGAAGCTACTTTCTCACGAATCATTTTTAATGTTACATATATATATATATATATATATATATATATATATATATATATATATATTGCACCTGAAAAGTGACACAGATCAAAAAATAAAAATTGTTATACTTTGTTATTATTATGATATGTCCCAGTTTGTTATATTATTAATCTATAGAATATTAATAGAAGTAACCACCATAAATACTTATCTAAAATTTAAAAGAAGCTTATACTATTTCAATATATGTTTTATAGTATCCTTTATGTAGATTGATGTTCTCAAATTCTGCAATTTTGTGTTGTGTCACTTTTCTTGCCAGGGTGCGATATATTTCTTGGTACATTTTCATCAAACAATTTATGTAAGTTCTATACTGCATTCTTAATGTTTATTTTCGAAATTTTGACTCCATGACAGCAATTAACATTGTAAAAAAAGTCACTGCCACGTCTTTGTCTCTTGGATATTTAGGATATATATTAATCACTAAAACTGGAATATAATGACAAGTCCTTGTAAATTTCTCTCATATTGAATTCTTGAAAAGATCTATGGCAGCATTTTGATTAAACATATGCTCCCATTATTATGCCCAGAAATAATCCAGTGAACTTTCTATTGACTCCTCAGTCGTCATGCTATCGTCTAAAGGCTTCTCGTTATAAATTCGCAATTGTTCATGTATATAAGGGATACTTTGAACCTCATTTTAATAATTCACATCTTCCGCAGAGATAAAACCGAGCTTTTGGTTAAGGGAAATAGTATTAGGGTCTGTTGTACCTTTCTTGTGGCTCATTTCGACTGTGAAATTCTCATTTATCCTTTCAACTCTGCTATTGGACTTGAAACGTATTGAGAGCCTTATTCTGCGAAATTGAGGGTCTAATAAAATAAACTAGGATTGTAGAATAATCCTAAAAGAGAAGTGCTATTTCTCATTGACAGGTTTTGGAGGTTATATGCCTATTGGATAGGAAGGGGATTATATACATATATTTTTTCGGTTCTAAGTTTAGATACACGCCCCAACACTGTCTTAAAGAAAACTCTGCTTAAGTACAGAGTAATAATTTATTTTAACCTAATGGTAATGAGTGCTTCAAGTAATGCATTTATATTTTGAAATTATGGTAAACAAAATACAATAAGACGAATGTACTTTAAATTATTTCTATTCTTCTCGAAACTACATTCTATTGTTAAGTACTACCTTTTCCGATATATTTTATACTTATTCAAATTCACTTTTTTTAATATTAGAACGGTAAAGTGATTTAAATGTAGCTTTGGGTCAATGATGATTCACTTAATTTAAATTATTTCAAGTTATTAATACAACCTATTTCATATTTAATTATTTGTCTACAACGCTAAATCTACGCTATCTATCTATTTTGAATCGAATATAATTTTAAGGCCACTTTTTATAATTCTGCCTGTATTGAAAATGCTACAGAAAATATTCCGACACAATAAAATCACACAAATTCATTGTTATTAAATGAATAACAATTATTTTTGATAACGATTTTTGTAGTTACCATGTTTTCAAAATATTATTCTAAAAACTTGTAATATCTTGGATAGCAACAGGTAAATCAATATATAATCAATGTAAATCGATGTTGCTGAAAGAATTAAAACGCTTTGTTTTAAATTACGGATTATATAAATTACATAAATTAATCATCAAATGGCGCCACGAAACGTAACAAATCAGTAATTCAATCATAATAATTAGTTACAAATAGCATTTATTTCTAACAGAAATAAAAATCATTTAATAGGATTGAAAAAATTCTATACTCATTGGACATGAGAGAAATCACAGAAGTTCAAGGACACTGTAAAATTTTCTTTTGACAGGAAATGCAAAAAGAAACAAGAAACTCTATATCTTGATATTTATTTATCATGTCAGCAATAAAGTTAAACCAGTGGTTTATTTACAAAGATTGCAATACCAGCACTTTTTTTGTCAAATAGACAGTGTTTTGTGTAGTGTGACATGTGGACGTGTGTTGCCCATTCTCTTGATGCAACTCGGACAAATTAAATACAGTTGAGTTAAAAGGCTTCAAGCAGATGTTTGCTATGACGCTATCAAAGTCGCTTGACCTTCAAGAACATGTTAAAGAATATTCTTTTTCCAAAATAAAAAAAACTTAAGACTTGAAAGATCGGAAAACTTTAAGTGGTGTATTATTTCTGAGGGAGAATAGCAAGGTTTAATTTTAAAAACCTAACTAATGCATTCCCATCTTTTTTAGTTTAAATTTTCTACACACATATATATGAATCACCCCACTTAGTATTTGTCTCGACGACAATCAGATTTCCTAATGACGACCCCCCTCTTTATTTTAGGAAAACTGTGCACGTTTAATGGTAGGGTTATTTCTTCATTCGAACAAAACTGACCAGATCTTCGTCTTGTCATAGTTAATTAACTTCTTAACTAACTCTAAACTAACTGAAACCTAACTAACCAAACTAACTGAATCCAAACTAACTAAACTAACTGAATCCTAACTAACTAAACTGATTCCAAACTAACTGAATCCTAACTAACTAAACTAACTGAATCCTAACTAACTAAACTAAATGAATCCTAACTAACTAAACTAACTGAATCCTAACTAACTAAACTAACTGAATCCTAACTAACTAAACTAACTGAATCCTAACTCTAACTAAACTAACTGAATCCTAACTAAACTGACTCCAAACTAACTGAATCCTAACTAACTAAACTGACACCAAACTAACTGAATCCTAACTAACTAAACTGACTCCTAACTAACTAAACTGACTTCAACCTAACTAAACTAACTGACTCCTGACTAACTAAACTAACTGACTCTTTACTAACTAAAAAACTGACTCCTAACGAACTAAACTGACACCTAACAAATAAAACTAACTGACTCCTAGCTAACCAAACTAACTGACTCCTAACTAAACTAACTGACTCCTAACTAAACTAACTGACTCCTAACTAAACTAACTGACTCCTAACTAAACTGACTCCTAACTAAACTAACTGACTCCTAACTACCTAGAAAACTGACTCCTAACGAACTAAACTGACTCCTAACTAACTAAACTGACACCTAACAAACTAAACTAACTGACTCCTAGCTAACCAAACTAACTGACTCCTAACTAAACTAACTTACTCCTGACTAACTAAACTAACTGACTCCTAACTACCTAAAAAACTGACTCCTAACGAACTAAACTGACTCCTAACAAACTAAACTGACACCTAACAAATTAAACTGACACCTAACAAACTAAACTAACTGACTCCTAAGTAAACTAACTGACTCCTTACTAACTAAACTAGCTAACTAAACTAACTGACTCCTAACTAACTAAACTGACTCCTAACTAACTAAACTAACTGACTTCTAACTAAACTGACTTACTAAACTAACTGACTAAACTAACTAACTAATGTAACTAACTAAACCTACAAACTAAACTCACTAACTAAACTCTCTAACTAAACTAACCCAAACTAACTAACGAAACTAATTTTAACTAAACTTACAAACTAAACTCCCTAACTAAACTCACTAACTAAACTCACTAACTAAACTAACTAAAACTAACTAACGAAACGAACTAAACTAACTAACTAAACTAAACTAAGTAAACCAACTAAAATAACTCTAAACTATCTAACTAAAATAACTAACTAACTAAACTAACTAACTAAGCTAACTAACTAACTAACTAACTAAACTAACTAACTAACTAAACTAACTAACTAAACTAACTAAGGTGACTAAACTAAGTAAACTAAATAAACCAACTAAACTAACTAAACTAGCTTACTCCTAACTAACTAAACTAACTGACTCCTGACTAACTAAACTACTGACTTCTAATTAACTAAACTAACTAACTCCTAACTGACCAAACTAACTGACTCCTAACTAACTATACTAACTGACTCCTAACTAACTAAACTGACTCCTAACTGACTAAACTACTGACTCCTAACTGACTAAACTGACACCTAACTAACTAAACTACTGACTCGTAACTGACTAAACTAACTGACTCCTAACTAACTAAACTTAACTGACTCCTAACTAACTAAACTACTGACTCGTAACTGACTAAACTAACTGACTCCTAACTAACTAAACTTAACTGACTCCTAACTAACTAAACTGACTCCTAACTAATTAAACTACTGGCATCTGACTCCTAACTAAACTAACTGACTCCTAACTAACTAAACTGACTAAACTAACTGACTCCTAACTAACTAAACTGACTCCTAACTGACTAAACTAACTGACTCCTAACTAACTAAACTAATTGACTCCAAACAAAATAAACTGACTCCTAACTAACTAAACTACTGACTCCTAACTAACTAAACTAACTGACTCCTAACTAACTAAACTACTGACTACTAACTGAGTCCTAACTAAGTAACTAAAATATGGACAGCGTCTTCATGACGATACGTGTAATCATTAGTAGAATTGATCCTGTCGTATATACAGGGTGCGGCAGAAAGAACGTTCTGATTTCACGATCGCGAAGGCCATATGGGACAAAATATAAAAGTTACAATTTAAAAATTACTTATTTAAAGAAAATATTTTTTGGTAACTATCTCATGTGAAATTTTCCGCCGATTTCAAACCCGTTGAAATGTTTGCTCTATCTTTAACGACCTAGGAGAACGTTTTTTTTCTGCCGCAACCTGTATAAATATATACACGATTTGAGGGAAACAGAACAGCTTAAGACCATCGTGAACACAGGGTCTGGTGCAAGTTAAATCTGTATTGACCTCAAATGTCCTCACGTTGGCCTGGTCTTGAATTTAATAGATTGGAATGCCTGCTTAGGTGTTGATTTCGACATTTGATCGAGGAGAAAAATTAAATGGTATTGACGTCAGATCTTTCCTTTCGGGATATATCCCCGACAGTCACTAATAGCCCTTTGCTTTGTTCCAGTACAATCTTAATTAACTTCCTACCAATTAATGTTTTTTTCTTCAATATCTGGTTCGCTAATATTTTCAGAATCATTTGGAAATTATACATATTATTTTTAGCATAAGCAAGAGTCGCAACACATCGTTTATTTCTATCGTGATGAGCTACATTGTTGATAATGGTAGTGAAGGTAGTATAATCGATGTCGTTAATTATATTTTTCCATGCGTTGACTTATTAGTCATAATGGAATCCAGTTTTGCGTTCAGTGACACAGAATGTCTCGAAGAACTATCCCATGTTTCATTTGTTTACCTTGGGTAGCTTTTAGCAACAATGCAAAAAAAATTCGTGATTTCGAGCACTTCGAACACGGTCCCTGGCTAAACTTCCAGAAAGCAATAAAAGGAAAGTGAACTGCTCTGAGTTATTGGCCTCGGCGTATCAATGAAGAGCTGGTAGGGAAGCCCAGAGAATGGCAGCGAGGAGTTACAATGTGAGCTGTTGAGTTTAAAATTGCAAATTCTTTAAAACTGTTGAGTGACATAAAAGCTGTTTCAAATTATTTCCCGAAGTAAAAGAGCAGGGCTTTATCCGAGTCTTGAAAACCTTCGACGTTGTACGGTGCCATCGTGCTATTTGAAAATATTTCTTTTTTCTTTTATGAATAGAAGAAAACTATTTTACAGGCGTGTTTCGATTTGTATACACTTAATGAACAAAATATGTTTATTTTACTACAGTTTGATTGGTATGAGTAAAAAAAATCTGATCGATTGCAAACAAAATTGCTTATGGCCCGTTGAAATAAGAATACAAATCCAGAAATTACGCATTGCTATTCAATTATAAATCAGAATTGGAAACTCATCTCAAATTCAGGTATTGAAAAATTAAAAAAGTGTAATTTATTCGTTACAAACTTACACACGAAACTTGTTCATTTAAGTAAATGGTGCCCCGAAACTGTTCCGAAGAAACTGTTTGTTACAATTTTAAATAAAGTATGTACATATGTATTATAAATTTAATAAACTAATGTTAAAATTTATATTTTTATTATAATGTAAAAAATAGTACATTTTGTTTTAGCTTCAAATTTTAATTGTTTTACTTTTATTTCAAGTTTTATAATTGATTTATACTGCACCATTTTATGGCGTAAGCAATCACAAAAACCTGCAAACATATTATAAAACTAGCTGTTAAACCCGTTGAAAATAACGGTTTCTAGAAATCACCTCTAATTGGTATTCAAATACATAGTACTACCTTTTGCGGAGTATTGTAATTTACGAGTGGGAATTGAAACATTCCTCAATGCACTTCAATAGTCATGAATTTTGCAACTCAAAATATAACGAATATAAAGTCAGTTAAAAAATCTAATAACTCAAAAATGTAGCTCAATCAGAAGTAATAACCTCACAATAACTGTTAAATGCAGACTTAAAACTCAAATAAACTCACAGCTCATGGCGATGTAGTTTTGAGCTGTGAGTTAGCGACGATCTCAATTAATAATGTTAAATGGAATTAAGAATTAAATATATTTACTCGACTTCCCCATATATCAAAATTGTCATACTTATAAATTTAATAATACTATAGAAACCATGTTTTCACACAGTTTCTGTAAAAATATTGCTTGAGCTTTTCACTATTTTATCATAAATATTAAAACTTGCATTTCTCATTTCCTTACATCTGTATAGATTTTCGGTTCATTTATTGTAAGGGATAATTTCTCGTGTGTATTTAAATATATTATTTAATTTTAACAAGGATGCAGGGGTTATGAAGGGATTTAAGTTGTCGCAAATGTTGCTGTTTATATGATCAGATTAATGTATAAAAGTTTGGTATTTTTTACACGTCATTGGTACATTTAGCACTATTCGTATTAAACATTTATCAATCAGTTTTTTTTACTACACTGCTGTTTTTTAAAAAAATGCAACACCATGAAGTAATCATCCGAATACAATGAAATTTGCAGCAAATGTCAATTATAGAATGTTATGCAAAATAGTAAAGTTTCAGAGCCACCACGCATGCGTGGTGTGAGCAGCGCCCTCTGAACTGATGCTAAAAGCGTATAAATAGAGGGCTGTAGCGGGACGTTGAAAATAGCACATGGTTATTTTTTAGTGGGGAATGTTTAGTGAGACCAAGCATGCCTTCCCTTGCTTGACGAAATAGGGTGAAATTTCAACAACTTACGGAGTTTGAACGGGGGAGAATCATCGGCCTTCGTGAAGGTAGGATTTTCTTACCGCGTAATAGCATCTCGTGTGCAGCGGAACAGTTCCACAGTGATGCGAGTTTGGAAGCAGTGGACCGACCAGCTCCGGACAACTCGAAAAACTGGGAGAGGACGACGGAAGGTGACGTCAGCGCGCTATGATAGATACCTGGTCCATATGTCGGTGAATGACAGTACAGCTTCCTCCAGGCAGTTGACAGCACTTTGGTCTACTGCTACATGTGTAATAATGTCGACTTCGTCAATTCCCCGACGTCTGCTGCACCGTGGACTGCGTGCAAGGATTCCTTTATACAGGATCACCCTCACGCCAAACCATCGACGGCTGCGTCTGCAATGGGCTGATGAGCACAGAAGCCTGGCGGGCTGACTGGCAACAAGTTGTCTTTTCTGACGAATCCCGCTTTAATTTGCGGAACCATGATGGCCGCATTTGTTAGCCGCTATGCCGGTAAACGCTGCCTTCCAGAGTGCGTTATCGAACGTCATAGTGGCCGAACACCTGAAGTTATGGTCTGGGGTGCGATTTCGTATCATGGACGATCTCAGCTGCTACAAATTGAGGGTAATCTGAATAGCAACAGGTACGTCCGTGAAGTGCTAGAGCCCGAAATCGTTCCCTTCCTTCAAGACATCCCTGCAGCTATCTTTCAACAGGATAATGCACGCCCACATATTGCAAGGAATGTCCGAGACTTCTTTTCAGCCCAATACATGCAACTTCTTCCTTGGCCTACTTATTCACTGGATATGTCGCATATTGAGCACGTATGGATTTTGTTGGTCTGCGTCTCGCTCGTGATCCGCGTCCTACAGCTTCCAACGAAGAACTTTGGGTGCGCATGCAAACAATATGGAATTCTTTTCCACAAGCAGACATTCAACATCTGTTTCACTCCATGCCACGTCGTGTAGAAGCACTTATTGCAGCGAGTGGTGGCTACACCAAATACTGATTTTGGACACTTAATATTGTTTTTTTTTCTTTGAAAATTTATTCACTTATTTGTACTAATACAAGCCGTGTGTGTATTAAATTTCATTTAATTCTGATGTCTCCTTCATGGTGTTGCATTTTTTACTAACAGCAGCATATTTTTGTTGGTTTTGAAACTTATATCATGTATATATATACTCGCCAAGAATGGCTGTGATCTCCCTATGGACTGTTTGAATCGCCTCACTCCCACTGAGGTCCACTCCCTGGGAAAACAACGTTTGCTTTCCTTGTGGCGCCGTACGACATCCCACCATTGGTATGCTGGCAATCACCCTGGACTCTCAATCACATGCTGTGGCCCTCGGCCTTTTCAATCGGCCATGGCCAGATTTCGAAGTGGCCATCTTAAAAGTATCAAATTTCAGAACGGGGAGAGAATTTTCCCTCCTTGTTCCTGTTCCCTACCTGCCAGTCCTGATCACCTTCTTCTCTGTCTTGGCGCTTCGTATAAGCAGCTGTTGGTTGATCAGGACTTTTTGCAGGTATATGGGGATCTGGCACGACGGGGCCTTCAGGACCTGGTGTAGGCTTTCCTACACCAGGGGGATGTGCAACAACAACATATCATGAATATTCGAAAGAATATTCATAAATAACATTAGATCCAAAACCAGCATGAAAACTTCGAAAGAATGTGTCATGCTTTAAAGTTCAATATAAGTATTGCGTTTACATATATGTTTGGGTATCTTTTCCTACTAAATGTTTCCATATTGGAACACGTATAAGATAGATTTAGTTTTATCAATTTATTGTTTCGATAACACTGGTCAACAGTGAAATTGCTTCTTAGATAAACGAAACCAATCCTGAATTATTTGAACGTGCGATACACGAATATCAGCTTTAAAAAAAGTTGATTGGCTTTCGTTGCAGATGTGTGGACGTTGTGTCCATTATATAGGTACTATCGCGTAATATTGTGCAATTGAGTAAGATAAATACATGGAGACGAAATTGTTGCGGCATATTTCATCATCCTTTTACACAAATGAGTTATTGCATCATACACACAAAGTCAAGTAATTAACAGTGCTGATAACTTCTGTTATATTTTTGGAGAAGTGACATTTGCTGCACAGAAAAAGACCATAAGTGCAATAGTTAAGAAATATTATCATTAGTATTTTGGTTACAACATAGACGACCACGACAAAGACTGGGTCCTATATGTATGTTGCTGCACTTGTGCAGCAAATATTTCACAGTAGCTTTATGGCAAAAGAAAGGCAATGCCACTTGCAGTGCCCATGATTTGGAGGGAGCCGACCAATCACGTTGATGACTGTTATTCTTGCATGATACCACCAGGTTCTGGAGGCATCACCCAGAAAAAGAAGAGGACAGTTGAATACCCAAACATACGATCTGCTCTGCATCCTGTCTCGCATGGCAAAGGACTCCCTATTTCAGATCCTCCGACAGATCTTTCTATCAGTTCAGACGAGGAGGATCGCCATGCATCCCCGAAATATCCTAAACCGTCAACGTCAGCAAGTGGTGGTACAATAGATGATCACTTCTCGTGTTCTGATTAACTATATAAGCCACATAAATTAAGCTATAATGAACTGAACGATCTTGTTCAAGATTTGAATCTGTCCAAAAGCAAAACGGAATTACTGACCTCAAGACTTCGACAGTGGAACCTTCTCGATCAAAATGTCCGAGTGGCTTCATTTCGCTGTCATCATCAGTCTTTCTTTGAAAAAGAAGGAAACCTTGTGTTCTGTTACTATATTGATAGCCTACTACAAGAACTCGGCATTGCACATGAACCCCATGAATGGAGGCTGTATATAGACACGTCAAAACTGAGTCTCAAGGCTGTTTTGCTGTATAATGGCAACGAGCTTACATCCATATCTATCAGACATACTGTCTACATGAAGGAGACGTTCGACAATCTACAACTGCTATTATCGATGTTTAGCTACATCAAGTATGGCTGGTAGATCTGTGTTGACCTGAAAATAGTGGCTTTGTGGATGAGTTTGCAGCAGGGATATACAAAGTACTTCTGTTGCCTTTGTTTATGGGATAGCAGAGCAATCGATTTGCAACACACCAAAATACTGACCTTCGAGAGCATCTTTTTAAGCCTGGAGAAATGAATGTACAGCACCCACCATTGGTAGAACCGCACAAAATCATCCTTCCTCCTTTACACATCAAGTTCGGCCTTTGTAAAAGCCACATCAAAAACTTGGTAAAAGCCACAGATACGCTAGCAAGCAGGTACCTGTATGAAATATTCCCTCGTCTCAGTGAAGCCAAAATTAAAGAGGGTGTTTTTGTGGGGCCTCAGATTAAACAGCACTTCAAAGAACACAAGTTTGAGAAAGTTCTTTATAGTAAAGAACAGAGGTCTGGGATGTGTTCTGTCAAGTGGCTAACTTTCTGAGGAATATGAAGGCCAAAAACTACTAGGAACTTGTCGAGAATATATTGGTTTTGTTCCATGATTTCGGCCTGCAATGTCCGTTAAAGATTCGCTTTCTTGGAACAGCTACACTCTACGTTTATGAGTGATGGCAACGGCCTTGGCGATTTTTTTTTGGCTCACTTCTAAAGTCGCCAAGGAAAAAAATTATTTTCTAACTCTTTTTCTGTCACTAATTTTTTTTCTTTTTTCAATACACTTTTTAAACACATTTCAGAAAGTTTTAAAAAGTATATTTTTTAAAAACTTTTATAAAAAGTAGTAAGCTTAAGCACATATCAAAACACATTTGTGAACCAGCAGGGAAACTAAACTGCGAATGTTGGGTAAGAATTAGGGATGCGACATCGATGTCGATGTTTTTAAGAAAACATCGATGTATTTAACATCGATGTATCGGCGTCGATGTTTTTGTAACATCGATGTTTATACTTGTCGATGTTTTTACGATGTCGATGTTTTTTTTTAATGAAAAAAGTACCGTTATAAAAAATTTTAAAATAACCAAGTAGCATAATTTTTATAATCAGCAAATTGAACATACTTTTAGACCAAAGTGACCAAGGGTGAAGGGTCTGAAAAGTAGGGATACTACATCGATGTCGATGTTTTCAAAACATTGATGTTTTATAAAATACATCGATGTATTGGAGCCGATGTCAAATCACTAGTTGCTAAACCAGTTATAAGAAATAGCGAGAAAAAGTTTAATTGCACTGAATTTTAATAACATCGATAGTTTGGGGGCGATGCTTTATCAACATCGATGTTTAAATTTTGAACATCGATGTTTTGCTGTCGATGTCGCATCACTAGATGCTAAACCAGTTTTAAGAAATGGGGAAAAAAGTTTAAATGCACTGAATTTTAAAAACATCGATAGTTTGGGGGCGATGCATTATCAACATCGATGTTTTAATTTTGAACATCGATGTTTTGCTGTCGATGTCGCATCACTAGGTGCTAAACCAGTTTTAAGAAATGGGGAAAAAAGTTTGAATTCACTGAATTTTAAAAACATACATAGTTTGGGGGCGATGCATTATCACCATCGATGTTTTGCTGTCTATGTTGCATCCTTAGTTGCTAAACCAGTTTAAAGAAATGGGGGGGGGGAGTTTAAATACACTGAATTTTAAAAACATCGATGTTTTTGGAACGATGTATTATCAACATCGATGTTTTGCTGTCGATGTCGCATCCCTAGTAAGAATACCCTAAAACTTATCAATTGCACTAAATACAGTCGGCATGTTGAAAATAAAAAAAGATTTACGAAAGAAAAAAAGCAAGAAATGATACAACCTG
The DNA here is from genome assembly GCA_947359465.1 of Metellina segmentata. Lineage (NCBI taxonomy): Eukaryota > Metazoa > Arthropoda > Arachnida > Araneae > Tetragnathidae > Metellina > Metellina segmentata. Next base: position 49,084,062 of record OX375878.1, read on the forward strand.
ATAACTTCAGAAAAAAAATAATAAACACGAAAATGGTAAAAAAAAAACTAAAAAAAAACTCTTAATCCTATCGTAAAAACTATTATAATAAAATAAAAATTCCACAACTGTCAAAATACAAATAAGTAGACGAATGGTATGACAGGAAACTATTTAAAAGTACCAATGCAATCAAAGGATATTCTTTAAACAAAATAACCAATTGGAGGAAAGAAAAAATTTCAAACGAATCAATGAAATCAAACGACTTTAACGGATTTTGGAAGAACTTTCTAGAATATTCAAAATGAAAATTGGAAGTTTCCGTTTGCCAAGGTTGCCATGAAAACCACAACAACCGTAGCGAAAGATGGGTTGCCTTAATTTATCGTAACTCGCTACTAGAAGTGTGCCAAAAAAATCGCCAAGTTGTTGCCATTTTTATAGTCTGTATACATTTTTATAGTACGGGTATTCCCATGTATTGTTTAAAAGCATCGTTTCAAATCAATAGGCATGTAATGTTACCATGAAACTGTATTGTTGTAATAATATTCTACTATACGTTGTGATTCCTTATATCACTTGGTCTAGCCGTCTAGTGTAAAGTTATCTGACCTCAAATAAATTATTATTTTATCCAGATTTTAGAATAAGTCTGAAAGGAACTCATTCTAATGCAAGAAAGAATATTGCTACTAGAAGCGAGTTCCAATTACTCTTAGGACAAACTGGCAAATATTTTGTAAATTTAGGAATTTCATGCTCCTAAGGTGCCCACTTCACCACATATATATGAAGCCATTTAAATCTTTATTTTACCCTTTGTAATACAAGGACACGCCCGAATTTTTAAGTGGGTGACTATCATGATTGGGAGATATTTTCTACACTGCATTATTTGAGTTTTTGTTCTGTAGAAGAACCCACTCAAAGTATACAGTATAAGAGAATCAAGCACCCAAGAGGACTCTTTGGACAGCGTGAAAATGTCATTTTCTCATGTCAATGTGGAAAGGTATCCACTGGAAAAGGATTTCTATTTGAGGCGACATATTTTTAAACTTTTGTTTGATTTCAAGACTCGCTTTATCTTTAACAGCTCACCACTCAGTTAAATGCTGAACTGAGCTACGATTATGAGTTAGGATCCAGTCTACGCACTGCTAGTACTTTTTGTGTGTGTGTGTCTCAGTACACATTTTACCCTTTCAAAGCCTCATTTTATACATAAAATCCTAACTTTCAATGCAGATAATCAGGGCTTGAATTGCTAATCCTACATCCTTTAATTAACACAAGCTGCACAATAACATTCGCGACTTATTTTATCCAGTGAAAAGAGACAATGGTCTTCGTTTGAATTGTTATAGCAAATAGTTTTAATTAACACTCGGTAAGCACGTTATTCTGTTCGAACAAGTCCTTTCTGTTCGTTTAATTAATTTTTTAATCGTCGGGACTTGAGACACGGGAAAGTGAAAAGAAACGAGTTCCCTTAAGAGCCGCAAGCAGATAATTTGAGACTATAGAAACTCTTTTTAGCCGCTACCTCTTCTTTCCTGGAGCATAACATTAGTAGCCTGGACTGTTTAATTGAATTAATTACCGGACCAAGAAAATCGAGAAGAGTTCTCAATGCATAATCGGGTCCCAATCTCGTTATCGGTCTATCACCACTAGCAGCTGCGTCTGAAAGCAATAGAGCCGTTTTATTTTGCTAATTTGCCTCGAATTATTCAACACCTGTTTTGGAAACCACACTAACTTGCATAGCAACCCGGGGGCCGTACTGGAGGAAAATGAAACTTGGAAAATACTTTGGAAGTAGGGTTGAGAGCTTTTTTTCTGAGACTATTCCGCGACATATTGCCCCAAACTGAAATATACACATATGTATAATTTCACATTATTTTCTCCACTGAGAAATCACTTAACATAACATACCTAGTTGTCCAAGGAAATTTTTTTTGTACAAAAATATGCACGAAATAATAATTGTTATTTTTACGCTTTTTTTTCAATTTTAATTATTATACGAGCCTGGCGGTCCTCTCATATACATAGTAATAATAACAAATCTAAACCTAACCTCTTGTTGCATTGCAATTGTTAAAAAATTAAAATCGCAATATTCGTATACAAAAGAGAGATATTGTTCGTGTTTAGTTATTTATTAGAACCGAGAGTGTTCCGAATTCTATTTTAAGAAATTCGAATATGAAAATTTGTCTTCGTCTCCAGCCCCAATTTTAAAAACAAAATTCAAATACAGTACAACAGAATTGAGAGACAATTAATACCATTTCTTCATGATGGTCCCGCTCTGAACAGACTGACATAGATACACACTAAGACCCGGTGCACACATTCGGTTTTTCAACGTGCGGCGCCGCTGCGGCAAAGCAGGTGAGATACATTAGATCCAATGGAGCAGTGCACACATAAATCCAGCACAGCTGGGGCGACGCACATCCAACTTGGTCACAATTTGTACCGCAGTTACCCACGGAGCCGCACGGTCGCCGCACATGAGTCTCCGTTCTGAAGTACCTTGTTTTCATAAACAAATGGAATATAAATAATAATTAATAAATGGCTGTATCCAGTAACGTCTATTTTGTTTCAAAACATACTTTTTTTACACCAAGTAAACGAAATAAATACGTTTTCTTAGATAGAATATTTATCGCAAACGGCACAAAATGGGTTCTTACGTCATTTCACAGTTATGTGTTCATGGTTGGACTTCGGTGCCGCAGTGGCGACGCACGTTGAAAAACCGGATGTGTGCACCGGGCCTAACTACCAAAAGTTAAGCACGGAGAGGAAAATGCTAATTTCTAGAAGCCAATCTGAATTTGAGAGGCTGCAATTTGCTGCAGAGGTAAATGGAAGTGTGCAAATGTGTTATGTAACAGCCAATCACGGTTTTGTGTCGAGAAATATGCAAAAGAGGCAGTCGTATAAGAAGCCAGAACTGTGGAGGGTTAGAGTACTGATAAAAATTGTTTAGAACTTTCGTACGATTAATTTTCAAGACAAGTGCTTCTATGGCTTCCATAAGACGAATGGCAGATAATGAGCACCGGCGTTCTGCAGCCATGAAAACAGGACAATCGATCACTCATGTTGCTCTTTTCTTCGGCGTTCATCGTTCCGTCATTTCACGATTATGGTAACAATTCCAAACAAGGCAAACAGTTATCCGAAGACCTGTGGCAGAACACCCAAGGGTTACGACCCCGCGGACGATCGATATATTGCTGTTGTAGCCAAGTGGAATCGAAGAACAACATCCACACGTGTTACATCTATGGTTGAAGCGTTCATTGATAATACGATATCTACCACTACTGTGGGCCGAAGGTTACACGTGAATAGAGTGAACTCCCAGGTATGACAAGTTTATGTTCCTCTATCCGTCCAATTGGCACGATTAAAGTGGTGTCGACAACATGTGAATTGGACTGTGTCTGATTGGGCTAACGTTATGTTCACTGATGAGCTGAGATTTGACCTGGAGCCAGATGACAAACGTATGTGGGTATGGAGAGATCAAGGCACACGTAAACAACACCAGAACATCATCTAGCATCACGCATTACGAGGTAGAAGCATCATGGTGTGGGCCGCGATTTCGTTGGGATATCGCACCGACCTGCTCATATATAGACGGGGTTCTGTGACGGCTGTCCGGTATCGGGATGAAGTCCTAGCACCCACTGTGAGATTTACGCTGCAGCAGTTGGTCGGTCATTCGTTTTAATGGATGATTATGCGCATCCCCATAGAGCTGGCATCGTCGACGACTACCTGGAGAATGAGGGGATTGCGTGTATGGTTTGGCCGGCGTACTAGTCCGACCTTAATGCCATTGAAAATTTTTGGGATACCCTCGACCGTGCTGTTTCTGCACGTATCCCACTCCCAGCTACTCTCACAGAGTTGAAAACTGCTCTTCAAGAGGAATGGTGATTATTTGCCTATGGGGTGGTTGATCGCCTAATGGAAAGCATGGTCACACGCTGTAAACTTCGTATGATGATGAGGGGTGGTCGCATACCTTATTAATGTCGTTTTTGTTTATTTGTTTTGGATTTAATCATCATTTTATTGATGACTCCAATATGACTTCATCTTATAATGTATGAAAACTCAATATTGTTTTCATCTTTGTATTTAATTCTTTGTTTTATTTCATGCATAAACCTAGTTGTTACTTTCCTGCCGCATTTCGTGTCAATCTAAGCTGTAGTTGTAGTTTGTTTCGCGTTTTACCTTTTGTGCTTAACTGCTGGCAGTGATAGTTGGATAGTAGTGTGGAACGGACGTTCAATGGATGGAAACGAAGTCATGTGCACTTGAATAAAACTTGCACTTGAAATAAATTTTGGAGAGTAGGTGATATTAGGGTCAATAGCTTTGTGGGAAATTCAGGGGCAATTTGACATTCAACCGGAATTCTGGACAGCAACTTAAATTTCTAGACAATCCCGGTCAATCCGGGACGGTTCGCAACCCTAGTTCACTGTGCTTAAGGCAACCTAACACTTAAAAGGATTTGTACCATGCTGTTCTAGAAGAATATTTAATTATAAAAAAAATAATGCTTATAAACCTACTGTAATTTATGGTTTTGTATGCAATTCAATTCAAAAATCTTCTAAGAAATCATTTAAAAGTTGTATTCTGATTTTATAGGATTTAACTCTCAATGTAAAACTGAATTTTTCAGTGATTAACTATCTAGTGCAGAGTATCCGCATTTGGGGTAGGAGTCAACGGTTCTAATGGTACCAAGGTCAGGAATGGTACCCTGACTACGGGAGCTAAGAAAAATGGTTAGCTGGTTGTGGTTATAGAGCGCAAGAGTCATATTCGGCCAGATTAATCACCTGGTAAATTTTAAATACCTGTACTTTAATGTTAGATTTGTTTTCAAAGTTAGAAAAATTATAGATAGCGTAATGTAGTTGTATTAAAGCTGTACAAGTGTACCAAGTAAAGGAAAACATTTGTAAGTGGAAGTAAAGCGTTGAGTACTTGAATATCCCTTTCTTCATTTAATGAGAGTCATTTGAACATGCACTTAAACAGGATCAAATAGATTATTCCTTGAAATCACACATCATGTAATTTAGAACTGGGGCCAGTCTACGTGAACTTGCACTAAATCCTACCATTTAACTTGATTTGATGTATTGATGTCTTAACTTGATGAAGTGTAGTGATGTGTATTTGATGAGCTAAAATACAATATGGACTAAAATTGAATGGAATTGTCTTCCAAAAAAATGCATAAATTCTCAGTTGCTAAACAATTGATGTTAATTAAGCCTTGACATCCGGAGCATTATTTTGTCTACTTCCATTTATTATGTATTCATGCAATAAGTATGTAGAAACTTTTGTTTGATATTTTGTTTGATAAGATCAATTTAAACTTTTAACAGTCTTAGAAATGGTAAAATAAAAAGTTATTGCGAATAGTGTTTCAAAGGAATTTTTTAATTTTGAGACATTATATATAAAATTTAAATCCCCATATCATCTTTCAGAACTAAATATTAACTATCTACTTTTCTTAACTTGACGCCAAAATATACTTTACTCTATAGTTAATTTTTGTTTAAATCCCATCATAGCACCAGTGGGCTTCTCATTTTAATTATTTATTCTTCAGTTCCATCTTAAACTTTTATTTAAGTTACGCAGAAGTCCTTTCCATCATAAAAATTGACAGTATATTGAAAATTGCATGTCGTGAATAAGCTTCATGCACGTGTACAAAAATAATTATTATTTCCTTCTTAAGAAACTGCTTTTCTGTCTTAAGCTCCACGTAAAGGTGTTGATAACAGAAGTGCTCATTTATAAGAAATAAATTATTAAAATTTATGTGAACTTTTGAAAATGTCTCCTGATGCCTACATACTTTTTCTTTTGCCGAAATATTTATTCATTGGACACAAAGTTTTTAAGCTATGCGATTTTAACAAAAACGTTTCAGTCTTTTTTAAACAAAATAAAATCACGGTTTTGCATCTTTAGTCAGTAGCATAGTAAGTCTGAAGGAATTTTCCCAGAAGTTCTCATTAACACAATCCCTAAAGTGAGAAGAGGAAGTACGAAATCTCTTTCTAGCCCACTGTCCTGGAACTTAAAAAATTTTCTACACATATAAAAAGCAAGCCTTTTGTTTCCAATTACTGTGAAAAGTTATGTCATTCTTGAATAATTGAAAGACAGTTTTACAGTCTCTAGGACTCATAGCTTTGTCTTAGCTAAAAAGCATAGAAAATTAAAGGAGATATTGTTAAATGAATGTCTGTAATAATCAGCATAACAGTTCTCATGTTCGGCAGTAATATTTTAAAAACAATTCTTTACACAATAGAATATTCTCAAGAAACTCGAGGAATATTTTATATTTAAATGAAGTAACTAACTTTTACTACAGATGTTTGCACACTTCTCGACTCTGTCCATATAAGAAACGTATCTTTGTTAAGTTCTCAGCAAATCTGCACAGCAAATATGAAGCTCAGAACTGTAAACATTCTTCAACGTTTTTCATTTTAACCCTCTGAGCGCCACGATATTTCAATGTGGTGTATAATTTCTTCTCCCTTACAACACACATAAAGAATATAACCACATGTATTGATCTAAAGAATCCCAGAAAAGATTCCATTGGACAAGAAGATCCAAACTTAGAAGTTATGTAGAATAAACTGTATGTTACGGAACAGATAAAATACCCCTCAGAGGGTTAAAAAGATTCATTATTTGTTTATACTTGTTCGAGATTTCAATTCAAGAGATAGATGGTTTCTCAGACCGTCTAGAGAGGATTTTCCAGTAAAAAATTCTCTAACCGAGGGTACATATTAAACAGCAGATTATGACTTGGACCCCAGGAGTAATCCACACCTTTAATATAAAAGGATTTACCAGTTTGATTATAATTCCTGTGGTTAATGACTAGTAAATTATCATTCATAAACGTAACTTAAAGAACTTTTAACTTACTTCTGGTGTTGGAGTCAAATAATATGTTGAGAGAGAGAGAGAGAGAGAGATTCAGTTAAACGGTAACAGAGATACAATTATAAATTTAATTGCAAATTCAGTAATATTATAAGTTTAGTATAAAGATTTTGAGGTAAATGTGTATTTCAAATTTTTATTCCTAATCTGTTATTGTGTTTTCACTAATTACAACTATGTTTACCAAAAAAATAAAATATAGTTAAACAGAGATAACTATAATTCCTTGCAAGATTTACCGTGATCAAACCCTTCGGATTTGGATTAAGGACTATCATCAATAGCCCGTTGTGTTTCTCCAGTGTGACGTTATTTAAATACGTACCTACTTACCCTTGCAAGACGAAAAACGAGTTTTGACCTTCTAGGCCAAAAAATATTTCTTGTTATTCTTTCAACAAGTGTCTGGGATCATTGTGATGGTAGGAAGAGCATACCACACTTCAAGGAAACCAAGTGACTTTCAGAGGGTTACAGCAAGGACTAAATATATACTGGATTGTTTTCAACTTGTTCTTACAGCTAAAAATATGCAACTAACTGTCAAATACCAAAAAGTGGGTATGAATTCAAAACCTTCTTTTAAAAAACCTCCCGAAAACAAATAGAACTACAGTAGAGAACTTTTAATTTTATAACAGAAAAAAAAATGAAAACAAAGGACTGATTGATTCCGGGAGTATTTTTCCCTAGTTTTTTCCGACAAATGGTTTCTGGGAACAATTTCGATTTTCCTACGATAAATGATTCGAAAGTAATCTAGGGGAGATACGCCCTCCCTTATTTTTATCACATGGTGGGGGATATATCCCTATCATAAAATATTTGGTACTTAAGAGATAGCGCGAAACAGTGAGATAAAGAAACGGAAGTCGTATTAAACGAATAATCCTCGGAGATCAGAAGAAACTGTGACCAGTCGAAGAACCATCGCCTCGATCGCAAACTGAAACTATTTCCATTCTCTTCCCTTGATCTAAAAAATTATCAAATCCTTATCCTATCTATCCCTTGATCGGAATGAATTTTTGGCGTACTGCTTTCTACACGCAGAAAACCCCATCGTATGTTGTCTGGGTCAGACTTCTTCCCAGATACATTCGAAATCCTCATAGGAATAACATTAAATTCTTTTATGATCAATGTCAGACCCATTTACCGAAAATTTGGCACACTCATTCTTCATAATACTGCGGGAAACATAGGCTTCATTTTGACCACCGTTTTATTTGTTCTGGGTCTGTAGAGGAGGAAAAAGTTATATAACAACAAACTCAACAGTACCATGTGTGATAAAGTTTATATTTTTGGGATTTTTAGGGATCGTTCCTATGAAAAGGATTAGGAGTCATGTTTCAATGATTTGGTATTTATACTTTAAAATGTTTTCTAACGATTTTCGTGTAGCAATAACCTGGGATTCAACTATTTGTTAGAACCTGAGAGTAACAGACATTGCGAACCTAAAGACTAATACCTGAAATCTTTTGCTTCATTTTGTAAAACCTTACTAAAGAACAGCAAACTCTTTCAACCATGTTTACATAGTCAAATACAACTGTATTTTACATTTAATTTCCCTGGGCTAAGTATTCTAAGGAAATTGAAAGTTCAGTGGAAGTCAATCGGTAGCTGCATTTAAATTTTTTAGTCTTATCAATCGCAAAACTCTCTGAAATAGTAAAATTCAAAATATAAACCTAAGGATAATAGAGGTTATAAAAAGCTTCATAAATATTGCGTTAAGATTAAAGTGGTATAAGTAAATGACTATATAAAAATAAATACAGAATAAAAAATGTAGAGTTTTGTGCCGACTTTAAAATGTATAGTGTTCTTTATGTTTGGCTATCATTTTATTTAGGAACAACTTTTAAATAAAACATTTTAATTTAATTGTTTTCATGCATTGTTTAATCTGGTAATGGAATTACTTTATCGTATGTACCATCGATCATATAACCGTACCACAATTTTGTTTTTCTCTTTCGCCTCATTTTACATTATGTTTGTTAGATGTTTCCATTCGGAAGCGGACCATTGCCAATAGACCGTTGTATTGTACCTTTATAAGCAGCATTAATTATTTATATACCTTCCTATACATTTGAGCACATTTTAGGGATGATTTATTCGATTTATTCGCGAATGTTTTTCCTAGGCTGTTGAATCGTTGTCAGCTTGTTAGAGTTTACTTGTTCATTTAACTATCTTCATTTGTAAAATATGTCATGGTTAGATCAGGGGAACGAGGAGTTCAATCGACAGTAGATTTTCACCAGATTTTTACCAGTAAATGTATCCTTTAGAATTTTCATAGTTGTACGTATGACATCCTGCTCCATTTTGTTGAAACCCATGTGATTTTGTCGATCAATTTCAGACAGAACGGACATACAATACCCTTCACAATTCAAAGTAACCGCATTGCCATAAGCCTCCATGAAACAAATGGTATAATAATGCCTCTAGTTCAAATTCCCAAATATCATTACTCGAGTAAAAAAGTATCTAATTTTGAAAATTTTACTTAAACGTTATTCCAAAACTAAATTATGCCCTTACACAAAAATCCACCATCATGTTTAATCGCATCAAAATTTTAAAATTCTGGTCTAAAAATGGATCTTGGGTGCACGCAAATCTCAAATCATGTAATGAAATTCATATAAGAGTATGTATTTTATATGAAAATATTAAATTATCTATTAGATTTACATAGTGGTTCTATAGTGCAGTTAGTTACAGCAAGTATTTTAAAAGAACTTTTTCACCAGCTACTCAAATTGCACACGTTCAATAAATCGGTGTAAACACAAAACATTACAAATTTGTATGCGGCTCTGAACCTATTAAAAAAGACTTTTTTAAAATAGATTGCCTGTTATTTGTTACAGAAATCGAAAAATACCTTTCGAGTGTTTCCATGTCAAAAAATATAAAAACGGAACGAACTGGATGCTAACATCGAATAAAAGTGGTTTTGTCCTTGTGGAAGCTTCTTTCCGGAAGTCTTCCACAAATTGATCCAAACAATTTCAAATTAGTAGGCGTTGTGTTCCCAATTGCCTTTGATTACTTTCTGTGCAACATAGAATTGTTCGTATGAAATGAACGAGAACCATCAGTGTGAGACAAAATTGAATTTCTTATAAAGGGGGCAGATGTTTGGAACTGATAAAAATGTCAAATAAAAAATTAAATTTATCAAACAATAGGATGAAATAGATATCAACACTTTTTGAAGCTTGAAATCATTGAAAATCGGTAATGATAATTTTCGAATCGATTTTTTTTCCCCTTGCATTAATTTTTTGTAGTTACGTGATAGCTTATGTCACCAATCGATTTTTATGAAACATCTCGTTATGATATTCGAGAAAATGAAATTAAATATGTAGGGGTACAGTTGAACTATCTATAAAACTTGCAAATTGTAGAGCATTTTGAATCAAATTTAAATTTGAATTTAAGATTTCCATTTAAACACCATCTTATCCAACACAAAGTTTATATTCATAGCATTCCTTTTCCCCTTATTTGTTCTTGATTTCGAAACATACATTACGATTTCCAAATTTTCTAATAATTTTTTCTTTTATATAACTTTGCGCTATACCCCACAACACAATTTTTATCTCTGCGTAAATTATGTATACTGCTTTGTACTTATCTTAGCTTGATAATTTGTCTGCCAGAAACTATACCAGTTTCATGATTTTAATCTAATTTTTCTCGTTAAGAAATTTATGACTTTCTAGGTGGTTTGTTAATACCAACCACTAGTTTTGCGTAAATATTGAAATCAGAAAAATGGATTCAACTTGCTTTACTAAAACATATTTTATACTTTAAAAATTAACCTATTTACATCAATGAAAATTTAATGCTTTTCTACAGTCATCACGTTCGAAGTCTGCGAGGCAGAAAGCTAGAATGAATCTAAAGTCCAAGATCTTAAAAATCAAATCGAACGTTCCTTCTTTTTATACTTAATCTTGGCATGCGCGTAGCTCGCATTTTTACATGTGCGAACTTTCGAAGTTTCGATCGGAACGTCAGAACAGTTGCCATTTGGAGACGAATGCGAAGAATCAAGTATCTGACGTTACGGCATGTTTGTTTTACTTTGGAGGTTTATGAGTTGTTTACCGGATGTAGACTTGCCTCTACAACTTCATGGATGGCTTAAACTTATATAATTTGGCATATTATAATTATATACTAAAACTCTTATAATTTTGAGCAATATATGATACCAAGTGTTACATTCGCCAATGTTACAGCTTATATCAAATACCTTTATTTGAGCTATGGATTTGAATAAAAGAAATCACAGGAAGATTAAAATCAGGGTAGAAAAGAAATTGTGAAAGCACGTGATAGTTGGTTTAGAAGTTAAAAATACCGTATTGACTTAGTGAATGGGATACAAATGAAATTCACGTTCTGAAGCTAATTTGTGACTGAAATGTACAGTTTTAGCCTTGCACTTTATTGAAAGTAAAAAGTAAGACCAGTAAAAAGTACGAAAAGATGTATTTTTTATATTTGGTTAATTTTATATAGGTGGGTGGAATTATCGATGAACATATTCCTTGTAAATGGGTTTAAATAAGGTATTAAATGTGACTACTGATACTATCATCAAATATATATGAATACTTAACAAACTGTAGCGCAGATACTTGCGATGGTTTTCTATTATCTATATATTTCGCTAAAGTGTGCAATAATCGATATGATTTTTATTTTCACCGATTGCAACAAACATTTACAAACAACTAAAATCAATGGCTTCGAGATTCAGTGTTAGTTTAGCCGCTTCATTGAAATGCGGCTTGATTTGCATTCCGGAACGCCAATATTGTAATAAAAACAAACAGAGCTAATTGTTTAGATGAAACTCTTGAGCAGTCTGGTGAAAGAAGGGTAACGATAAATTTTTAAAACATCAATGGTAGAGATCAAAGCAGTCTAGAAAATTTAAATGAACATGAAAATCGCGCTTTATTTATAGACATTGGAAAAGGGTGAATCGTATTCAACCAATTAAAGGGATTCAATAACGGTCGACATTCAGGAACATTATTGCAAAACCTTGACTGGAGTTATACACGTTTTTCATTCTTCAGAAAAAGAAACCATTCATTCAACATGCGACTAGAAATACAAAATTACATATTCGAACACTTCTTTTCATTATGAAAAGATGTAAAATAAAAAAATCGATTTCTAAGTGATTTGCCATTATAATGCATTGTAAAAGTTAGGCAAATAGAATATGGGTCGTCATCAACAGTATATACAGGGTGGTCCCGAATTCATGGTACAAACTTCAATGGTAGGTACAGGACATTGTAACAATGATTTATTGTATAGGAATGTATAGTCGCAAGTAACGCGGTGAGGCGTAAACAGGGGAAATAAAAGGAAAGAGAAATGGAGTGATCGGTTGGTATCATTGCCGGTAGAGGGCAGTAGATGTCTAGCCGCTGTTGAACATGATGCATCGCAGTAGGGAAAAGCGCCATTCACAATTGTGCTGCCGTAGACGATGGGTGACTTTACGTATGCAGAAAAAGCAGACATGCATTACATGTACGGCCGTGCAAATGGTAACGGCAGAGCTGCGTTACGAATGTATCGCGCGGAGTATCCTGATCGACGAATGCCGGATCATAGAATTTTTCAACGGTTACATCGTCAACTTTGTGAAACAGGTGCGTTCGACGTCAACAGACATGGCGCTGGTCGAGTAAGAGCTGTACGCACTCCAAGGCTGGAAGAAAGCATCTTGAACATTGTGGCTGATAGACCCGAGTCAAGCACAAGAACTGTTGCGCGTGACGTAGGTGTGAGTCATCAGACTGTATGCAGAGTGTTAAACGAAAATCGCTTACACCCCTTCCATTTTCAGAAAGTACAAGCATTGAATCCGGCAGATTATCCTCGCCGCGTGAACTTCTGCCTGTGGGTGATGCAGCAATGTGCGTTGCAGCCGGATTTCGTAGATTATGTGCTATTTACAGATGAAGCGACATTTTCACGCGAGGGTGTCTTTAATGCGCACAATTCCCATGTGTGGGCAACCGATAATCCACATGCAACGCGTCGACATGCGTTTCAACAACGTTTCAGTATTAATGTGTGGGCTGGTATTGTGAACGACTTTTTGATTGGCCCATACTTACTACCCACGCGGCTCACTGGCGGAAGCTATCTTATTTTTCTGAAAGAAGTGTTACCACAACTGCTGCATGATGTTCCGATCGCCATTCGTAACCGCATGTGGTTTCAGCACGATGGGGCGCCAGCACACTTCAGCATTGATGTACGGAATTACCTGAATGCCACGTTTGGTACTCGATGGATTGGGCGTGGTGGACCAGTCCCTTGGCCACCCCGATCTCCCGATTTATCGAGCCTCGATTACTTTTTATGGGGACATCTAAAGCATCTTGTTTATGAGACTCCAGTTGACTCAGATGAGGATCTCGTCGCTCGCTTATCTGTAGCTGCTGCAGGTGTGCGTGAAATACCAGGCATCTTTGAACGTGTACGCCAATCGCTCCACCGACGCTGTCAAGCATGTATCGATACTGGTGGACGCAATTTTGAACAATTACTGTAAACATGACACTTGTCAACAACGCTTTCAATAAAATCTTTGTTTTTCCTTTCGGCCGTTATTTCCCCTGTTTTCGCCTCACCGCGTCACTTGCGACTATACATTCCTATACAATAAATCATTGTTACAATGTCCTGTACCTACCATTAAAGTTTGTACCATGAATTCGGGACCACCCTGTATAATTTAATTTATTTCCTTGATGTTTATTTTGGCTTGGTTCAACACAGTCATTCCTCCTATGACTGACAACAAAGATTCCAATTGCATATAGTCATTTTCAAGTAAGCATTTTGTCTCCAAAAATGTGAAAAATTGTTTAATAATTTTGACTAACTTATAAAAGAGATTAAATGTGCTTAAAGTTCTCAAAAATATAATCAATTTGTCTTTAAACTCAGTGGCTGGGTCGACTAGGCTTTTTAAAAAAAGGTTGACTGATTATTATCATTAGTTGTTATTATCGACTCTTCTCCTGAGTTTGTTAACACTCACATATTTCTGATTGCATTATATTAGTTTTAACTGTTAACTTGAATTCAGCTTTTGTAATTTATATTCAGTTTTCGTAACTCGCATCTCCCCCTCCATTCAGAAAGTTATTTTAGAAATTCGCTTTTGAGTGTATGTTGCATTGTATAGTTATTCCCGTTTCTGAAACTATAACGTTGTTGCATGCATTACATTTAAACCTATTTCGTAAACGTTTTTGAGTTAAAGAACTATTTAGAAAATATGAGATTAAAAAGTACGAAAATGTAGCTGAAACTGAGGGCAGAAAAACCAGCTAATGCTCTCGCATCTATTTTAAAATTTTCCCCTTCTGTGAATCTAGAATTGCGTTGCACGGAAATTACGACAGAAAGTTAGAGTATTAAGGTGAAACTTTTGTCTTCAAATGCAGAAAATTAAAAAAAAATTAAATTCACATTCAATTTCCTCAAATTTTATTTAGATTTGTCTACACGATGGTTGCTTCAATATTTTCTCTTTAAAAGGGAAAGAAAAATTAAAAGCTATAGTTGGTTCTAATACCTTCCAAATGTTTTTTTAATTCCCTGTCGTGTGTTAAAACATCTTCAAGGAATTTTTCCGTGACAAAAAAGTTGCTATTTTTTGGCATCATCTAGGAACAAAAATCCGTTTTGCGAAATAATTGAAAATTTAAAATGGAGTCCATTACATACTCATATTGAATACTTTCAAAGAAAATTTTGCCTACACAAAGTTGAGAAAATATATATTTGTAATGCATTCTGAAAGGAAATTTCAAAACAACAAAAAGGTATTTTCAGTAATAAAACAGAATTCATAGAAACAAAAAAAAGAATGAGAAGTGACAAAGGAGTTACTATTTTTGGCATCCTCTATGGATGAAAGTCCGTATTGCAAAATAATTGAGAATTTGAGATGGAGTCCAGTTACATAAACATATTGAATATTTTCCAAGAAAATTTAGTCTACACAATGTTGTGAAAAAATATATCTGTAATTCATTCTAAAATAAGATTTCAAAACAGCTTTTTCTATCGGCTCATGTTTCTCCTTTTCAGGTCTCAAAGACCTATGCAGATTTAAAATAATAGAAATTGAGTGTAAAAAAAAAAGTAAAATAAAACTAAAAAAAGTAATACAAAAAAAAATGTTATCGCTTTGAATTCTTATAAAATATATTTCTTCATGCAACAAATATTAAATCCTTTAAAAAAGAAGCGTGTTCGTCTTGAGTTAAATCACAAAATGCCGTTGTATATTTATTCTTCAAAGAAATAACTTTTTTTATAACACATCTCCTAAAGATGAAACAGAAGATATTTATTGACTTTTCATGAAACTGAAATTAGATGGAAGGGCTAAAGTATATAAAACAAACACTAACCTACAATTATGAACCGAACAGCAAAATGTGATGGTATAAGGGAAAAAATACATGCTTTAATAGGGGGATGGTCCCCCACGTGCTGCCATTACACTAGCAACCCTTCTGGGCATACTTTCAACAAGGTTTGGATACATAGCTATGGGTATTTGTGCCCATTCCTGCTGCAAGAATGTCGCCAGCTCAGTTGTAGATTTCGGACGTGGTTCCCTGATTCGTAAGCGTCGCTCTAACGCATCCAACAAATGTTCTATGGGGGTTTAGGACGGGACTCTGAGCAGGCCAGGGAAGACGTTTTACATCCATATCTTGATACCACTGCTTGACAGAGGCTGCAACATGACATGGAATGTTGTCGTCCTGGAAGTAACATTCGTCCATTCCATAAAATTGCCAGAACATAGGAAGAACCCGAATGTCCAAAATGTTCATGTAGGCGTCAACGTTCTGTAATTCATTACGAACAACATATAAATGTCTCAGGCCATACCACGAAAAACACATCCAAACACATAGTCAGATTTTATGTAAATCCGCTGGCGTCCGGTCCTTTATTGTAGGGTAGTGTGTATAGAATAAAGGTAGATAAAATCAATAAAGAACAATTTAAAACAATGAAGTTATGACTTATGACTTGTAAAGGGGTGACTCCGAAGAGTGCCAGCACTGCGACTAATAGTCTATTGTACTGAGACCCCTACTGATCCACTAAAGACCGATGGCCGAAATAAATTTCAGCATGTACCTGATTGGAATGTTTGACAGTTCCCAGGGTTCGATACAGTGGTATCCCAGATATTCAAATCGTTGTGCAGAGTAATGGTCACATTTACATAGAACGTGTACAGAACTCTCCTCTACCAACCGACAACCTCTACATAGTGGGTCATCTAAAACACCCATAATGTTGAGGTGTCTATTCAGGATACAGTGGCCAGTTAGGAGGCCAATAGCTATCCTGATTTCTTTCCTACTGAAATTCAGCAGCTCTCTTGATCTATCCCATGGAGACTGCTGATTGAGCTCTTTGGCTTGTCTCAAACAATGAAGTTAGTCCTGATTGTTCCGTCAGTTTGCATCGTTGGACAATGACTTACAGATAGGGGATTTGAGACAAACAAGTCAAGTACTGCTTCAAAAGTAAATTTAATTTGCTGTAGGCGAACACAGGTCTGTGATGTGATACGAGACTTTTAGCTTACATATTTATATATTTGAATAGATCACGTAGAGAGCTTTTTAACGATCCCACGCAGAGTCGCTTAGCACTCACGATTGTCCAGATATACCTCGATACTGCCAGAAGTGTTCACCGTTTGGCAAGTAAACAATCTTGTTTCATTTCCGGTTCTAACTACTGCGAAATATCATTCATATATATGAATAGATCCTTCAAGAGCCTTACAATTCCATTAAGCGTATTCGTAATGCGCTAACGGTTGCCGAGATAGACTGTGACAAACGTTAGGTACACTCAGAAACATTGCATCAGTTTCCCGCCTAGGAAGGAGAATGTTTAGCGTCTACTATCTTCGATACGAAATTATTTGAAGGGAATGATCAATTCAAATATTTTGGACAAGGCAAAAACACGTATCCGGCATATTTTGAGATTTCTTTTTAAGGGGGGGGGGGTGTCTTTTAAACGCTTGGATTTTTCTTTATTTTTTTTCTGAATACGTTTCTTTGTTGTTTGTGCATTGGTTTTGTTTATTGTTTATGTTTTTTTATTCATTTTGTTCTGTAAATTTTCAAATCAAATTTTCTTTCGTCATTTTGTTTTTGTGCTTACATGTTTGCCCTCACTTGACCTTTGTTTTTCTGTGTACTTTCTTGAACGTTTTATATATATGGTGGATTGCTCGGCTTCTCTCTTATCCCAAAATCTCCTCCTTAAGGTGTACTATACAGCTGAAAGCCGCACAGGTGAAACAGTGTCCGCCTAAGGCGTCAAATCCAATATTTTCTTATGTTTTAAAATTTACTTTCTAGTTTATTAAATTCATCACTGATTCTATAAGCGACATCCTAAAATACATTTGAATACGAGGTTTAAGGCCGGTCACTTTCGAAAACATATGAAACATAAAATATTTACTTTCCAAAACACACACTAGTACTCTCTATATTCAGTTGTTTTACAGAAAAACCCGCTGATAAAAGTTATAGTGAAATCTCTTAAAACATAGTCGTCAAGAATTACTTTTGTGCCAAAAGTAATCCTTAGGAATGAAACAGGAAATGCCTACAAAACTAACACTAGAGACTTCTATAATTATCTTTAGAAAAACCGTCTCATGCAAATTATACAGAATTTTTTTGTACATAATCCTCCAGAATGATTTGTTTTTTGCTAAAAACAAAAGATACTTATACTTTTATGCTTTTATTCGATAAACGATATAAAGCACACCTAAAGCACGGTACTGCTTTTAATAATATATAATACGAAGCAAAAACATTATTTTTATCTACTTCAAACATACCTGCAATTTGCTATTCTCAATGAAAATACGTGTTAGGGAGATTTTGAAACGGGATTAATACAATATTGTTTAAAATTAATATCGTCTATACACCGTAAAACATCATACTATGTTTCATTGGAAGTATTAAAATAGAAATAAGGCGAAACACTTGAGCTCATAAATTCATTGTTTATGCTTTGAACAATATTATCAAAAAACGTATTTAGCTGCCAGGTCATATCTTAGTTATAAAGGTGTTACAAAAGAGAGGATTTCGATATAATAAGAAGTTGGTTTTGGACACGTTTTTTAAGATCTCGATCTTAAAAGAGAATGGGTAAATTAATTACGATCATTAGAATAATTAAATTTCTGCTCACTACTCTGAATGAAGAGATAATGAAAATGAGTAATTTAATGAATTAGTTTCACACACCAGTAGTTTTAAATTAACTCTGACACTAGGCAGTAGATAAGAAGGGATCGCCTTACTCTCTTTAAGTAAGAATAATGATGACATAGAAGTGGAAAAAAAGAAGTTAGCGGAAAAGAAAATCTTCCAAAATGTATGATAATTGACTTGTCATACAAAATCCGGTGAAGCAGAACTTTGTACTTTCTAAACACCTGCTTATCTAGTTAAATCTTTCGAGGAATAATAAGGGATGGTGTTGAAGACGCGTCACGAAAGATTCAAATTATAACAAGACAGGACTGTCCTAAAGGGTCTCGCAAGAATTTAGTTTTTAAATTAGTTCCTGAATATTTTCTTTATACTTTAATGGATGAGGAAAGAGTGTAACAAATTTAGGAATCTCTGGAGAACATGGTAAAAATTTTCTCATTATTTTCGAAACCAACTGTCAAGAATCAAGAATGAATGTATGTGTGCCTGTGCTACGTCCAAATGGCTAGATATATTTCATAAAACGTTCCATAAAATGTGAGAACTTGATGTTGAACTTCGATTAACAGTCACTATTTTAACCCTCAGTTTATATTAAACGTCAGTCCGTTATTAAAAGTTAATTCATTAAATATTAAAAGTTATTAGTACGCACAAACACAGAAAATGACAGGCTGTTTTAAGAGTACTAGGGGGCCCGCCCCCTGCTCGCTAAAGCTCGCCAACCCCCGGTGTATTGCTTTGCAATCCTCATAGGTTCGTTTCGCTCGCATGAAGGAAGACATGCGTCCTAGCAGAAGGGATTGTTTACAAAATATGATATTCCAAAAATATATATATTTTTCATGAATAAATTTGTTGTATTACATACGACAGAAAAGTTATATAGTATCTCTGGAATCAGAACTCGAACAATTTGGAATTCAAATGAAAACATTGAGTAAATTTTGACTCGAAATGTGAACGCTGCTTTGGAAATCGAATACCCAGCATGTTGTTTGTAAGCTGCAACAGTTCCTATTAATATTTTTTTTCAATAAAATTATATCTGATTACGTCATAAATTCAATTGAGGCGCTAGGCTTCTTGATAAACAAACAATCGTACAGTGTTGCCAAACGCAATAACAATAATTTTTTGTGTGCCACGTAAGAAAATCTCTACTATTATAAAAGGAAGTGTTTGTCTGTCCGTTTGTTTCTTGCACGCAAAGTCCTGAAGAATCTATGGCACTTACAGTAATGGGATTTGGCACACAGGTAGTCTAAATTTTTTGCAGTTTTAGGGCCGCGGCGAATTTTAAAATTCAATCTAGAGCATTTTAAATGAATTTAATCATTATTGAATGCAACAGCATTCAATAATGACAATCAAGATGACAGATTCTAAATTTATTTTTTTCGTTTCAATTTTGTTTTTGCACGGAGGAATGATTTTCCAGCCAGACGATAAAAACAAATAATATTTTAACCGGAGTCACTTTGTTCTTTTTTCTATCTCCTACACCGTTAAAGATAGAGTAAAAATATTTCAACATATTTGAAATCTGCGGAAAATTTTACACCAGATAATACCGTACACCACGACAAGGGCAACGCCGGGCTAGCCTCGCAGTGGCTAGTTATAAATATAGATGTACGTTTAGAGCGTAAGTTCATGTAGCAATATGCACGATACTGTACTTAATGTAAATTATATATTATTTGTTTCTGTAAAATAAAATACATGTATGTACATTTTATTTCCATTTCGCAAACGTACGTTTTTTTATCATTAGTTCTTATGAAAGCCTTTTTAGGTGAGTAGTTGTTTAAGGTTTTTTTGTTTAACCGTTTATTCGATTAACCGTCCTGGTCTTGGTCCATGACGGTTAATCAAAGTGTCACTGTACATTCATTTAGTGACTGAACTTAATTGCATTAGTCCATCTATCCTTCTTGCCATCCGTTCTATGTTTGTACGAGTATCGCATAGATCGAATTCCATATATTTTAAAACAATGCCCTTTATTCTACACATCATACTTTAGTTTACCGAATAAATTATTTACTTTTTGTGTTCACATATTTTGAGGTCGCATGCTAAAGCGTGCAACTTTTCTGATTATAATTACATAATGATATAATTTAGGAAACAAAAGTTGGAATTCCTTTTTTGAAATTCAAGATCAAAGTCTTGAATTTCAAAATCTTCAAGGTAATTTACGTGATGTAATGGATTACCTTACAATCAGAAACCAATACCATGTTAGATATCATCAAAGGGGTTATGTTTTTTCTTTAAAAAATGCCCTCTTTCATCTTGTTTGGACAAACAGGTAAAAATATACAGGTGTTTGTGGATACTGATAACATATTTCTATTTGTACATCGAATATTTTTCAGCCATGAACCCACGCGTGTTCCGCTATGAAAGTTCCAGGAAGCGAAGATCAGGAAATAGTGTACCTCAAACGTATATGTTTTAGAAAAGAATAATAAATACACTTTTTTGAAATTTAGTCATATTGAATGACCTTGAATTTGAAAAGGTCACTTAACAGGTCATATAATACGCCATTAGAAAGGTTGTACTTTTTTTTCTACAAAGTAAGCTTTCATTTAGTATGATTGAATATTTAGGTCGAGGGGCAAAACAGATTTAGTAATCCAAAATCATGAAATAGTGCCCAATTTTTCAAACTTAAAATTAATATACATAAAGCAATATCTTTCCAAAAATTAACTGTGATACTTTATTATTTCAAGTGCAAAGTATAAACGAATTCTGAATATTTGGGACAGACGATATTTCTAACGAAACATAAGAAAGGGGGAAAAAGTGTTGACCGCGTACAATAATATTTTCTGTTTTTACGTTCAAAAGTAATTTTGTATTTTTTTTTTCAATTTTGTCTAATTTTTAGTTGTAAGTTGTGGCAATTATGCAAGATCACGAAATAAAAAGTCACGAATAATATCTTCGGAAAAACTTTTTTCCGTCAATTTTTTCTCTAGTTTTATTTTGCAGCTTTCTGTTGTAAATTCATTAAACATTTATATTTCACAAACTATGGTTAATTTTCTACACACGCAACATCACAAACATGTGATTTAAAGCCCAATGTACGTTAGAATAAATAAAATTGTAAGAAGAATTTTACCATTATTGTAAGAATGTTAATGTTAAAGACTTCTTTGTCATAGTGACAGAAAATGTCAAGGTGGCAAATTTTACAAGTTATATTTAAGTAATTCATTAAATACGAAAGGTTTCTTCAAAACAAGGATTTTCTACAAAAAACCTGTCAAGGTGATTCGCCATTTTTTATAATGGCAATAGGTTACCTTTGCTTTTTCAATTATTTTAAATTATTAAACAATGTTTTTCATCCTGTTTTAATTATACTATGCCTTCTTTTCTGATTAATGGTGAAGGGAAAACCGGGACCATGACTCTAGGACAAGACCGGGTAATACACGGTTTTGAACTACTCTTTTATTTTACTGTGTGAAATAATTTAAAAGATTTTGGGCTACATATTTTATTCTCTTTATCGTCCGTCCCAATTATTCAGATTATTTTTATATTTCGTAAAGAAAAAAAGAGCTATAAACAACAACAAAAAAAATTGGAACTTAAATTCCGTAAAATAATTTTTTAAACAATAATTGATTTTTTAGCAGTACTGGTAAAACAATCCAGCTATTCAAATATCCAAAAAATCCAACTATCACTTGTAAATAATAGTAGGGGGCCCGCCCCCCGCTCGCTGACGCTCATCAACCCCTGGAGGATTGCTTTGCAATCCTCATTAGTTCACTGCGCGAACCTTGCTCTCATCAATAAGGATGTGTCCTAGCAAAAGAAATTGTTTACAAAATATAATGTTCCAAAAAAAAAATATTTTTTAAGTATAAATTTGTTGTACTACAGAATAGTTATACATTACCTATGGAATCTGAACTCGAACAATTTGGAATTCATATGAAACCTTTGAGCAAATTTTGACTCGACAGGTGAGCGCTGCTTTGGAAATCCAATACCCAGCATGTTGTTTGCAAGTTGCAACAGCTCAATTAATATTCTTTTTTTTTCTTTAAAATTTTATCCGATAACGCTATAAATTCAATTGCGGCGCGAGGCTTCGTGGTAAAGAAATAATAGTACAGTGTTGCCAAAACGCGATAATAAATAACGTCTTTTTTGCTTGCCACGTAAGAGAATTATATATATATAGATGGCAACCATGGTTTTTTTTAATTATTTTTCGCATGCGCAACTGAATTAGTTCCAACCGATCATAATTAATCGTTTGTATTTTATGTTTCTGTAATCCGTTAGTTTTATTCCAGGAATACTTTTTGTAGTGAAAGGACGGATTCGTATTGATTTTCGTTGGAGACTGTTCTTATTATTCTGGTCATTCTATTTGAATTTACCAAATTGGACACGTATTCAGAGCTACATATTTAAGGGCAGCGATTCCTCATAAGGAGTTTGAGAAGACCGGGATTTACTCATTCAATAATGATGCATTTCAGATCGCCTCTTTGCACCCTCTGATACAACTGAAAAACCAATGGAGATTGGGGATAATCCTTTTCCTGAACAACCTCAAGTTGAAGTGTGTTTAGAAACTGAGATTTCTTCGCAAACCAATGATCGTAAAAAAGCTGAGGTACTAAACGGCGATGATCAGCAACCTTCAACTTCTACACAGAATCTAGGTCATGCTATCGTGTCTCCTTTCTCAATATCCCCAAGAGAAATAACACCTCACTCGGTGTAAAAAGGCCCAAGGATTGTGAAGAAGCACGACAAACGGTGAGGAATGACAGTAATTCTTATTTGAGGAAGCAAGAATTACTGTCTTCCCTCACCGCTTGTCTAGCGACATGAATTTGTAAGTTTTAATTTTGGAACTTGAAGAACACGAAAAAACAAAACTAAAAACATAAAAGAAAAACCAAAAGCTGAAACTGTTTAAGGCCACTAAGCAAAAAACTCAAAACAAGAAATAAAAAGTAGTTCAGCGTTGAAACTGATTCCTCGGCTTCAGATGAAGACGACGTGCAATGTGACGAAGCCTGTATCTTTTGTAATGAATTGTAAGCCAAGTCAAAATCTCTTGAAGGTTTAATACAGTGTCGCAACTGTAAAGGATGGGCGCATGAAGCCTGTAGCAATGCAGAGGAGCATGATCAAATTTTTATTTGTGATTTCTGTTCTTAAAACTTCTTACAAATTTGATTAATTAACTTAATTTACTATACATTCCAAACACCTTAAATTCAAAATTACTTATGTTCCGTGATTTTTAAACCCATGTATGTCTCTCAGTGTAGGAAGGCTATTGTACTAATTTATTATTATAAATAAATATTTCAGCAGTAAAACAACAACGATTTTTAATTATTTCTATACATAACCGGTTTTATCCGACCAGGTCGGATTAAAAACCTGGTACTTACATACTTCCAAAATTAATTTATTTACCCTCCAAAATATAGTTCTTCTGCATAGAAAAATATTTATTTTTGGAACTAAAAAACTAATTTATCTTTCTGTTATATAAAAAAAATTTAGGAAACATTTTCAGGTTTATTCGCTTTGTGATTGGTAATAGCGAGTCACGTGATAGCGAGTCTTGTGGTTCAACGGGCTAATGAATTTGGAGCACACGATAAACACATTTATATTTTTTAATTAATTCATTCATAAAAATTTTGAGAACATGCGCTAGAGAGTTTGCAATGCTTTCAGAAGAACCGGCAAATTCGGTCGCCGTTTCCATAGCAACGATCGAATATGAAAATATTAAGAAGTACTATTACAACAAACAACACGGAGAAGCTTAAACCTTTAAAATTATGATGAGATTTCCTCTGAATTTTAACAGTATGTTGTGCTAAAATATTTACTTTTTTATGTGGAAATGAGATGTTTTGTTCATGACATTTTTTAAAACATTTTGTTTTTATTTACACTATATTTCCTTGTATGAGCCGAGAATTTTTAGAATGTTTTCTAAAGCTTAAGTACTGGGATTGGCTTATATACCGATCTGCTTATCTCGCAAAAAAAGTTGGCAATTTTCCGTTACTCGGGCTCATGCGATATATATCGATATAGGAAAGGAAGGGAAGTTTCAATTAATATACTAGAGTTCCGGGATTAATCCAGCAGTGATCCATATAGGGATAGATTGTGAAGCAATCAACCTCCCCCTCATTGTTGAAAAGTATAATTCGCAAAGCGAACTAAATATGATTGCGTAGCAATCATCGGGGTTTGACGAGCGATAGCAAGCAAGGGGTGGAGCCCCCTAGTCATTCAAAGAGAAATGTAATTAATTTTATTCATGTAGGTGCTCAAGGAAAAAATCATATTTTGTGTCCCGGTTTTATACGACTTTCCCCTATGCCAGAAGTAAAAAAATATTGGTATGTGTAAACTATAAGTGAGAAATTAATCTCCGTAGATTTGTTGTTTTTACTGATTGAATTATGGCAATGTTACAGGATACGAACTAAAGAAATGGCATTCCTTATCCCTCCCAAAAAATCCTTAAAATTGTCTTTTGTAGTAGTTAACTTAGAGTCGCTTGAAGTTTTGGAATACAGCAAGGATGCGATATGTATTACATGAATGGGAGATATGCATGTATAAGTTTTGGGTCCAAAGTAAGAATGTCGAAAAGGTATTAAAAGTAATTTTCCTCACTTTTAAATGATTTGGCATTTTTCTAAGAAAAGCGATTATATTATATGCTAGCAGAATTTCCAGGTACTACTCTGGTTGAATTGGTTAACTAAATTCAGCTTTCGTTAGTAAATTATAATTCCTATTCATCACATGTAACAACTAACACGCTCTAATAATGGTACACAATTGTTGAATACACAATTTTACATATGGGCAATTCCATATGTAAAGGACGTATCATTGGAAGATAAAAGCATTTCTCACAATTACATAATTCAAATATGTGAATTTTTTGTGTATTTATATAGAGAACAACTTTCTCTAAAAGTATCAATAGTAAATATTTTTGTATTAAAAACAGAAATAGAGTTTATCCTTACTTTGGAGGTGTAACGGACGTATACCTTTAGAAAAAAAAATTATGTCACTCTGAACACAAATGACAAATCGTCTGATGTGTACAAAGGAGAATTATAAAAATTTGTTTTTTATCAATTAAAAAGATTCAAAGATATTAAAAAATACATAGATTATCTAATTTGTGGACAATTTGAATTTGTAATATAGATTTCGAATTGTAACGGATGTATCATGTAATGTAACGAAATTATCATCTTCTGAAATACATACACTGTTTTATGATTACTTATTGTACAAAATATCTTGCAATAAATTGTTACTATAAATACAACAAAAATAATAATAACTAAACATTACCATAATAAATAACAGAAAAAATCATGATTTAATGAAATTTGCAAAATTTAGTGGTACTACACAATGACAAAACAGTTTTAAGTTAAAAAAATTGTAGATATTAAATAATAAATTAAAAATCAATATGAATCGATTACCTATTGAGATTCACCAATTATGTCCACCATATCTTCTATATTCACAACAAAAATGCCATCATTTTATGACCAAAAAATTTTTTTGCCCAAGTCCTTTTTTTTTAATTTACATTGATTGGAGTATAGACTGAAATCACTTGTTAAACAAACTATTTTTTGTTCCCCTTTTTTGTAGTCAGTTTTACAATGACCCATGAGCCGAAAGTCATACTGTCATTACTGGACACAGATTTATATTGGACGGCTGAATTTTTGTTAATTTTTTCAGAAAAATATATTTCATCTAAAGTGAAAAAGAGTTCCAGATTTTCTAGAAATTTCTGAAACATACACAATAATTGTAGAATTTGCTATTACACTGTGGATTGAGTGAGTCTTTAGAATTGTTCGTATGCCTTTAAATCGCAAGTTTAAGTTGTTAATGTTGCTTTCAATTGTTTCTTTACATACAAATATTATATTTGTTTTTTGAGTGTTTTTCCTGAGTACAGTAACAAAATTTTCTGCATTCAGAATTGTTAATTTTTCTGATTTAATTTTTTGTCACCTTTGAAATTTCACTTGGCTACCAACGCCAACAGGTCCATCTTTACCATGGTATGTGGCGAAGAAATGCCAGTTGAGTTGAACTTCAAACTCTTCTTCACCGTATGTAATATTGAGCAAATTAAACTTCTGTTTGAAATGTTGTAAAGCACCATCTGAAAATGTATTAACTTCCATTAACTTTGGAAGTTAGTCTTCAAGTCATTAATTACTGCTTCATTGAAAGAGTGGACCGCATATTTATCATGTTGCATGTAGTTAGATATGATGGCATATGATTCAACAGCTTTGCATGGTAACCAGCAATGTAAATAGTGACCCCAGTAAAATTAAATAAGCTCACCTTTTTGTCAGTAATTCAACGGCTTAGAATACAAGAAAAACTTGAGTTTCCATTTAAATATCCATCACAATAAATATTCCACTTGGGTTATCAAGATTTCGAATTTTAATTTGTCACCAAATAATAAAAACACCAACAAAAAAGTATAACGTGTCAACACAAATATTAGCAAATACATGAAAAGGTACGGCACAAATTGTCTTTTTCCTAATTAAAAAAAAAAATTTCCTCTGAAATTTTTTTGTAATTGATATTGTTTTTTTATGCATTAGTAAATTTTTATTCTTAAATCAATATGGTAACTTTTTCCCTAAAAAAATTGCAGAAACACAGTACATGTTTTACAAATGTTGTGTTCGCTACACAGTAGTGATACGTCCGTTACATATCAATGATACGACTGTTACACATTAAAAAAATATATTTACAAAGTTTGAATAAATATTTGTATTATACATTATTATGCCTATTGTGATAGCTTTACTTCAATAATATTGAACGTCTATACTTGTAACTAATGTTGTCAGAAAACTTTTTCCCAAAAATTTGTAACGGATGTATCATAAGCAGGATATAGAAAGTTACCTCCTGCCCAAAAATTTAATATAAATAATACTTTCATTTTGATCAGTATCTTTATAGTATACTATCATATTATATTATTGGAGATTTTAAAGGATTCAGATATTATATGTTCCTTAGACAGAAATAAGGTAATAAATATGATATGTCTAAAGCAAGTGCAATAGTAAATATTTTTTATCCAACTTTAAATGCTTTCTGCATTTATACAAAGGTATAAAATTACTATTTGTTGATTGATTCTAATAGCCAGACAAATTGCCTTTATTTTGATGTGTAACACTTATTATTTTACACAATTTAATTTTTGGTCTTCTGGTTTAATTAAGCTTGGAAATGTGTAATGTCTTATTTTAAACAATTTACATTTTTGTAGCATTTTAATTTTTAGTAAGAAAGAAGTCGTTAGAGTGTGTCATTATGCATATAAGTGCCTTTTATATAATTTTAAAACAAAACCGTTTCATAAAATTATCATACCATGATTTTAAATGTTTTGAAAACTAATTAAACCATTGCTTACCTTGTTTAAAGTTAAGAACGCAAAACATGAAATTGAAAATCTAGACATACATCTTAATACCGATTGTTTTTAAATATTCGCAGGAATATCAATAAATCTATCTTTTTTCCACTACAAAATAGATTCTTGAAACATAAGGGACACAAATTTTAAAAAAGTAAACGATTAAAAAATTCCAAAGTGGCCACATTAACTTCAGGTTCTATTGGAATGTATCTTGTTCTGTATATTTTATTTATAATGTTTTATTCTATTTATCGCTTGTCCCAATTATTCCGAATTTTTTTTATATTTCGTAAGGAAAAAAAGCTCAAAATAAAGTATTAAAATTCGATATTATTAGTTTTGGAAAAATAATTGATTTTTCAACCGAACTGGTAAAATATAGTCCATGTAATTTCATGCTCAAACTAACAAATTATGATTGATTTAAGTCAAGTTACTCAGATGTTTTGACATGAAACCTGCCCAAATATGTAAGAACGGAAATTTCAAATAATGAACTCATTGAATTAATAGAATTTATAAAATAGAATATATTGTATTAAAAAATGTAGAATAAATTTTATGTGAACTTGCATTAATTTATTTAAATTTTATGTGTACAGACACACAAACATGTTCACACATGACACAGAAACACGTTGTTGATTGGTAACAGCTTGTTTTATTTGGATTATCTCTTTGATTACTTTTCAATCAATAGTTGACCAATTAAACTCGAGTAAAGACGTAGTTTTTCTAGTATTAAAAGAATTTCATAATGCTGTATTCGAAAGACTTAATTTTCATAATGTTAACAGTTAAATTCTTAAAGGTCAATAAGAACATCGCAACTGAAACACATAATAAGTGCATCAGAATTCAATCTAAAAACACATTTGCCTCATCAAAGTAAGTTTATGACGTGTTCAATTATTATTTAATATTCAAGTAGTTAGTCGTTAATAAGTCCATAGAGGTAAAAATTGATAAATGTATCAAAATTGAAGTTTATTACTAAAGGTGCAATAAAATATAAATATACATGGTTATTCAAAATGAATCATCCGATTTCAAAATGTTATATTTTCATAAATAAACGACACAGAATGATAAGTAATACATGAATACAAAGGGAAAATATCGAAGTTTCTTACGAGTTGTTCGATATAACTTCTTTTAGTTACACGTATAATGTCAAGACGTATAATAAGACACGTATAATGTCCGCAAAATTGCTTCACAATATAAAACTTCCGTATTTTCCCTTTGTATTCATGTATTACTTATCATTCTGTGTCGTTTATTTTTGAAATTATGGAATTTTGAAATCGGATGATTCATTTTCAATAACCCTGTATATTATATACCCATCCCCACTTGAGTTTTAAAAGTTTCATGTGTCAAATAAATCTTATCATCAGCTCAATTGACATTTAAACGTCATAACGTCAAAACTAATAGTCCATAAAGACAAAAGTTATAAGTGTATCAAAACGAAAATATGTTTTTAAAAAAACTGTTACTAAATCATAAACCTCTTACATATAAACTTAAGATTTCCATGGTCTCCTATCAAATGAATCTTATCATGTGTTCAATTGATTATATTTAGTCAGAAATTTAAAATTAAAGAAGCATGAATATAAAAATTATATAAGAATATCAAAACTAAAATATATATAAAAACAAAAACATGTCAGAAAACTTTACATATCACACCCCGACCAGAAAAACAAGTCAAACAAAACAATTTCGATGTTATGTCATTTAAAAATTATGTATGAGGTGCCCCAGCGTGTTATATTACTATTCTATAGAATATAATAGAAATTACCACCATAAATACTAAATTAAAATTTAAAAGAAGATTATACTATTTCAATATAAGTTTTATAGTATCCTTTAAGTTGATGTTTCTCAAATTCTGCAATTTTGAGTTGCGTCACTTTTCTTAACGGGTTGCGATGCGATATATTTAAGTGCATTCAGTTTCTTTTGTTAACAACAATGATCAAGAATTCAAAACAAGAATCAACAGAATGACATAAGCCTACGACCCTAATCTCACAGTTTGATGGAGGTACGGCGCTCCACCCAAATAACTTCCTCCTGACAGTAAACACAAAAAATATTCCGACTAAAGCAAATTCAGTCATTGTGCAGGGCTAAATCAATAAACTCTCTGCTGATTATAATTAACGATAATTAATTTTCTTTTGCTTAAGACAATGCAGGGTAATTTTCACGCCGCCGATTCTCGGTCCAAGAGGTAAATCAGAGATGTCGAATGCATTTTTTAAAATGATAGAATACAGCAGAGAGCGGTAACAGCTTGGAATGGTGTTCTTCAAAAGGAAACGTGGGAGTGTGTGCTTGTGACATCTTCTCTTAAGTGAATTCCGCGTATCAAATTGCCCATCTTAAGAGATTTGTTTCACTCTCGTATTTGAACACATTTTGGATTCTTTAAGCTTTTACTTTGAAACAATTAATTTAATTACGGGATAGGGTTTCGTTTTAAGCAGTTTATTTCATAGGAAATATTCATATATCTTTAAGGTTTTTAATGTAGTACATTATTGGCTTCGAATTGCAATTCTATAACGTTAAGGATTAGAAACAGGATTATTGCTCTCAGATTTGAATCGGATCCTTAACTGTAGAACAGTTCATTAAATTACGAGGGATAGAATAACCTTTTAATTAGTTTACTGCAGAATTTATTTAATAACGAATATGCATTTCTCTTTAAAACATTTGATGGAACATATAATTGCACGAAACTGCAACGCCATCAAGGACAGGAAAAGTGAAAACCATGTTTATTGTACAAACAACATAAGGCAAACGAATGAAACGATTGAATCTATAGCCTATATGCAGAAGGCGTGGAAATCAGTATTTTGTGTAGGGAGAGTTATAGTGTCGCATTGAAAGAAAGAGCTTTGCATGTGTATTTGGGGCATCAGTCCGTGCTGATGTTTTTTTTCTTTTTGATGACCTTTAATAGTTTTCTGCGCTTCTTTGCAACAGGGGTGGAATGATTCTTCAAATCTCGAATCCGCAAGCCCTTTAAGTGTCTATACCCTTCTACAGTAAAACACCCAGGATTTGTCACATTAAATCTTATTCCCTCCCTAAACCTGGATTGGGAAGTAAGTAGGGTAAAAATGTTGGTTTTATTTTTTAAATGTGAAACACTACTCGGTTTACAAGCAGAAAATTGTATAGCTTATTGAGAACGTATATGATAAATCCTATTTCTAGATCTTGACAGTTTTCGATGGGAGGAAATTTAATTTTTGAATAATGTTTTGTTTAAAGTGTAGGACGAATTTTAGAAGAATGTGGAAAGAGGCACACACACACACATTACTTCTTATTAATTCACAGAAATTTTATAAAATCGGTGTTTGTGTTTTTATGATGTCTAAAGATGCAAATTGTTAATTGACCCATTTCACATTTATTTAAAATATTAGTATTTTAATACATACTTATTGTTTTTTCCAAAATTCTATTAAATAATTTACTACTGAATGTTTTGAAAAATTACAGTGATTTACTTTATTATCAGATTAGACACTGCTTGGCTATCCCGGCGTTGCCTGTGCCAGTTGTTTTTGTGGTGTTACTGGTTTGCTTCGCAAACCAAATGTGAGTTCGCTGCCTATTGGATAGCAACCATAACGGAGTTGCCTGTGGTGTTGGTTTCCTTCGCAAACCAAATGGGCGTTGCCCGTGACAGTTTTTTTTGTCGAGTTCATATTGCCCGTGATTTTAGTTTGCTTCGCTAGCCAATAAATATAAATATTTAATTCACAAATTATTTATCAAAAGAAACTCAAACGTATAAAGTATATATCTAGTGTCAAGTTTTCCGCACATTTCAAATCCGTTGAAACTTTTGATCTATCTTTAACGATCCCGAATTTACAATAAAGAACTAAACAATGTCAGGTAAAATGTTTTTCATCTATAATTTTTTTTTTTTGCTCTCTTTTGCTGAAATTGTAAGAGGGCAGGAAATGTAATCTGTTGAAACTCTCGATCTATCTTTAAAGATCCCGAATTTACAATAAAGAACTAAACAATGTCAGCTAAAATATTTTTTTTTATAATTTTTTTTGCTTTCTTTTTCTGAAATTGTAAGAGGACAGGAAATGTAATCTGTTTATTATTTGATCCCGAGGTTTGACGTAATGTCACAATATATCTTGCAAAAGTATAAAAAATATTCTATTTAAAAATTTTATTTAGTTTAAGAAAACCATACTTTAGGTATCGATCTAATGTGAAATTTTCCACAGATTTCAAAACCGTTGAAATTTTTACTCTATCTTTAACGGTCTAGGAGATAGAAAACGAACTACGTAACTAAAGTTAAAACTTTGCTTCTTATCGTCTGCAGAAAATAATTCCTCCGCGAAAAATGAAAACGGAAAAAATAAATTTAGAATCTGATCTTTTATGCTGTTGCCATTCCAAAGAAAACAAAAAAAAATCAAATTCATTAAATGCATTTAAAAATGTTCTCTATTGAATTTTAAAATTCGCCGAAACCCTAAAATTGAAAAAACTTCGCCAAATCCCATTACTGTAAGTGCCATAGATTCGTAAGGACTTTGAGTGCAGGAAACAAACAAACAGAGAAACACTTTCTTTTATAATATTAGAGATTTGGCTCTGAATTCATAGCTAAATATTAGTGAGCTTTAATATTCACTATATATTTACGGCAGACTTTAGTTTTTTCCTTTCAATAAAGACCAAATACGAGTTCATGATTATTGCTTCATGATTATTCTGGATGCTTAATTACTCATAAGTTATTACAGACAAGTCGTCCACCGCTGACGGGTCTTGAGCACCATCGATTGGTCAGAAGTCCTGACAAAGTCCTAACGATGGCAATTAGTTTTCTCAGCCACGTGGGGTCCCAATTCATGTGTTGGTATAACATTTGCTCTTTGATTCTCTTTTATTTCCGACTGCTCTCTCTTTAACTATTTCTCATTCAATCCAAATCAATGGGATCAAAAGTTGACGATGTCCCAAATTATTGCCGATGTAACAAAGACAAAGATATCTGATTATTTTTATAGGTGGCCATATCATTGTATTTCCAATGTCGAAATTTCAACACATTATGGAAGAAAATAATTTAATCAATTTTCACGGAAATTTTTGCTATTTCATTTAAATTACAATCATAAATCCTATTTGTGCCAATAATTTGAAAGTCAAATTGTTTGTTTCTGTATCTGTACATATAGTAGATATCTTTTCGAAGCATCGTAAAAAAAATTATGAATATTTAAACGGAGTTCTGATTAAAGAATCCGTTGATTTTGTTTACTGTCATGTCCACCAGAAGTCAAATTGAACCATGAAGTACATATATTATCGCTTTAGCTTGTAGAATCCAATAACAAAAAATATTTTATGGTACTTTGTATTTTTTAATTAACGGCTCACTAGAGGAACACAACAGGTTGTTGGCAACGCTCCTTGATCAACCCCGATTGGTCTGAGGACAACACCCCGTAATTTTGAACGACGGTCAGATGACGAGGTCACACCTGAGCTGGCACCCAACTCATCAAATTTCCACACCACGCCAACGTGAAGACATTTAAGGCAACAACATATTTAACGTGCACCAGCCCCCTAAAGATTTTCTGGAGGAAATTCATCGATATTCAACAAATCCGCTATAATGACTGACTTTTGGGCACGCGAAAATGTGTTCCAGGGCAGGGCTCGAAATACCCGGGTGCACAGGTGCATTGTGCACATAAAAATAAAATTGTGCACCTAATCTTTTCCCGCCATGTGCACGCAGTGCATCCAACATTGAAAAATGGGGAGGGGGGGCATGCTTTATGTTATTTTGGTGTTTGAACAAAATATTAGTATCGACTTCTTTAGGAACTAAATTAAAATTCCTAGATACACGCTATGCAAAAAACAAATCACTTGGCCGTAACGGCTTATACAGAAGGAAGGTTTACTTGTGTCACTGCCACCAGAACTTGCCGATCGTAGAAACTTTTTCCAGATGACTATGTTGAAGCGACTGTCGCGACAGCCGGAGAAGGGAGAATTTAGATCACTTGACCACCCGCGAACGATAAACATCCCGCATCCAACGTAAACACCTACTGTTTCAATAAAGTGTAAATCCGTAGGAATTCTTGAGAATTATCTGGCCACTGAGTATCGTATACAAATTCATTACTTGTTTTTTGCCCACTAATGTCTGATGATGACTGAATATTTGTAAGTAATAATTTCAAAGATAAAAAAAAATTGTTTAAATATTTTTATTTACTATCTACTACTAACCTATCCAACCATACCCAATTAATAAAGTAGTTTACATTACATTAATGATCTTACATTACCTATTTTTAAATTGCAATTAAAATATAATCTGTGCACCTAATTTTAAAACTTAGGTGCACAAGGTGCACCTATATTATAAAATCTATTTCGAGGCCTGTTCCAGGGTATGTTCAGTTTTAGGGTTTCTGCAGTTTTGATGAGAATTTTCCATCATTACAATGGCTTACTGTGGATCATTGAGTATACACATACGTATAATATGCGTAGTAACTAAAACCAACTTTTTTTCGGGTTATTAAAAGCCACATACGTATGTATACTTACAAATATTCATACAAACTTAAACCCATACAATATTTTCTCATTTTGAAGGAGAATACAATTTATAGTACAAATACAATCGTGGACTCGCTTAAGCAGTTCCTAAAACAATGTTTTAAAATAAGAAATTTTCTACATTTGAAACTGTTTTTGATTTATAGTAAGAATTAATTCACAGTAAGTACAGATTTCAAAGGAAAAAATGTATACACACGGATTTTTTTCCCCTACGAACAACATATTTCATAAATAAAGTTCCATCTTATCTTCTACTAACCTCTGCGTGGTTAACCCGTCTTTGTTCGTGTCCGTGATATATGGTATTATTCTGGTGTAAAATTTTCCGCAGATTTGAAATCCGTTGAAATTTTTAATCTATCTTTAACAAATCCTCTTTTAAGAAAAACAATGCCTCTCAAAATGTTTTTTTATTTTTTGCTCCCCACTGAAAGAGGCAGGAAATGTAATCTGTTTTTTTAGCGCGAAATGCAATCTGTTTATTTTTGGAAAGGGAAAGTTACCGTGACGTCACAATCTCGCGCGAAAATACAAAAGATATATTCAATCTAAAAGTTATTTATATAAAGAAAATCATATTTTTAGGTATGGATCTAAAGTGAAATATTTTGCAGATTTCAAATCCGCTGAAATTTTTACTCTATCTTTAACGGTCTACGAGATAGAAAAAGAACTAATTGACTCCCGTTAAAAGATTGTTTGTTTTTATCGGCTGGCAGAAAAATTATTCATCCGCGCGCCGGAAACGATAACAATAAATTTAGAATCTGTGATATCTTCTATGCTGCAGCATTCAATAATGATTAAATTTCATTAAATTCATTTTAAAATTTTCTAGATTGAATTTTAAAATTCGCAGCGACCCAAAAATTGCAAAAAAATTTGGACAACCTGTGTGCCAAATCTCATTGCTTTAAGTGCCATAGAATCGTTAGGATTTTGCGGGAAGAAGACAGACAAACAAACAGACATGCACGTCCTTTTAAAATAGTAGAGACATATACATAGATGCTATTTCTTAAGGGAAAACTAAGTGAATACCACAAAATATTACAAAACCCATGTTATTTGAAATGAAAATAACCTGTGATATTTGTATCTTAAAAAAAATGTTACTTATTGTGCCTGTTTATATTTTTTCTGCTCAATATCACCAATAATTACCTTTTTCGTTATTGATCGTGAAAAAATAAACGGGCACATGAAGCAACATTTTTTAATGATACATATCACAGGTTATTGGCATTTCAAATAACAACTACATTGTTAAATGATTGATAATACCAAGATTAAGATTATAAATAATTTCAGGGAGCAAAGCACTGAAAAATTAGTGCCCCAGTAGTAACTTTTTCATCGTTTTCTTTTTATTCCTGTTTTAATAACTCTCGTATAATCAATGTAAGATTTTTTATGTGAACCTCACCAATTATTAAATTACATGTTGGTCTCCATTATCTGAATAGAGTGATCTTTGTTTAATCAACGGAAGAAATTTACTGTCACTTTTATCTGAAAGTAATTTGCATAGAATGGCCGAGTACAGATTTGCTGCAGGAAAGTATTAAGGTAGGTAGTTACTTAACGTCGTACAGGAGAAACACAAAGGAATATTGGCGACTCTCCGGGATAAATCCCCAACGGATAGATACGAACATCACATCATAGGATTTGATATGCATGATGAGTTATTGAGAAAAGTCATGAGGGAATCATAATTCCATGGGAATATTTGGTCAAACTTCATATATATATATTTTTTTTGAAACCTTACTGTACGTGATCACTGGCTGTGCATAAATCATTTTCACCACTATCTGTCAACTTTTGTTGATCATTGGCTTTGCATAAACTTTTCACCCCAACTATCTGTCAACTTGCCTTGCTTTCGCATGATGTTGAATTGTGAGCAATACTGGTAAAACAATACTATTGGAAAAACTTATTTTTTGATCAACACTGCTGTTTAAAACAATGAGCTGCGTACGGCAATCATTTTATACTCAATGTTATTTCCATGGCGATTTCGAATGTAATTATTTTTTATATTTCGTATTTCGTTTCGCTCGTGACATCACACAGCCAATCAAAACAACTAAAAACTCTGCCTACCCGTGGCGTCACACAACCAATCAAAACTTAAATAGCCACGGAAACGCAACAGAATCTAGCATTTTATGTAATAAGGTAGCATGCATTTCAAAAGTGTCCCTTCACATATCTGTTTCTATGAGAATCTCTAAAGAAATCGGGTATTGATGTTACAGATGGATGTAAAATATATTCCCTTACCTTAACCTTTAACTGCTGTCATGGGTCTCATAGACCCCGAGTCATTTTTGACAGGTCGTTTCCACCCCTTAAAGTGAATATAGGTCCCTGTCCTAATCAGTACCTTCCTACTACGTCCAACAGAGGCCACATTCCATGACTGGTTTGGCTGCCCCAACTATTTCGTATTCTACACTATTTGAATTTCCAGCGTGGTCTCTTAGCCCCCTTCACAGTATTTGCGTTACTGTTTTTGTTGAATGAAATCGTCGGCAAAAGTTTCACAGGGCACCTGCTTTTCGATCTTCTCCTTCCGATGTTCGATAACCAGCTGAATGTTGCAAACTTAAAAGTCGCCAATTTCAGTCAATTTTTCAAGTAAACAAACACGAACGATAAGTAGACAGATACAAATGCAAGCGAAGCGATTTCTAATATTGTATAAATATCGCCCAGCAGGTGCTCTGCGGAACTTTTGACAAAGCGTGTCTAAGTTGGAGTAGGGAATTTCGGCCGAGAACCTAAAATGGCAACAAACTTTACTAAAAAACGATCTGTGTATCTTACACAAAAAGGAATTCGGGATATTGTTGATAATTGGTCGGAAATAGAGTACTGGGACTGAAATTTCGGATAATATTATTGAAAGCAAACACGAAACGGATTCGCAAATTTATACAGATGATGATGAAGACATTTCAAGTGCGTCTTCACAAGAAGAATATGTTTACGGAAAAAATAACTTCAAATGGGATGCCCGGGGGGAACCTAATCGTGCCGTTAGAACATCAAAACACAATATAGTTTTACAGTTTCCAGGGTTGAAACGTCCTGCAAAATTAGGTCCGAAAGCTGAGCCTGCAGAGACATGGAATCTACTTAGCTTATATAGTACTATAAAATATATTTCATGTTAAGAATTGAACTATCCAAATTTAAACTGTATAAATATTAATTATCTGAAAAATCTTTCATTAATATATTATATTAATCAACTTTATACGCACTTTAGTGAGCGAGGTCTGAGAGACCCCGCCACACTGCTTACGAGACGGATTGTGACACAGCAGTTAAGGGTTATTCATGGGTATCTTGCGATCCACATGACCACTGTGTCATTGTTGTTCCTCTGATGGAATATGGTAATTGCTATTGTCTTTAAAAAACAGTCCCTCTCACTGATCAAGTAGAGCCTTTCAAACAGCGTATTAGTTCTTTCGTAGAAGAGGAATAGTATTTATCTTTGTGTTCTTCACAAGATTAAAGGCTTATTGCAGCCTTAATTTGAAATTCTTTGCAATTTTTGTTCTTTTATTATCGGGACTGTCCCTCAGTCTTAGTAAATGAAAACTAGACAAGAAAATTTATAATTTTTGGTGGTTTGCAATAGCTACTAACAAGGTTAATTAAGATTAGAGAGATTATGAGGTTAAATTTCTCATAGGTGTGTGTTTCGTGGAAATTAATTGAGGTTTCCCATACTGGATAGTTTAAATTCATTCATTGCTGTATTAGTGAGTTTGAAGTATCATAGACATGTTGCTGTGAAAAACACTTATTGTTTAAGTTGACGATACAAGATGTAATGAATATATGAATAGCGACACCCCTTAATCATTTAGCAATTACTTGTGAACATTAATGATGCTTCAGGTTTCTTATATCAATACACTTATCAATTATAAAAGTTTTTATATATTTTTTCTCTGCTATCTTTCAGGACAAATAGTTTAAATTAAATTAGAAATACTTTTTTTTTAATTTACATTACTACATCTATACAAATAGCATTGATTCGGCGTTAATGAAAATGTTATTCAAACTTTAAAAATTGAGACACCAATTCCCTATCGTTCCTATTTGTAGCGCTCTTACGTTTAATAAAAACAGTCTTAATTTCCACAAACTTTTGTGTTACCTAATCCCATACATCCTCCGAAGAAAATCTTGAAATTCTACGATGTTAATTAAACCTTTTAATTCACTTTTGTTGAAGAGAGTGATTTTTTACTTCGTCAGATCTTTTTCCTTTTGTTTCAACTACGATCACAGCTACAAGAGACGTTCCAGGAAACAATTCCAAAATTAAGTCTTCCACGCTCAGAAAAAGTAAGCGTCTGGCTCATTAGCGTTCAAAAAGATTCAAAATTTTATCAGCAATATTTTTAAACACCTTAATTGTGTCTCTACATAAGTCTCATTTAATTGCACCCTGCGGGCTCTTTTTTGTTGCCTTTCTCTAAAATGGGAAGAATTCTTTATTGAAGAGTTTTGAAGTACTTAAAATGTGAGTTGTATTGCACTACAATTTCTTATGTTTAGATTCGGTGTAAATCTACTATTTTGTTATAAAAGATTATTATAATTTTTTTATTAAAACCTATTGTTGTATTAGCGGTTTGGTGACTTTCTCAGGTCTCCAAGAGAAAGCGTTATGTAACTAAATAGAGAACTGTCTTGTTGTTCCCGCTTATGGTAGGGTCAATAGAGAACATCCTTGTTGTTTTCTGCTCATGTTGTAGTCTAAAACAAATTTTGATTTTAGTAGCTTTTAACATCTCATTGGACTACATTTGGTAAATTTCTAAATAAATAGTAAAGCTAATTGGATCGTACTGATCATTACAAACAGCTATTGTAAAATAATTGAGTGTTTCTTATCAGATGTTCCGCATGTAAGAGATTTAACTGTTTGCAATTTTGGATTTAACATGATTAACCAGCAGAATTCTACCATACATGCTAGCCGTATATTAATACGTAATTTCTTTAAATATGCGCCCTAGGGGGAAACAGTCCTAATTACCTACGATATTACATGGTTATGTATCGCAAAAAAATTACCATACAACCTGTGTGCTGTGCCTTGTGTTCAAAGTCAAAGTATCTGGGCTGTCTTCCCTGTAATTTAATATTTTAAGTTTAACCATTTAAGCAAAATTTTTTTAAATTGTTTCTAGTAACTTAATTTTTTCAAATTTTGAAAAATATTTGTAATTTTTACTAAAGGATTAACATAAATAGATTATACTCATTACATAAAAGTACATTTTATGAATGTAGGCGAGTTTAATCTTAAACATCGAATAAAATAAGCATAGACTTTGTTCACAGCAGAAAAAAAGTTGTGGAAAAATTTGTTAAATAATAATAGTTGATCGTCTTATAGACGAATCAGACAGGCAATACTGAAAAATCTCTCTCAGAAATAAAATGTTTGCATGTAGTACTGCTTACCTGCAATTCTGTGGTTCCGACACTCTCTAATTTTGTCTCAGTATTATCAGATAAAAGTTTAAACTAGTTGAGACAATTAATTAACTGTTTAAGATAGCACATGGAATAAAAAGCACTTCACATTTTTTCGCAAAGCCGTGAGTATTTTTCCGTGCCACCAAGCGTTTTAAAGTTATGCAGATACGAACCAGCTGTGACATTTATAAAACGCAATATCCTGATTCTCAAAATGAGATATTAATGTCAAGGTTAAATCTTTTAGCCTTTTCAGGTGACATGAGCGTCACATAGTGGAGTCAAGGCTGGAAAAAAACCCAAAATCTGAATTAGTTTTATCATCAATTACCTATTTTTGATATCAAATGAGCCCTAGTATTATTCCATATAATAATTCATAAAAACTTATCATAAACAGGGCTTTTACGTTATAATTGGATCCTAGTTTTTTAAAACCAAAATCTTTATTTTTTTTCGCGAATTTTTGCGAATATTCGTACGGGATACCTGATATCCCTTGCCGCGTAGTAAATGCAGAGACGTAAGGACGCTTTGCGCGCT
Source organism: Metellina segmentata (assembly GCA_947359465.1). NCBI lineage: Eukaryota > Metazoa > Arthropoda > Arachnida > Araneae > Tetragnathidae > Metellina > Metellina segmentata. The sequence goes on from OX375878.1 coordinate 49,124,751, forward strand.
CGAAACACCTACACATAACTCGCCCAACAATAACTGTTTCCCTCTAAAATCTGTAGAATGAAAAACACAACTGGGGGGGGGAATAATTAATTATTATCTTCATTTACTGAATTATGGTCACTGTGTCCCACATTCATTATTAAATGTTCCGCGTATTCCAATTATGTTGTCTCAGCTTATGTCTAACACAAATAATATTTTTGAATATCTTTACCTAAAATTGTAAGTTAATTTTAATTCATTTCCTAAGGTTATGAAAAAAGCTTCATGTTCTAACATGCTTTGGCTAATTTATTTCGTAAATAGATACGATTATAAAAGTGTTCTGAGAAAATTAGCATAAACTTCTAGCTACCTTCACTATTTTTCGCATTTTGCTGAAGGATCTGCACTGTCTTGTATAAGTATCGTTCACGTTCTATTTATACTGTTACTTATTTTAATGGTCACTTATTTTAATTCTTAATTTAATACTTATTGTAATAACAGTAAATGCTTCATTTAATACTATTAAAACACCAGACAAATATGTCATAACACGGAACATTCAATTTACACAACATATAACTAAACCAATTGATAATTTTGTACTTATTAAACTCCTCACTATAGTAATGTTGATTTAATATTAATGTACTACAAAATAATTTTAAAAATCTACTCAAAGGGAGACTAGATCAAATTTTAATAGATGAGTGCCGCCGTTTTGAATTGGATGTTATCTATATTTATTTGTTATATATTCGTGTAACTTAGTTTAATAATCGTTGTGAACTAAAGAAACGAAACAAAATCTAAAAAAAATTATACTAAGGAAAGACAAAACTCAATTCAAGATTAGGGAATTCGTGTTAAAAATAAAGTAGCAAATTTCCTTAAAGAATAAATATATTAAACAGTAACATATTTTTAAAGTGAATACGTATATTTCACCTTGATAGATGTAAAAGTCATTCAAGGTTTAATTACTTCATATTTTCAAGTAACTGCGCCCTTTGTGAAGCCAAACCATCTAACATAAACGTCGAAGATAAAGAAGTTGTCAAATTAAGCAGGCTTTGCAGCAAGAATATCTCCATTACACGCACAAATACAATTTATGAAATGCACCATTAACTTTTAATTACGAGGTGCATGCGGAAAGTAAGTTCCGTTTTGTTCGTCCGCCACAGCAGCACTGCTGACAGTGCTATGCGCATGTGCAATAGTCTTCCTTGTCCATTACCCTTCCACTGACACCATTACGGTCAATCTGTGTTGTGTTTTCACTTTGTTGTGATCACTAGAAATGTTTAAGACAATTGAAGAACCCGCCGACTGTGAGATTCGGTCTGTAATTCGTTTCTTGAATGCAAGAAACGTGAAGCCTACTAAAATTCATAGTTAAATTACTGCAATTTATGGTAGAAGTGCAAGGAGTGATGATATGGTGAGGAAAGGAGTTGCAAAAAGACGCGCAATTTAAGACAAAAGGTGAGGAATATTTAGTCAAGGCAGCAGTTTGATCATCCCCCCTACAGTCCAGACCTAGCACCGTCTGACTACCATTTGTTCCTAAACATGAAGTTTGACCCTGGAGGTCAGCGTTTTGAAAGCAACGACGACACAAATATATGGCTATCATCACATCACTGGCAGAGAACTTTCTTTGAGGAAAGGATAGCTAACCATTAACTGCTGTGTCACAAACCGTCTCGTAACTAGTGTGGATGAGTCTTTCAGATCTCGCTCACTAAAGTGCGCATAAAGTTGATTAATATAATGTATTAATGAAAGAATATCCTGAATTCCTTTTTGTGTAAGATACACAGGTCCCTTTTTAGTAAAGTTTATTACCATTTTAGGCTCTCTGCCGAAATTCCCAACTCCAACTTAGACGATCTCATTCAACAAGAACGGTGACGCAAATGCCGTGAAGGGGGTCTAAGAGACCATGCGGGAAATGCAAATAGTGTAAAACACTAAATAGTTGGGGCAGCCAAACCAGTCTTGGAATGTGGCTTCTGTTGGACGTCGTAGGAAGGTACGGAATAGGACAGGGACCAATATTCACTTTAAGGGGTGGAAACGACCTGTCACAAAGGATTCGTGGTCTGTGAGATCCATGACAGCAGTTGAAGGTTAAGTTGGTCATCCGCTATGACAAATGTCTCAACATCGGTGGAAATTATGTAGAAAAATAGTTCAAGAAATGACCTTTCATGTAAAAATAACATTGGCTTGAAAAACAATTATTTTGTCTTTCTTTTTATAAAATGGAACTTACTTTTCGGATGAGCCTCGTACAGTCAAAGTTTTAAATCATAGTGGATAGAGATAAAGCTACTCAAGTCATCTAAAAAGAAACGAATGTAAAATTAATGAATACGAAGAGTTGAACTAGGATGACATTATCAGGAAACATGGACTGGCAACACATCCCAAAGGTTTTTTAGCAGCCTTATTGTACCGGTTGAAATTATATGAATTAACTAAAGGATAATGAAACGATTTTCTGTCATCTTAAAAATAATGTGTAGCGATTTTGAGATTGATAGACGCTAATTTGGAAGTGATGCACTAGAAAGAATTAATTTAATCATTTCGCTGTACCCTGACATGACTGTCAATAAAATTATACCCCAAGGACGTCTTTCCCACAAAATTCTTATATTTGAAAAAGAAATAAAGAGTGTGCTGCTTTCTTTATAGGTTCTTCCTCAAAAGAGTCCTGAGACAAAAATAAACGTTTCTGGCATTTTTGAATCCATCATACCAACAAATACTCTCATTTGACAACAAAAAAAGATACATTTCACATGACTTTCATGACATCATCGTATCCATAAATTAATAACAGTTGCAAATACTAAAGCTAAATCACTTTCATTTAACCAAAAAATTAGTAATTAAAATTTTTCAGATAGCATATGAATCATAAATATATTCTAAACCTGATATTAATACTTTAGAAATTTTATTTAGGTAATTAAAATGGTAACATTAGGTATTACTAATGCAAAATGTGAAATTTTTGTGCACATTTTTATCAAATTTATAATTTAGTTTGAGGTAGGTCTGAAATAATTGAATTTACGTCCCACTTGAGCTATTGGTGACAGCTTGTCCAGTTTAGGAATTAGTGCCATAAAATTCTTAATCCAAAGATACGGACCTGTTAAGTAGTATAGAAATATGAAAAACTGCCTTTTTTTTGCAATTTAAAATTAAAGTATAAATAAAGAAAAACTATTTCAAGAATGAAGCTAAAATTTTCCAGCATTTCTAATGAGACTGAGAAACAAACTCATTATTTTTTTTAAATCAGAGGCAGACGGGATGAATAGATTCTTTTGTGTGCCGTTGAATTTTAGTAATTAGTTTATGTGTGCCCTGATATAAAAATGGTTGGAAATATCTGCCTCAGACAGAGTTACGGGTTTATTATCTTCGATTTATTAATTTCTCTTATCTTTGTAGGATATTTACATATCGCACCCCTGCAAGAAAAGTGACCCAAGTCAAAAAATAAAAATGTCATGTTATGTCATTGAAAATATGTATGAGTCGCCCTAGCGTGTTATATTACTATTCTATAGAATATGATAGAATTTAAAGACATAAATACTTACCTAAAATTTAAAAGAAGCTTATACTATTTCAATATAAGTTTTATAGTATCCTTTAAGTTGATGTTTCTCAAATTCTGCAATTTTGAGGTGTGTCACTTTTCTTGTCGGGGTGCGATATTGTTCAAACTGTTTAGTACAACTTAAATTAAATCACTGGAGATCAAAAGGTCAGAGATTCTATGTATGGATCCATGTGTTCAGTAAAATAATTTTTTACACCTACAATATATTAACTGAAAACGCCTAATAAGTCATTTACTGTAACTGGAATTATCACAAATACTTTTATTGAATATTTGGAGGTTTATATTTCAATCTATTTATAATCACATCCTCGGAATGGTTTATCCACTTGATGGTCAGTTGACTGATTAAAGGGTTGCCCTATCATAATATTCCGAAGCATACAATCTTCAGAGCAATTCAGAAACTATTCTACTGGATGAAATTTAGACGAATTTCAACGAGATTTATGAAGAGGGTAGAGAACATCATTAACTGAAAGATTAATTGCATTAACTACTTTGACTTAAGCAATTATCGTCCAAGCTAAGTGCTGTGAACTACATCCCACTCTGTGAAATTTTACCTACTTCATAAATCTCTGATATGGAAATTACATAAGATGAACTATCACAAATGCTACAAGGTCTACACAAGTGTGTCACTGATTGAATTATCCATTTCGTGTTCGTAAGATGTACTCCAGTAAAATATTTTTACGGCGGAAATTTTTTACCACAGTTTAGAGGAATATAAAGCTATAGTTAAAAGGTTGTCATATAGAAGGTAAAACCAAACGTAATATACATGTGCATTTATTTATGCATGCGTGTTTACATGAATGTTCATGTTGCTGGTATTTTGTTCCTGAGAACGTATTATATGAACTACTGTACTTTACTTTTTGATAGGTTGAAATAGCTGCATGCTCCTTAATTATAGAGATTAGTTTTAAAATATGACAATTTATTAATTAAAATAATATAAATTGATGTAAAACCCTGTATAAGTTAGCAAAAAAGTATTTTTAAATCATATTTTCAAAACGAGGACAAAAATAAACAAAAAAAAAATCCGCTTTCGCAAATTTAATAGTTATTATAGGTGTTCCAAATATCTCCTACCCTAACTATTCCTCTGTATTTCAGCTTCCTGGGTTGGGAAATTAAGCTGGAAACTAAATGAATATCACTAGGAACTCTTCTCCTATGGTTTTCAGATATTATATACCTTCTTTACTTATGTCAAGTTAAGTTAACTAGTAAAACTTTAAAAACTTTCCCAACAGAATTTTCAAGAGTGGGTTCCTAATATCGCTTATCCCTGTTCCTATTACCACCCACCAGGCGAAATTAGGAGTTGCTATTAATAACTAGTTGCTAGTAGAGAATACATACTATCTTTAGTATAAATATTTAATGTACTCTCAAGTCATATAAACGAAATTATAATTTTCATACAATTACCTGGATATTCCCTGAATTGATTGGAGACATAAAATTTGTTGATCACAGCCTCAAATACTTCAGATAAATAGTGGTGTTGACATATGACTACAAATACAAATACAAATACAAATATTGACGACCAGCTACAGGCTCAAGCCCAACAAGGCTGGTCCTTTGTTTATGAATTCTCCATTTCCCACTGACTATCCAATTGTGTCTTAAATTCGTACACTCCCTTTGAATTAACTATATTTTCTGGCAACGCGTTCCAACTGTCTATTACCCTATTAAAGTAGTAATTTGTCCTTAAATCCCGATTAAAATGTGTCTTATTCAATTTATACCCATGGCCCCTTGTTCTGTTATCCCTATTGAAATTTAAGCCCTCTGTGTCCCCTTGTTTTACAAACTTGAAAAGCTGAATCAAATCCCCCCTCCTTCTTCTTCTTTCCAGTGTATACATGTTTAGCTTACTTAAACGTTCACTATAGTCGAAATTTGCTAGCCCCTTTATTATTTTTGTAGCTCTGTGCTGAACCCTTTCAATTGATTCTGTGTCCTTTCTCATATATGGAGCCCAGAATTGTACAGCATATTCTAGATGTGGTCTTACTAAACTCTTATATAATGGCAAGATTATATTCTTATCCCTTGAAGTTACAGTCTTTTTAATATACCCCAATAACCTATTAGCCTTTTTACCCGCAGCTGAACATTGGTGACCCATTTTAAAATCCCTGTGAATTATCACCTCAAGATCCTTGACTGTTTCTCCCTCCTTTACCTTTACTCCCTGCAGACAGTACTCGGCTCCACTGTTCCTGTAACCCATATGCAGAACTTGACATTTCCCTACATTAAATGACATAACCCATTTTACAGTCCATTCGGATATCTTATCAAAATCCCCTTGTAAATTTTCTATCTGTAACTTGGTATCCACTGTCCCCCATATTTTTAAGTCATCTGCAAATATACCGATTCTATTCTTGATCCCCTGACCTATATCATCTATGAAAATTATAAATAAAATTGGTCCCAAAACTGATCCCTGAGACACCCCACTTATAACTTCTGTCCACTGTGAATAATTTCCTTTTACCTGCACTCTCTGCTTTCTACCCAATAACCAATTTTTTATCCATATTAATGTTTTTCCCTGAATCCCCAGCCTTTCCAATTTAAACAGTAATGCCTCATGAGGTACTTTATCAAAAGCCTTTTGAAAATCTATGTACATGATATCCACACTGCTCTTATTATCCAGCTCCTCAGTAATTTTTTCGTAGAACTTCAAAAGGTTTGTAGAGCAGGATCTGCCCTTCCTAAACCCATACTTATTCTCTGATAACAGTCCCCCCCTCCTCCAAGTATAACATTATATGCTTTTTTTAAGAGATTCAAATATTTTGCAAATTACTGATGTTAGACTTACTGGTCTGATGTTGCCCGGATCACTTTGTATTCCCTTTTTGAAAATTGGAGTTATGTTGGCCAACTTCCAATCCATTGGCACCCAACCTGTGCTATATGTTGAATTAAATATCGTGTAAATTACTTCCCCCAGTTCTTCCGCGCATTCCACTAGTACTCTCGGATAAATATCGTGTGGCTCTGGTGCTTTATATGGCTTAATTCTTTTTAACTGATGTACTATTTCTTCCCTGTTGAATTTGCATTCTTTAATTATACCCCCTGCAAAGGCTCCATCCTTGGGATCCTTTTTTAAACTATAGTTACCATTGAAAACCCCCAGAAAAAAGTCATTTAACACGTTTGCCATTCCCACCTCGTCTTGAATTAATTCAGCTCCCTTCCCCTCAAACGGGCCCAGTGTAGTACTAAATTTATTTTTATCACTTGCATATGCAAAAAATTATTTTGGGTTTATATTTATTTCCCTTGCTAATTTTTCCTCCAAGGACACCTTTTGCTTCCGACTAATAGTTTTAAACTCCTTTCTGGCTTTCTGATATGCCTCCTTGTCCCTGTCGTTACCAGTGCTTTTATATACCCTGTATGTTCTTTGTTTTAATTTTAAAGCTTTGTGTGTTTCCCCTGAAAACCACATAGGGAGCAATTTTCTAGATTTTCCTTTTTTCCTGAACGCGTTACATGTTTTTTTAACACCCCGTCTAACTTATTCTTGAATTCCTCCCATTGTTCAGAATGATGCAGTGCTAATAATCTCCCTTTGAATGTTTCCTTTAACTCTTCCCTTATCTTATGAAAATTTACCTTTCTGAAATTTGGAATTATTCTACTATTGATTGTGTATGCTGACTGAAAATTTATACTTAATCTGATACTTCTATGATCACTTTCTCCCAGTGGCTCACCTATAACCAAATCCTGCACCCTATCCTCATCATTGCTAAAAATCAAATCCAATATTGCATTGTCCCTAGTATCCTCATACACCATCTGGTACAAAAAACAATCCTGTATCACTTCCAAAAATTCTGCCCCTTTCCCATTTGTAGCTAGATTGTTTGTCCAGTCAATATTTGGATAGTTATAGTCCCCCATTAAAATTAATTCTCCTTTTTGACATGCTTCGTTTATCAGATTGCACATGCCCTTTTCCTGCTCTTCACTACAAACAGGAGGTCTATATATATTACCCAGAATTAGTCCTTTGCCTTTGTCTGTATTCAGTTTCACCCAGACTGATTCTATACCCTCAGTTTTACTATTTAACTTTATTTCCGTACAGTTTAAGAATTCTCTCACATAAATCAAAACCCCACCCCCTTTCCTATTCTCTCTGTCCTCCCTAAACATTGTGAATCCACTTAATTCTAAAATTTGTGCATCTTCACTGCTTGCCCAACTTTCAGTAATCCCAATGATATCTATATCCTCTGCTTGTGCAATTCCTTTGAGCTCATCCATTTTATTTCTCACACTGCGAGCATTACAATAAAATACTTTTAGCTTATTTTTCACCCTTATATTGCACTTTCCCCTTGTATTATTTGTCTTGGTATTGTTTTTCTCCCTTACATTGCACTTTCCCTTTGTATTGTTTGTCTCCTGCAATTTAGACCCTGTTAGTTTTCCTAAGCAATTACTGTGTACTGTCAACCCTCTGTGTCCTTCCCATCCCTGCTTGTATACTAGTTTTTTGACTCCAGAATATTCAAAACCCGCTTGCCAACCTCCCTATTACCTATCAAGCTTAAATGTAAATTGTCCCTACTTATCCAATCCCTCCTACACTCCTTCCAAACATCTAAAAATCTAACCTCCTCCCTCTCACACAAATCCCTTAACAACCCGTTCATCTTATTGGCCCTTTGATTTAACCACCCATTGCCTAACCCATACCTAGGTAGTAATCCTAATACTGTTACTTCTGCCCCATGAGACTTAATGCCTCTTAAAAGTGTTTCTGCTTCCCTCTTAAACTCAACATTAGTAGTCCTCTCTACATCATTTGTTCCCACCCACACTACTGCCTTTTCCTCCCCTTTAACCACACCTGCCTTAACTGCCTCAACTACATGTTTTACCCTGGCACCTGGCAAGCAACACCTTGCAAAATTGCTCTTTTTACGCCCTACCATTTCTCCCAAAACCCTAACCATTGAATCACCAACCACTACCCCTCTAGTTACCTTATCCCCCAAGTTTACACATTGGACACCCTTTTCCACTCCCTCTGCAGCCCTCACCTTCAAAGCCTCCAGCTCCTTCCTCAAATCACCCACCTCTAAACAACTCTTGCATGTAAATTCAACCTTCTCTGACATTTTAACCCCGCTCACACACCCTTTTCCTGCCTCAACCATATTCCCACACAAGTCACATTCCACATAGAACTCCCCACTGGCTCCCTCTGTCCTCATCTCCTTGAACATTCTAACTATACCCATGCTTATGCAAAGTAACACTTAATGCACAGAAAAAGCACTACACAAAATCAAACATACATAAAAAGCACTAAGTCAAATACACAGAAAAAGCACTGCACTTGAATGAAATGAATGAAAACAAACAAGACACAAAATATTTAGGCCCAACGAGACATACGTGAATTAGGCCTAACGAGACTTGACTTAGGACTATTTGACAAGTCAAAAACTAAGTACAAGGACTATAAAAACACTTTAAAAACAATTAGAAATGTTTGAACTGATAGAAAAAGAAGTAATACAGTGCTTAGTACTAAATAAATTAAGAATAACTAAAAAAAAAACTTGAATTTCGCGGGAGGGCAACGTTTTGCAACAAATGCAACTTTTTTTCACATATTCTATGCTGCATGTAAAGTACTAAAACCAAAATTCCTTCTACATGGGGTGTATTGTAAGTGAGTTATAACTGCAACATAAATGCAACTTTCTGCATAAATGCAACTTTTTGCATTAATGCAACCACCTGCAACTTTTTAAAATGTAGCTAAAAATTAATTAATATGAAATTACTATTACTACTCCGAACTATTACTACTAATTACTCATTTGAACCAACCCTTCGATCATTTGTGTCTGATGTTGCGAACGCCGAAGTATTGCGGATCGAACAAGAAGTTCATTGAAAGAAGGTGTTCGTCCTAACAGACGAAAGTGAAATAAATGTCAAGAAGTACTTTTAACACATTGGTTGGCACTCTTGATAATTCAGAGAAAACTTTCGTAATTGACTGCAGAATTTGCGAGGTGAGTGTCGATCATCAATATGTTGTTCGCCTTGTAGATGATGTTTTAAAATCTCTGAATGTTGAGCGAAAGGATTTTACGCTTCTGCTATCCGACACAGAATATTATGACTGCGGCTGGCGCAGTTTTTCAATGTTAAAGAAATTACTGCCCAAGGATTGGCTATTCAATGTTCTTCTGTATTTCAGTATGTATTATACTGTTGTACACTACTAAAATTGTCAATCTATTTTGAATTTTTTTTTGATAATAATAAAAAATTTTAGAATTTAGTGTATAAAAAATAAATGCAACTTTATTTCCATAAATGCGACTTTAGGGAATGATAAATGCAACTTTTCCCATTTTACTGCAACAAAAAAGTTGCCCTACATATGACATAATTGATAGGAAACTTGCCGGTGGCGCTACGTGTGGCAAAACCCTAGACCGTCAAGGTAACTACATAAACTCATAGATGTCGCGTATAGAAGTTATCAAACACCAGAAGGCTATATCACACACAGGGGCGATATTTGGAACACCTAATCTACCTAAAAAATAACAATGCGCTTTATTTTGTTAGTAAAAATATTTTTATTTCGGTAGTTGGGCCGACGGACCTGAAAACCCTTAAGTACGGATGTATTTGGCCGTCAGACCAGGTAAACTTGTGTGATGAGCCGTATCTGAATTTTGGGTTGGTTAAACTTATCTGGAGGTCCGTATTTGGTCAGGGCTGATAAAACTAATAGGAGAGCAGTATTTTGCCAGTCGGTAGGGTAAATGTTTTCATTGAACCTTATCTGGCCAGAGAGCAGGGTAAACCTACACAGAGGGGCATGTACGGGTCTGTAGGCCGTGGAACTTATTCAGAGAGCTGTATCTCGTCTGAAGGTGGATTGTATTGGGCTGCGTGGTATTACTAATATGGGTTGGATAATTAATAATTTATGGGTTGTATCTCGGCTGCGTGCATGGTAAACCTCACTGGAGGGTCGTATCTGAAATGCAGGTCAAGTAAACCTGTCCCGAGGACCCTATCTGAACTGCGGCCTGGTCAAACATACCCGGTGGGCCGTATCTGGTCTGCGGGCCTGGTAAAATTATTTAGAGGATTTATTAGGAGGATTAGAATTATTTAGAGGAATAGAATTATTTATTTTAGACACTTACTCCACTGTTTCCTAACTCTTTCTTCTCTCCATTGTACGTTTAAACTTAATTTAGTATCTCGCCTGCCAGGGCAGTTGCCAAAATGATTGATTGCACTTATTTATGTTACTGTCATGTCTCTTAGCTCAGATAAGGGATTAAGGCCACTACGAGGCCAGGCACCCTGAAGAAACAATCAAACCACCTATGTCCTACCCCTCCTACAACGCTTTCCCAGAACTGTCTTTCAGCAAGACAATGTCCGTCCGAATGTTGCTAGGAATGGCCTTCTTCAGTGCACGAAAGGTGCCAATTCTTCCATGGCCTGCACGTTCTCCGGATATGTCGCCCATTGAGCATGTCTTATCATTATTGAGCATGTCTTTCATTAGTCAGCGTCTTGTTCGTACCGCTCGTCGGACAGAGAGTACTGCTGAACTTTGACATCAGATAGAGGCCGCCATTACTCAGTGTGACATTCATAATCTGTATGATTCGATGCAACGACGTGTACGGGATCTCATCGTTGCGCATGTTGACTGCGCAAGATATTGATATTCGCCATTATTTTTTGTTTTAATCCCATTATGGCAAAAACATTTGGGTAGCGGAAAGGAAATTTCTGAATTCCATCTGTTTTGTTTACACTACGAATGCGTCTCAAAAAATATTTCTTCATTTCTTAACTCTTAAAATTTTAAACAGTTTCTATAGTTAAAGACGCAGTATTTAGATGTTAATTTCAAAAGTAAAGATACAATATGTGTGTGTTTGAGAGAGGATCAGTGAAGCATTAAAAAATTAAAAATTATCTCTCCTTAATTGTTTGCAGAACATGAATTGTACTAGATTGCAATCGCTTGAATTTTTATGTTCGCTTACATCATAATTTAAGAACGGTTTCTTATTAGCATACATTAAATAAAATGATAGGATACTTATAAATTTACGAATTCTTAATAACTCAATTTAATTCATTAACTACTCAAAAGCTTATAGATATTCCACACACATTGTCAATTTCAAGTACGTCAATTTATTTACATGCTTCTAAAAACATATGACGATTAGTACATTCGAAATATTTAAGAAGTCATACTTTTCTATTTCGAATTCATTAATTGTTTCGCTAAGGAACTTCAAAGTACTTCACAAAATAATTTTCTATGACGACGATTGGCCAAAGCACTGAACCTTGTCCTTGACAAACAAAAAAAAAAGATACTTCAAAGCTATAAATTGTTCCCTGAACCGAACTATCATGAAGGTGACAAGTGTGTGTGTTTAGTACGAGCCAAGTTTTTTATTTCTCGGCGATTAATATCAATTTTACAGCATTCTTATTCACTTCAAAAATGCAAGTCATTACTGAAAATAGTTTTAAAGTAATCAAAAATCAAATGTTTAGTTTATTGGCGAATTATTCGAGAAAGTTTATCTTTTAGTCACTTGACGTTTTACATTAACAGCTTATCATTTTCCTACTCGGGAGAATTTTTCAATTTTAAAGAATGTGTTGAATGTCTTTTTTTTTTTAATTAAACGAATTTTTGTGTGAGAATTGTATCCTATATCATTTACAATCCATTAATGAATTCCATCTAGTTTTCGAATACCTCATTCAGAAATAAAATTTTTTACACTAAATTTATGTTGATGCTAGATCTAGTCTTTGTTTGGGAGGGATAAAGCTTGTGTTGAGCATAAACAACTAATTTTTTCAATCAATAGATTAATTAACTAAACATTGACTCATGTCTAAAGTTAATACTGATTAAAAAATTAGTTGTAATCATAACTACACCAAAAAGTAATTAATAAATCAGTCATCTTTATCACAATAGTAATAACTGCGTTAACAAAGTTCCTGTAGTAGAGGCATACAAAATTGCTAAGGCGATATTTTTCCCTCTCAGTTTATAAGATCTCTAAATCTTGAATCGCCTATGCTATCATCTGGATCCATAAATAGAATTATATCCAATTTAATAATGACCAGTCTGCTGAAATCTCAAAAATTATCCGATGATATGTTTGAGATAGTATTAAGCCTAATTTAAATTATATAGAGAAATTATTTCATTTTTATAAAAGAAGCTAATTTAACTAACATATTTAAGTAGTTTGTTTTGATTCGATTCATGTAATTTTACTTATTTGCTAAGTTACATGAATTTTCGTTACGCTGTAAAATATATATTAATCAATAATTTCGGCATGTTAGACTCTTTTTCATTTCTTTTCTAGTTTTCCTCTTTATATGTGGGTATATTGGTATTTTTTTGCAAAATTTCTCATTTCATACATTTTTGCTGTATTTAGATTGTTGAATGGAGATACAATTTTGATCACAATTTTTTCTTGTGATTATTTGGCGAAAGTTAAAATTAGTTAACAACGAAGGAGTAAAACTAATAAATAGTTATTCAGTAGATTTTCAATCATTAGATAAATTAAATTTAGCTCCAAATTTGTTAAATCAAAAATCGTATTTTTTAACTTAACTTCTTAATAAATGTTTTAAAAAAATAACGAATTTGATGTGCTGCAATGCTAAAACATGAAGAAACTCGTTGGTGGATCAGGGTGTCATGAGGGAGGAGCCTGACCCATACAAAACAATATGGTGTTCTCTACGAATATGAGTCGAAAATGCTAAGAAATTGCTCATATACTCCCCAAACATCATTAAAAGCAAATGTACAAAACAAAACATTAAAATAAGAACAAATTAAATCAAACCAGCAACAGCAGTCGGGAGACCGGCAACACCAAGCCAGAAGATCGCATCAAATGCCGCTACCCACTTCGTCTAACAAAACGCTAACACCAATAACTCGGAGGAAATTACGAAATACGTAGAAAACACCATATTGTGTTGTATGGGTCAGGCTCCTTCCTGATAACGCCCTGATACTCCAATACTTTCATTTTCAACAAATACCTTTTGGTTTTTATTATTTTGAATTTCCTCACCACCATTTTCTGACCACCTCGTACAATAAAGATGAAGTACGCTCAGCACTTCATCAATAAATACAAGCAAAATACTAAAATAAATAGGAAATCTCAATCTCTAAATACCTCAATCAGTTTAGAGGCTGTGGAGAACACTCCTTTTGATGCGCTACAAATTTCGACAGATGGTACAGTAACATCGTTGAAGAAATTTCTGGTATCGGAGTTGATATCATACAGTATCATTGATGTATAAAAATAATATTGAATTGATATGACCACAAGTATTGAAAATACAGTGACCTGATCAGTAGAAGCATCATTAGCAAAATGAGACGTTTGTGTACGAAACAGGATGCATTCCAATTTGATGCCAACACATGTTGGTCTTTCCATCTAAATGAAACAAACCCCCCATTCTTTCAGACAAAGATGAAAATGTTAACGATTTACAATCTTACCATAGACTTACCTATGAAGAAATTGTTCCAAAATTAGTTTTCAGAATTCCGAAGACTCTTCCTACTTATGAATGGTGTATCTGCTATCAGCCTGTCCATGGTAAAATGGGCAGCAGAGAAGATCAGACTGTACTCTCAAGACTTCCAGCGGATACATGAAACTAAAGAAGATTGAATCGGGTTTGTAAGCACTTCAACCTACTCTAAATGTAATTCAGCTCAGTTCTCACCCCAGTACATCTAAATGGGCTGTCCCTCAGACCAGTTCATTCGCCATCTTTAAACTGCTTTCGGCTATCTTAAGCTGTTACTTCAGGTCCTTAAGTCTTACATGCTAATAAACCTGAATCAATGTATTCATACCAAGTGAGATAAAAAACAAAACCCAGAAGCAATACATCCTTAAAGGCAGGTGCTCTGCGTGAGTCGATTAATTGCATTTTAAAAATAAACGTTTAAGTTTTCAGCACCGTCTTTTAATAATTAGTAAGTGACAGTATTTTTCCCTTGCGAGCACATTACTTAAGATAATCTTAATTAAATCTCAAGCGAATTGACCCAATAAGCCTCAGGCGCAATCAAACAGCCCATTCTATGAAGCATAAAATTAAAAAGTTGAGCTTAAAATCCATTTTACTTTAAAGAAATCGAATCCAAAATAACACAAGCTACATCCTCCACAGCTTGAGTAAACAACATCAGAAGGTCTCCGTTAGAATGTGTCACCAAAGTTTTCGGTTGGAATCAGATTATATTCAAACTACTTGTTGATTGAAGGGTATTGTGCGCAAAAATCGGGGGTTGAGGGGGCTTAATTTCCTGGCTCGACACTTTAACTGTCTATCAATGTTCGATTTATTTCCGGCCTTCGAGAAGGCGTTTAGCAGTAATGCTCGTTGCTAAGGAAACGCTGCAACAGGACGAGAAAGTGAGAAGTCTCTCAAACTAGAATTTTGGATGAAGACGTTTGGTTCTTAGATAACAGCGTTTTTAACGTGAAACTGCATTCGATGATAAGATTTCAATCGTCTTCGGTTTTTAAATTTTTCGCGCGCGCGCGCGTGTTTCATTAAATATTTTACAAAAACCGCTATTCGTCAAAATAATAATTTTTTCTATCCACTACGTTAAACTCTGTAAATTCTGTCTCCATTCAATTGCATTCTAGTACTAGTTCTGACCTATGGTGACATTATTTTCAACTTCTACTTTTATCATTTCTTATAGTATTTTAAATAGCCGCTGAAATGGGTTTTTTAAATTATTCGCCGGGATTAGATTTTAAGGGAATAGTCTTTGACGTGTTAACCGGTAATGTTTTTAATCTACATAATACATCACTAACGTATAGCCTTTTCACACCAACAGAAATCGGGTTGATCAAAAAATCAATTTAAATTCAATACAAACAAACTAATAAAGATTCTAGAAAGCTCTTTCCATAAAAAAAAACCAGCTGGAAACATACATACAGTGGCTCTCAAAAATGGTCGTACACTTTAAAAATTTGTAGAAAAAGCGCTGTAGCCTGGAATTGAATTCGAATATAAAGTCCTATATCTTTTCATATCATCTCTATGTAATTCGGAATAAAACGTAACATTTTTTTTTTAATATTGACTCATTTTCTTTTCATAAAAATGAAAATGCAAGAAGGCAGAGAAAGAAATTGTCACAAAAGCGACCGTACACCGAAGCATTTTCAGATAAATTCATCAATAAAATTATTGTCTGCCGCTTTGTTTTAATTTTTGCATTGGAAACATTTAAAAAATCGTTTGGCTTAATTATGTCCTTGCTTACTTAGTTATATTCTATTTATTATTTAAAAATGGTTGATAGTCGTAAGAAAACAACAAACATCATTCGAAAAGTGATTATTTTTCATCATAGTAGTGATAGATCTGTTAGGAATATATCTAAATTAGTAAATGTAACCCATTCTACGGTACAGTACGTGATATAACGCGTTAAAGAAGAAAATCTGATCGAAAATAAGGTAAGAAAAAACCGTACGGCAAAGTTAACTCAACGTGATCAGAGATTTATAGTTAGAAATATCTCTCTATATTAAAAAAAAGTTACCGCCGCCGCCGCCGCCGAAGAATTGAAATTTTTGTTGTTTAGCTCCATTCTTAGACGGTTTCCCGAGAAAGTACTGATCGGAAAAATATGAAATTAACATGCTTTGTTCTTCATCGTATTCCCTGGATAATTATTAAGATTTTTTTCCGATGCGGCTATTAGTTTAGGTTTTATTAAGTGTTAAAGTTGAAGAAGTGAAATTTCTTCCGCGAGTGAGCAAAACACATTCAAAATTTCAGTCTTCAGTCGTGAGTTTTTTTTTAAGAGTACCTCTCAACGTAAATTTTTGCAGCTCGTCGAGTTTTTTTGGAAATTTAAATTTGGTTCTTGATAATATTTTTTTGAAATTCAGGAAAAATCGGGACATTTTTGTTACTTTTTTTTTAAACTGCCATATCTATATCTCATTACTATTAGTTTTTAATTTTTAAAATATAGCAGTATACCTCAGAATATACTCTTTCTTACCGTACTATTATTTTTGAAATCGGTTAATAATTAAATTGGATGCGATCAAAAGTTCGTCATACAAAATTCGGAATCTTTGGATATTTTCGCTACTTATTGTTAAAACCGTTTTGTCTACGGCAAAAGCCATTATTTTTTAAATTTGAAAACATCACTGAATACATTACATTACACTCTTTCTTATGGTACAGTTATTTTTCAAATTGGTTAATAAATAAAATCGATGCAATTAAAAGTTGGTCATACAATTTTCGGAACTTTCAGATCGTAACTTCCGATACAAAACTAAAATGGTCATATCTGTATAGTATTACTGTTAGTTTTTAATTTTAAAAATATTGCAGTATACCTCAGAATATACTCTTTCTTACGGTACAATTATTTTTAAAATTGGTTCATAAATAAATTCGATGCAATCAAAAGTTGGTGACACAAATTTCGTATTTTTCAGTTCGCATAGCTGCTTCCGAAAGCAGTAGTGGGTTACACTTTTGACTATCGGGTTTGCCAGATATCAAATTTATCGTAGCAACAATTGCCATAAAAACGATTTCTTTTTATTTGGCGAGGAAAAAGGCTCGCTTTTTCCCCTCTGTTCTCAAGACAGTTTACCGACAAAGTACAGAGTAAAGTTTGGATATTAACAATGTTTACTTAAAGTTGTACAGGGAACAAGATGCAGAAGATTTTTTACTGATACGGCTATTAGTTTAGGGTGCATTAAGTGTTAAAGCAAAAAAAAGTTAAATCACTTGCGAAAGAAGTATTGGTTTGAGTAAGCAAACCAAACGGATTGCGTAGCAATCCCCGGTGTCGGCGAGCGTAAGCGAGACGCAGCGAAGCCCTCGCTGTGACGTCATGAACCGGAAAGTGAAATCAGCATAATACGAATTATTCAGATAGTTTCACTCTGTGACAGGAGTGTTGGTTTGCGAAGCAAACCAAATGGGATTGCGCAGCAATCCCCGGGGGTTGGCGAGCGTAAGCGAGCAGGGGGCGGAGCCCCCTAGTTGTTAAAAAAAAAGGAGTCAATTCAAAGTCAAAGAAAATCTAGTTTACAAAATTAGTTATTACCGCGAAAAGGAACAACGGAAAAACACACACATGCTGATGGTCAAATGTCTGCCTCAACATACGTGAAGGCTCCAGACTGTTCTACAAAGTTTGCGTAACTCTACCTGCGCAGTAATGGAAGTTTAAAACTAGTAATAGAATAGTAGTCTAGTAATCTAATAGTAGTAATATAATAGTAGTCAAATTAGACAACAGCTTCAGCGCAATTTAATCTTAACTAGCTACAAAGTTCCTTATATTTGTTTGTATTATTCTTATAAATATTTAAGCACATGTTTAAATGTAATTTAATCCATGTAAGTGAAAGAAAATAAGTGGACACCTTTCATTAATTTTGTAATAATTTTTAATAATAAATTAATTCTATATTCTGTGTTATTGGGTATATGTATGGTATATACATACTACTTTTGCTCTGTAAAATGAAACACTTCCAATGAGCAAAAGTTTTCTGTCTTCAAAACCCATAAGTACTTTAAATAAAATATTCTTCTAAGTTTCAAGATGTGCAACGAAAAATGCCTAACCTTATGAGTCTTATTTCGATGGGTTATTTCATATGGTAAATAATTCCATAGATACGCATATTTTTTAGTAGCTATATAATATTTATTTCGGTAAAATTGATTAGCAGTTTCAGAAACTTACGAAAACTTAAGAAAATATTTGATGGAAGGGGTTTTTGTGTTATTTAGTCACGTAAGGTTACGGATATATCAAACGATGCCAAGAAACATCCACTTAAATATAAATAAGAGATATTTCTAATGTTTAAATGTTTCAAACTAACTTTTAAATCTTTAAATTTAAATTTAAATTTAATTTAAAATTAAATTTTTAAATTTAAAACTTTAAATAAACTAATAAATCGATTTACTTCAACTTTATTCTTGATGTAATATAGGAAGAAGAAAAATTTAGGTAAAATGTGTGAGAAATATTTATATCATTATTTGTATTCAAGTAGAGATATTAAAAAGATGTTACAAGTTAAAAGAGGAAAATATGCATAAAAGCAGTTTTTTACAGACATGGAAAAGTACAAATAAGTAATCATATCGAATTCATAACTGTCTTTATAATCCAGAGATGTTATATTCCAAGACAAATTATTTTTCTCTTTGGTATTATATTAGCAATGTATCTATCATTCACTTAGAGCAGTAACTCGTTAACATACATTTTCTTCAAAAATCACCAAATTGTTATTTCCAAGGTAATGAGAAATACATAGTGTTATTGTAATCTGTTTAAAATATATATTACAGTACCAAAATTCTCTTATAACTTTAACTTTTTGACCTAAAAACTAATGGTTTATCTTTAAACAACTAGTTGTACAGTAAAAAATTGCTTTTGTCAGTTAAAAAGTTTGCTGTATGCCGACGATTTATTAGTGAAAACTTATAAAATGGTTAAAATTTATAAACTTTCAGCTAATGGAATAGGAAAAAAACTATATAGAGGACAAAAGTATGCAAATAAATGTGAATTGTTGAGAGGGGGCAGTTAACGTTGTTCATATCGCTGGTTTGAAAAAGAGCCTAATGTGTAACAAAGATATCAAGTTGGCGGTTTAGAAAGGCTGAACTCAATCGGGACAAATTCGGATTTCCATCTCTTGAACATCGACAAGGCTGAAGTGTAATGGAATGATTTTGGAGAAGCCCCAAAACACACATAAGAGATTAGACCCTTCTAAGGCGTCACAACCCCTGAATACCAGTATCCTCCATTAACATAATCATGCCATATTACGGCATCACTGCAGAGCTAACCCCCGTCTCAGGAGTATGTTTAACAATAAACTTCTTAATGGAGACCCTATGCAACTGGTCTCCGTAACAAAAGGTCAGCATGATATTGATTCAGAAATGTTATTGATAAACCAAAACTCAGTTACAGACTGCTTCGAGTCGAACCACACTCTGAAGATGATAGCATGCACGTCACAATCCTAATGACATCACGGAAAAAGGACGATTTGGGAGATTGGTGTTTGCAGACATAATTTGGGCTCCGGTTCACAGCCTCATACCTTCGACAAATACATATACACGCATTCCTCACTTACAGACCGGATGATTTTTTTTCATATGACTGGGTTCATTGGCGAATTGGGCGATAAGCGAAGAGCTTAGTCTTTTTTATTTACTCTGAATAGAGGAAAGGTCTACTCTGAATAGAGAAAGGTTAAGAGAGGAGTATCTGTATTGTACTCTTCCAAACATCTCTGGCATCTTGTTTCTGTAAATACAGAAACGAGATACCAGAGATCTTAAATTTGTGAAATGCTCGATTGTGAAACGTCAATTCCATCCCCCTAAAACTCTAGAATTCCCTGGTTTTGTACCCTTCAAAAATCGGATTCGTTACCTAAAGAGTTTTTGGGATAACTTGATAAAAGACACGAAAAATCGCTACGAAGTTACCATAGCTATACAAATTGAGTTGTTTTGTTTAGGGGGTTTAAAGAGCGTAAGGGTTTATATTTGGACATGCTGTGTCAAATAATGTTAAAATATGCGCACAAGGAAAGTTTTACTGATACACAAAATAAAAATACACCAGAGAACTCAAGAAGTTTTACCGACACACAAGATGAATTGAAGCTTCGCCACCTACATCTCACAGCTACAAAAAGTAACCACACTAACTATCCAATCTACGAATCACCAGTGATTTTTTTTAGCTGTGTGTACTCCAAACACAAATGTACTTTGTTAATTTTTCATCATTAATTTTAAAATTTTCTATATTTCACCTCGATTTAATTGACTAGATTAACAGATGTAGATATGATCATATTCTGCAAGTTCCAAATTGGCAAGTGAAACATGTTCAACATCTAGTGCTATTGACTCAACGCGTTAACACATTGAGTTTGGCGTTATCAGTCCTCCATGTGTAAAAGCATAGTTCACTTCACATTTCACATCTCAGATTCTTCATCACTCAGATTTTCTAATCATCCCGTAAAATTTACGTTTTTGAATTGTGTCATTTTTTAGAACAATATTTTACGAGTACATAAACTCTTTTCTGCTATTCTAACATTTTATTCATGAATTATCCCCCTAGTCTATATATTGTATTTGAAATTTTGTCTTCCCACAGTAAAGATTAAAATTATTTAAATGCATATTATTGTGACTGAAACAAACTAGATAATTTACCTTAACTGAAGGGAAATAATGACATTCCATTTACATTGCCGAATAAAATAGACATCTCAAACTCAAGAATAAGTGGTCAGATCTTGATTCACTTCGGTTCGTGGCGTCTAACAAGCCAATAGATAAATTCCAAAGAGCAGGGAAAAGCTTTCTTGCAGCCATGGAAGTTACCACTAACGAGTTTGGCAACGAACTGAAAAGGAAACCTTGCTTACTTATCTCGAACACTTTAACACTGTGAACGGAACATTTCCTTCGAGAGTCCTGAGAAGATTCGACGTATCTCCAGATGGCTCCTTCGTCGAAACTTTTGATTGCAACTTAAAAATTATAGCCCTGTCTCCTCTCCTATCATTTACTTGAAAGATATTGAAGGGGCAAGAGACAATAAAACTTTATTTACCCTTTCTAGACAGCGCACTGTTCGCAGTGGGAACTCTCTTCATTTCCGTGTCTCGCTCTCGTACCTTTACAAAAGAATCTCGTCGGTTCAATCTTACTTTGTATTTTCAAAGGAATCTTGTTTAAATATTTAAAATATGTATTTAACTTCGATTTAAAACAAATCAACGTGATTTTGGTTTAATTAGTAATTTAATTTATTTTTAAGCTATAATTCAGTCATTAATTTCAGGCCATAAAAGCAGGGTTTAAGGATAAATTTTGAGAGTTTAGTTGAAGATTAATAAAATTGTCAGATCTATTAATGAGTGTTTCAGTCTATAAACATATATACCAGGGGTTCCCAAAGTGTATGCAGCGGCACCCTGGGGAGCCGCGAAGTACCCATGATCTATAATCTAATTTTTGCTAAACAAAAGAACTAATATGCATTTTGCTAAGCAAATAATTTACCACATATAGATATTATATGATGAGGGCGCCTGGTAATTTGGCAATTTTTAATTAACGTCGTACAGAGCAACACGACGGATTGCCGACGGTCCGGGATCAATCCCCAAAGCAAAAGGTCCGAGGACAACACCACGTCGTTTTGAACCAAGGTCAGATGACGAGGCAACACCTGAGCTAGAACCCGGAGTTTCCAAACTTCCACGCCAACCCAGCGTGAGGACATTCGGCCACGACAGATTTAAAGTGCACCAGACGCCTCTGCACGATACGCTTATAAATATCCATACACTGACCCGGTTTTTAACCAGGAACTTTCCGATCTAGAGGCTAACACCTTAACCACCAGACCGGCTGGTCGGAGACGAGGGTGCAGTGAAAAAATTATAGTTATCTTAAGGGTGCCGTGAGAAAATTCTAATAACCTTAAGGGTGCCACGACTTGGATAAGTTAGGGAAACCCTATATATATATATATCAATTATATTCAAACTATTTTTGTCTTCAATAAACTAAAAAGAAACAGCAAAGATTTTGCTTTTGAGATTGTTTTTTGATGTAACAAAACAATGATAAATTATTGGTATGAAATGTTTAATTTTTTTTTGTGCGAATTTAGGTGGTACATAAATTTTGACTCATGTATAACATCGAATTTTGAGTCAGTTAGCATTCTTTCAACAAGCCTAAATTTTCTCATATTCCAAATATTTTTGTTATTTAATTTATTATAAATAAGTCAATCTCAACCACAAGATTTCATACTTGCATTCATACTTGCATTCATACTTGCTAGTCATACTTGCTAGATTTCATACTTGCTAGATTTCATACTTGCTAGATTTCATACTTGCATTCATACTTGCTAGTCATACTTGCTAGATTTCATACTTGCTAGATTTCATACTTGCTGGATTTCATACTTGCATTCATACTTGCATTCATACTTGCTAGTCATACTTGCTAGATTTCATTATTGCTAGTCATACTTGCTAGATTTCATACTTGCTAGTCATACTTGCTAGATTTCATACTTGCATGTGTGAATAGTTTATACTATTCTTTACAAGATGGTGCGCTTCCAGGATTCAAGTAGAAAGCTTAGAATTAATTTATTTTCCAAGCTTTCTAATCTATGCAGAATATTAGTAAATGCAAATTTGGTTCCATTAACAATAGTATGATCCATGACTGTTTACGGTGACTCCCGAAATTGAGTTATGTACAATAAAGGTTTTCTAACGCCTAAAACTTTCGAATAAACACGAATTTGAATTTATTTCTTACATGAATAGTGAAAGGATGAAGCAAAAATTTAAAAACACATTAAGATGGCAAAATCTATTCAATGATTGTGAATGTTCCAAAATTAAATACACACCCAGCCTATTTAGTAGAGAAACACAATAAAACGTAAAATAACGTTTTGTCTCATATTTCTTTGCACGTACGACATATTCTAAGCCGAGGAACACTGAGTTAAAAATAATTTTTATTGCTTTTTTTTAATTTGTGCCCATTTCTCTCATAGAATTATTCTTACGTTGTGTGCTCTGAATATATCTTGTTTTTAATCTCTCTCTTTTTTTCTCTCTCTCTCATTTTATCTCTTTTTTTCTCTATTTCTATCTCTCTCTTTCTCTCTCTCATTCTCTATCGCTTTTTCTCACTGTCTTTCTCTCTCTCTCTCCCTCTCATTCTCTCTATCTCTCTCTTTAAAATATTGGACATTTAAAACCCATCCTTAAAAATATTACAGTAAATAGAAATTATTTTTTATATAATATGTTTTTAAATGTTTTTTTCTCCATTCCTTTAAAAATTATGTTCGAAATGTTATTTATTACAAAAGTTTTTGAATTTTAAAGACATTTCTTAATGGCGTATACTCAATTTTGGGAGCCACTGTCTTCGGAGATATGTTTGTCTCGAAGCGAGGTTACTTTTTGTATTTCTCAGTACACGGACAAAATAAAACTTAATTAATGGCGGTAGGCCGAGAGTTTAAAGCTTTAGTTTGAAAATGGATTCATGAACCGAGTCTGAGAAACATAATGGGATTTTAATATTTTACAACCTTAACTACGTTTTATAAAGATTTATTACATTTTCTACACTAGATTGCAAATTGTACTTTAATATATTAATGTACGTTCTTGCATGTATTCTCTTCGGAGGGAAAAAAAATAAATGTTTTTTGGAGCATAATTAATATATCATTAACATTTTTCATGAATCTTTTCGTATCGAAACTATATTGATCCTTTTTGTTGCCACCGTAGCAAAAGAATATCGATAAAGATAAATACGTAAATTTAATTTTGAAGCTAAGAAACTAAAACATACATAAATATCGTTTGCAAAACTTTGTAATTTGCATCACATTTGTACTTTAAAATGAATAATTATCATCACATCTGCTGATAAAACAAAAATCTTAATTTTTACTTTTGATTAACTATCGTTTAGCAAAACATAATTCTGGTATGTTTTTCATAATATTACTAAGTTAACATAGTTTTCTGACAAAGTAGTCTCAAAAGTGACGAACTGAAGTAAGTTTTTATGTTTGTAATAGACACGTTAACCATATCTGATAGTTTTAGCACTCGGAAATCGAATATCATATCTTTATATTTTGGTTCATTTGCTCCAATATATGATTTCTGTTGCTGTTCATGGTATTCTATGCATACTTTAGAGACACGATTTAAAATTATTTAAGATCAACCTATTTTATTTATTAATATACTAGCATAATTACCCAGCATTGCCTAGGTTGAATAAATATAGAATGTTGATTGAAAAGTGATCTCAGCGTAATCTATTCTTTTTCATGAAAGAATGCTAGCATCAAATTTTTAATATCATTTTAACTTCTCCATCGCTTCTACAATTTACTTCGGACGGAAAATTGCGTGGCATTTCTGTGTATCAAAAATAACCCAATTGAACTGTGTGATAGATATTTTGGAACTATTCACAAGACAAGATAAATCACACTAATGCAAAATCTTAAATGATAGTGGATTACAGTTTTATTTTCGTACGCTGTTCTTACTTTTGCAGCCCCAACTCACTCTAATACCGCCTAGTAATCCCCCAATATTCTGAAAGCGATGATACCGTTTTTCTCTTAGAAGTCCAATTTCAGAAATTTAAGAAACTCACGTTTGCGTGAAATTAGGATACTACGCAAGCATTAAAACTACTTAATCTCATTATTGGTGATATTGATCGCCCTGCTTGAGATATTCCAGTACATCGCTGTAAGTCATCAGGTAACCCATCGAGGGGCTCCAAATGCTGATATTAAATTGTCACTGAAGTGGTAGTTTTTAAATATAAAATGCAAAGTTTATATTACTGCCCGAGGCAGGATTTAAGAATCATATTCCTTATAAAATAAAAGCATTAAAATAAAATACCTGCGACTGAAATATGATTATTCGTGATACGTTTTTTACAAACTCGTGGGTACCAAAAAAGAGTTCGTAACTGGGAATGGGATTTTTTTTTTTAACTAGAAATGCAACTTGCACTAATCTTTATTCATTAGCGATTCCAAAAAAATCAGTATCTTCATTTACTTCAAGATAGTACTTCGGTAAACATACGATTCCATAGAGTTGATTGTCATCTGCTTTAAAGAGTAGACCTGACAGCCATCCTGTGGCTTCTTTGATAGTTGTCCTTGGGATGACCTCTACGCATTCTTCATCGGATTGTTCTTCGGCATTCCCGTTCAACGCCTGATTGATGATTTCATCATCTGATACTTCATCTGTGTGCAGGCTTGAACATTCTCATCAGGAAACCATGAAATGTAAGGTTTTTCAGGATCTTGAGGAATTCCTTCGAGGAAGTTCCTGGATCAAGGCTTCATCTGCACCGAGATCGGAATCGATCTTCTGGATTTTTCCTTCCCCCCCCCCTCATTACTAACTTGAGAGGTCCGAAATCTAACCATTCTGAAGAAATGTCATCCTTTCCTGTCAAATTTTTACTGTCTAAAGGAAAACAAGGAAAAGAAAGTGAGGAAAACGAGTTCGTAAAAAAGAGAGAATGTGTAATTTTGGTTCGTAAATCAGAAGTGAAATTAACATTATTTCTATGAGATACTGTTCGGAACCAACGTAGTAGTTCGTAAAAATGTGCTGTTCTTAAATTGGAGGTTCGTAAAAACGCGAGTTCACTGTAGATTCTTCAGGAGACTCACCTCTGATCTTAACTTCAATTGAAACAAGTATTAATCGAGCATGTTACCAGAAGTGCGAATATAAGATCAAAGCAATGCAGTCTATATCTACAGTGTGACAATTATTGAGCTATGAAAAAAAACTTGATAACTTTTGAACCGTTGGCGAGTTTTAGTTAAAACTTGGCGGTTGAATGCATGTTGGTATTACTTTGGAGCATGCGCACTCATATTGTAGTTCATTTTTCGGTGCAAATGTCGAAATACAACGTTTCTGTGCGTATATCAATCGTCAAGGCCTACTATTCGAGCAATAGCAGCCCGATTGTGGCTCAAAAGATATTTGCGACCGAGTACAAGCTGAAGACTACCAGTCCAAGTGTTAATAACAATCAAAAATTCGATTCAAAAGTTTGAGAGAACTGTTAGTGTTTGTGATGTGACAGTGTTGGCAATGTTAGTCATCGAGCAAGTGTGAAAACGCCTGAAAATGAGCAAGTGTGAAACGCCGAACTGTGTTCCAAAATAGCCCAAGAAAGTCTATCAGACGAGCTGCACAACAGGACGGAATCAACCGAGAGACTTTGTGACAAATTGTTGTTCAAGACCTGCAGCTCTTTCCTTACAAAATTCAAACTCATCCCCCATTGAGTCCCATTGCCACTGAACAGCGTTTGTGTTTCGCCAACAGTATCGTCGATACCATTGACAATCTGAGAATTTGATGTGAATATGGCTTGGTTTAAGTACGAAGCCGACTTTCATTTGGATGGGTTCGTCACTAAACAGAATTGGCGTATTGGGGGACTGAAAAATTCCCATTTCGCGATAGAGAAGTAAGTGGCTAAGTTGTCACAACGTGTATAACAACTAAGTGATCTACATCTTTCAGCACGCGGCTCTTTATCCTCAAGCAGAGAGGCTCCAAAGTAAAAGACCTCTTAACCTTTGTATCTTCCAGTGGAATACAGGCGAGTTGTTTGCTAATAGGGACAAGCAATCCTGATTAACGTTCGCCAGACGTACCTGGCCGTAAAGTTGTTGCTGCGTTTTGGTGTGATCATCAGTCATTTGACTGTCTGACAGAATACCCGCACCATATTCGTATCCTCGCAACCCAAACTACCTTCTTTACAAATGACGAAAATATAAATCGACTCACATTCAGCGATGTAAGACTCTTTGCAGAGATTTTGGAACAGAGCGTTATTGTGAAGCAGGATTTCAAATGGTCCAATAGCTTTTCTTGCGTGTGCTTTTTTTTTTTTTTTTTGATGATTTTTCTATCTTTTTCTCTTTCTCTTATACCTGTTGTAAGGTTCGCCGTCTCGAATCTTACGAGAACTGAAACGCCAAGTTGGCAACCCAACATAGAAAACGCCAAGCTGGCAACCCAAGAACAAGTAGAGGAGGGTAGGAGCTTGAAAAAGGAGGAAGAAGATGGACCGGAGATATGCTATACAAGACCTATTTTTTTTAAGTGTGGGAGGAAAATTAAATTTAACAATGCCTATCCAGATGTAATTGTTACTTCATTCTACATGTAATCTACGTGATGTGACCGATTAAATTTATTACAATTTAATTTAAAATGGAACTTTGACTCTGTGTTAATTGAGTCTTTTACTGAACTTTCACGACGGAGTTCATCAAACAACCATCGGTCTCGGAGCTCCACTACTGTATCATCGGATCTTTCCCTTTGGGTTTCATCACAGACCGTCGCCAATATCCCGCTGTGATACGATAATTAGATACAAACCAACCTGTTATCCCTATCACTGGATGCTAAACCTACTTCATGCATCCAAAGCATTAGTGTGCAATTCCCAATATGATAGAGCAAGTGCTTATTATGAACTGTTTCCCTGCTTGAAATGTGATAGCATTGTGAGTGGAGCAAGACCATATCATTTCAGTCATGCCTGTTGGTCTGCGCTACTTTTCTGTCGAAATGTGAAGCGCTCTAGTTTCTTAAACTCATTTATAAGACCCTTTGAAGCATTTTCAGCAGGTGGCATTCCCGCTTTAATCTTTCACACGTTTTGTATTCAGTGGAAGAACTTACCCCATAAACGCAATTGCATCACCTTACCCAATATTTTTTTAATAAATGCATTCCATTCTAGATTTCACATTGTGCGTGTGTGCTTTTGTCGAATTTAAATTCTTATCTTTCTAAGAACAGACGTTTCTTTTATATTATTATCGGGAAGAGAATGAATGCTTTTTTCACTGTATATTAAAACTGGACGTTTTCCAGTAAACATGTTTCTAGGCACAATAAAAAGTAAGTTACTTATGCTTAAAAGGTTCGAGTAAGATCCTTTAAGCACAGTGGAGAACTTTGTGATTCCAGTTATCTCTTTAGAGAACATCGAAATCGATAAGGTTTTTTCCCGAAGGCTACCGGGTAAATTTTTAAAAGTCGGTCCGTGTTAACTCAAAGAAACAGAATTGAGTAAAACATAACTTTAATATTGAATGAAATTGGCAGCTTTACAGCTATTTTCGGAACAAAGAATTGCTACAACTAACTGGAATGACAAATCCTAAGGCTTTTATTAAAAAATTCTGTTTGTCATATTCGAAAATGCTTTTCGATAGACTTCTCAAAATACTTTACTCTTTGTTCTCTTTTTGCCTTTTAAATTTATTTTGCTGAAATATCTCAACTAATCCTATAAAGTAAGGAAACATAGCTTGAACTATCATTTTTGTAACATCTTATGAAAAATGATATTACTTATAGAGTGTCAAGGATCGAGAAAATATTTCGTCTTTTGAACCTGCCCAATGGTTTACCACCTGAATTCATTTACACATACACTAACCCTACAATATTGAACCGGACGACAGCGGATTTGCATAAAATCGAACTACTTGTTTGGGGTGTTTTTCGTGGTATGTCCTGGGACTTATGCATGCTGTCCATGGTAAATTGAACGCCGACGCCTACACGAACATTTTGGACAGTCAGGTTCTTTCTACGCTCTGGCAATTTTATGGAATGGGCGAATGTTGCTTCCAGGACGACACCGCTCCATGTCATGTAGAAGCCTCTGTCAAGCAGTGGTATCAAGATATGGATGTAAAACGTCTTCTCTGGCCAGCTCATAGTTAGGACCTAAACCCCATAGAACATTTGTGAATCGAGTTAGAGTGACGCTAACGGAACAGCTGAGTTGGCGACATTCTTGCAGCAGGAATGGACACAAATACCCATAGCTGTGTATCAAAACATTGTTGAAAGTATGATCAGAAGTGTTGCTAGTGTAATTGCAGCACGTGGGGGACCATCTCCCTATGAAAGCATGTATTCTTTCCCTAATACCATCACATCTTGCGGTCCGGTTCATTATTGTAAGGTAATGTAGACGTGTGCCCAATAGATTAAAAGTAATAAAGTACGCCAAGCTGTCGTGAATAGGAGCGAACTCTTTATTCTTGTATTGTTACTAGTAAAGTAAATTCCAAGGTGATGTTCAATAGGGAATAACATTTTTTACAACTTCAAATACATGAAAATTTGCGTAAAAGGCGTAAATCGCGACTACGATATATTCATGGAGAAAGAACATGTTTGTAGTCCTATGCAAATTCTACCATTCCCTTCAAATTAGTCAAAATATTTATTTCTAATGGCTTGGTAATGGAAAAAATTGATGAGGTCGAGGTAGGGACACAGAAAAGGGACAGAGAAGGGAGAAACACAGGAGTACAAAAGTAAAAAAGTTTGTGACTAATTTGTCTTTAAAAAGGTGTCAAAAAATTTCTGTAGTAATATATAGTGGATGTGGAAGCAAGGTTTACAGAGTGGCGGATTAACAATCGGAGGATTGCGAGTTCGAAACTTGATCCAATCAAAGACCGATTGAGCTGGTGCATGTTAAATCTGCCATGGCTTCAAATGTCCTCAAGGCGTCAGGTGTGGAAATTTAAAAAGAAACATAATTTTTTCTAAAATATATGTTAGGTAAAAACCTTTTAAAAGAAAAAACGACTCATCCTATCGCAATTGCACAATTTACATCACAGAACGAAACGGAAGGTAGTAATCGATAGGGATTAATGTTTTCTACAACTATCAATACTTAAAATTTGTCTAAGGGGCCATCTTCGTATTAAATTGGGTGCTTTCTCCAATAATTTCGATACGAACCCACGTCGCTTATCACAAATTTGGATTCTACACAAAATTTCAGGCGGATTTGATGAAAAATTAATGTAAAACGGCGTAAAATTGACCGTGAATATCCACAAAAGCCATTGAGGGAGCGTATAAATTTTCGGAGTTCAATCACATTATAAATACACTCTATAACAAAAAAATCGACGCACCAAGAAGGAATCATCCGATTGCTTTGAAATTTCGTATGCAAAAATGTTTTGACCAAATATGCAAATGATTACAATTTGGTGTCCAATGAATGAATAGTGCGATCTCCAGCGCATAGGAACTGCGCATTCAGCAAATGTATATAAGTAGTTGTTCTTGAACTGTTGTTAAAAATTTCTGCTGCATTGCGATTTAGGATACCTTTCAACGACTGAAAAAATGTCTCGCCACAGGATTCGAGCTCATTACGAGCAACTTTCAGAGTTTGAAAGAGGTCGTATCATTGGATTCAAAGAGGCAGGTTGGGCAAATCGGAGAATCGCTCGTCATGTGAGTCGAAGCGATGCGGCGATTAGAAGATGCTGACAAGAGTGGTTGGACAATGGCAGATTTCGGCGTCATGATGGTAGCGGTCGACGTAGGACCACAACAGATCGCGAGGACAGAGTGATTGTCAGATCAGCTGTCACAGCGCCTGATTCATCACTATCAACCATCAGTCGTGCGACCCACACACGAGTGTCCACCATGACCATTCACAGACGGCTAGAGAGCGAAATCTACTCTCGTACCGACCGTTACGCCACCTGCCACTCACTCCTGCACACTGTCGAGCCAGATTACAGTGGTGCTTGGCTCTATCAGGCTGGAATGATGCTGACTGGGAAAGTATAGTCTTTAGCAACGAATCCCGCTTCCAACTGTGTTCTGACGATCATCGAGGACGTGTCTGGAGACGCCCAGGGCAGCGTGCCGATCCTGCTTTCACTATTGCAAGCCATATGGGCCCTCAACAAGGAGTAATGGTCTGGGGTGCCATTTCCCTCGATAGCCGGACCCCTTTGGTCGTCATTAGAGGTACACATACTGCAAATCGGTACGTTGACGACATTCTGAGACCTGTTTTGCTACCGTTCCTTTCGCAGTACCCTGGGCTTATTTTTCAGCAACACAATGCCAGACAACATACGGCACGTGTTGCTACGAACTGTCTTCAAGCATCCAATTTAATATGAAGACGGCCCCTTAGAGAAATTTTAAATATTGATATTTGTAGAAAACATTCATCCCTATCGATTACCACCTTTCGTTTTTCTCTGAGATTTAAACTGCGCAATTGCGATCGGGTGAGTTTTTTTTTTATTTTTACCGCTGTACATTACCTATCTTCTATGCTTTTTTGCATCATTTTGACGTGGAATGGCATAATTACAAATCTACCATTTATTGTAAATATGTTTTCCCAAACCATCTCCTCGCGTAACGACCCAACAAAGATTATGTTGGGTTTGATGCATGTCAAATCTCTCGTGGAATTGAATATCCTTATGCTGGCGGAGAGTGTGGTGACAGCTCAGGTGCTGTTCTCGTCCCCTAACCGTGGTTCTAAGTTATCAGGTGTTGTGTTCGGATCTTTCCCTTCAGGTTTGATCCCAAACTGTCGCCAAAAGCCCATTATTTTGCTCCAGTGTCATGTTAATTCAACTCTCTCAGGCATATTCAACGTCAAATGCACTGTCATTAGAGGAATCATATCCAACACTCCCATTCATAATAGTAATTTGTCTACCGAGATCGTTTGTTTATTTTTATGAAAATAATTAATACATACACGTCTCCCATCAAAAAAATTCCAGCTCTATCCTCACTTTAGTATTTTCACAATAACAAATTTTATGTTTTATATTTTTCTTTTTGTGTTTTTACCTTAAATGTTCTCCCACATAAATTTCTGAAGTCAACTGATTTGATATATCATGTATTAAAAAAACTATCTAAAAAATAATCCTTGTTAGGAATATTGTATATAAACTTTTACATCACAATTACGGTTAGGTCAGGTAGTAATTAAGGTCTCAAGAAAGCAGCACAACCGGCTATTGTCAACAATCCGGAATCAGTCCAAAAAAGGAAAGATCCAAGCACAACGTAATTTTCAACCACGATCAGATGATAAGACAGCACCTGAAATAGCTTTGACACACCGTTCTACAAATTTCAACAAAGCGCCAACTTGAGGACATTTGAGGCCACTACAGATTTAACGTGCATCTGCCTCCGTGTACACGACCATCATAGGTGAACTCTGTCGGCCGTGAACACGCTGGTCTTGGCTGAAACTATTTTCGAACTTTCAACCGCCCACTTGTTGTGCCAACTAGGTTACCTCGACCCTTTAAAATTAAGGTATCAAGTTCATACGCATCAAACAATATCATACACTACTATATTCATATACGTTTTAAGAATTAAGAGAAAAGAAATTCAGCTTATTTTTTAACGTTATTTAATTGGTATTTATTGCTCATGGGTCTTCAGAGTTATTGACAGAAAGAGATTACAAAAAAATTCCAATATTTAATTTAAGTAAAGTATTTGTACAAGTATAATATAAATAATACCAGTTAGAACATCAAAATAACTAGACAACCTACGACTTTACATTAAATCAATATTATTCATTTAGACTACACACTCTAAGTGTTTAACTATTCCGCCTATTGAAATCTGAAGTTTATGCTAATTCTGAAGTCCATAAATATGTGCTTGCTTTATTTAAGCAATTTTCGTCAAAATCACCATTTACTTTAGTTTTATATTTCACGTACAGTTACGGAATTCGAATTAACTACTAATCCTTATATGCATTAATATACATAAAATATTAATTTCCTTATGTTAACATTAATATTCATAATCAACAACCCTTATTCGGTAGAGAGTGAAGGCTATGTGCATTCAATAACAAGCTTTCATTGAATAGTTTGAAATAGCAATGGTTTTCTATTACTAAGTCTTCAAAAAAATTAAATAATTCTACATTAAAAGAAAGTTTTTAACTTTTATTTTTTTTTATCTGAATGGATCTACACAGGGGTGGCCAACCTGTGGCACATGCGCCAATCCTGGATGATTACAAGTGGCGCATTGCATTATTGTGCCTCCGTATTCTTTTAGAAGTAGGCGCCATAACTGAAAATATCTTCATATTTTCAACACTCAGTTAAATTCATAGAGCTTTCCTCATTTCGTCGCAATTTCTTGAGTTTGCAATTTATATTCTGTGTGATACGACGTACTTGTGATCTGTTTGTTCTCTTTCAAGATTTTTTGTAGTTTTTAATGTTTTTTTTTTATTCCTGTTATCTATCACTATGCTAAAGAAAATAAGCAAAAGAAGCGCAAAACGAATGAGAGAAAAAGTGAATTTAATGAACAGCAAGAAAATGAGTTATTTAGAGCAATTCCTTCTGGAAAATTGTTTTTTGCATTGCTTGTGAAACTACTCTTTCACATAATAGAAGACATGATCTTAATAAACACTATAAAATACAGAATAGGCTAACATAGAAGGAAAAATTAAAAGTGTTCTCGGGTCGGAGTTACATAAAGAATATGTGACTAAAAAAGGAAGAAATCAGAATACAAAATATTTTTGCTAATGTAAGTTGTGAAGACGAGGCGATGACAGAAGCGTCCTATGAAATTGCTTAAGCATTGGCGAAAAAAAACCCTATTCTGTCGGAGAAGCCTTGTTTCAAATATTTGCACGCCATCTTGGTTATAAAGGTATTGAAAAGAAATCAGATGAAATTGCTGTACCAAGGCAGAATAATGCGAGATGTATCGTGGAACTCTATGGATGTATTTCAACAACTGGAAGACTTTTCTCTAGCTTTGGATGAATCAATGGATATATTTGATGTAGTCCAGTTATAAGCATTTTTGTAAGAGGAATTGATTATAATTTTAATGTCCTTGAAGAACTTGCCAGTCTGGAGTTATTGCATGATGAAACAAGAGGATCAGAGATATTTAAAATGTAAAATCATGCCAATAAAATCTAAATTAGATTGTTGTACTAATCAGTATGTGTACTGACGGTACGCCGTAAAGGGCGTTACAACTTTGCTTGGGAAGTTGTTTAAATCGTACAGCAGTAAAATATCAATGTACACTGCTGGCCACCCAAATTGCAACACCAAGAAAGACAAGAGGTATCACAACAAAATTTATTTTGTAGATACCCTGTTGACCAAGTATCAAATTATTAAATTTATAGACTTCTGTGAAGAATGGTTCCTGCCAAAATCAGTAGCCAGAGTAGCCAACATTGTTGGAGATCACCGCTGCCACACGCCTTTGCATTGATTCAAAGAGACTTTGGATGTGTTCTTGGGGTACAGCAGACCAAGCAGCTTCGACACGTTGCCAAAGTTGATCTGGTGTGGCAGCTGGTGATGTAATCTGGGTCAATCGTTGAGCAACCATGGACCACATGTTTTCTATCGGCGAAAGATCCGGAGAGCGAGCTGGCCAATGAAGCAATTCAATCTGGCGATTGACGAAGAACCCTTAGACAATGCGTGCCACGTGTGGTCGACCATTATCCTGTTGAAATATGGCTGTGGGCAAGCCCTGAAGGTAAGGAAGGACAACTGGCTCCAACACCTCGGAGATGTAGCGCTGGCTGTTTAAAGTACCGGCAATGCGTACTAGAGGAGTGCGAGAGTGGTATCCAATACCGCCCCATACCATAATACCCGGTGCAGGACCAGTGTGGTGGTGCATAACCCGGCTGTTCAGCATCCTCTCTCCACGGTGTCTCCAAACTCGAATCCGACCATCGTGGTGTTGCAGACAGAAACGTGACTCGTCAGTAAAGACAATTTCATTCCATTCTGCCGTCAACATCCTTCTTTCATCGCGCCATTGGCGGCGGAAACGTCTGTTTTTCTGCGTCAAGGGTAGACGAAGCAATGGACGTCTTGCGGACAGATCTCTGCTGTAAACGGCGTCGAATGGTACGCGCAGACACTGGATGATGCGTTACAGACTGAATGTGCTGTGCTATGGTTCGTAATGTGGCTGAGCGATCCGTCACTGCCATACGCACAATATGCCTGTCATCACGTGAAGTGGTGCACTGAGGTGGATGCGATCGAACACGTCGGTCCGTCGTAACCTCCTGCATCCAACGATCACATATCCGCATTAGAGTTGTTTGGTTTCGTCCAACACGACTACCGATTTCCCTGAAAGATAATCCACAATCTCGGTAGGCCACTATCCTTCCTCTGTCGAATTCGGATACTTGATCAAAAGATGATCGCTGTTTTCTACAAGGCATAATTGATCGGGTTTTTTTTAAAAACACAAGAAAAACAGAATTGCCGTACTTGATATCGTCGAAATCTCCAAGCCTTAAATAGCGCTTTGAAGTGGCGAAACAGGCGCGCGTGATGTGCGTCTGCGCTGAAATTCTAATCATTTGCATATCTCACCTCCACTAATGCATGTTGTAAATTTCATATTATTTGTATGCTTCCTTCAGGGTGTTTCATTTACGGTGGCCAGCAGTGTATTATACACCAATAAGCACTGTGTGTAAAATTTTAAAAAATGCAGCATGTTTTGTTACCGGTTGTGAAATGTGTGATTAAAATTAAAACAAGAGCCTTAAACAGTCGAGCATACAGAGAATATTGAATTATTAGATTTGGAATATAGTGAATCTTTTCTCTATTGTGAGGTGCGCTGGCTTTCTAAAGGACAGGTACTGAGTAGATTTTAGAAATTAAATATGCTATTTTTACTTTTTGAGATCAGGAAATTGAACTTTCCTGATGAAAGAACACTATTATTTGATAACAACTGGCTATTTGAATTGGCATTTTTAGGTGATGTACTAGCAATCTCAACTATCTAAATTCGACGCTACAAGGCAAGAAGAAATAATTTCCTAGCTTAGTAAATACCATTAATTCATTTAAAATTACATTAAATCTGTTCATATCTCAGTTAGACAATCAGGATTTGAGTCAATTTCCACAGTTGAAAGAGCAGAGGGTATGTGCTGCGGATAATAACAATTTGACCAAATGTATTAAAATTAGTTATTACAAGTGTCATTTGAAAGTCGCTTTCTTGATTTGGCTACAGAAGAAAACAACATGCTCGCATTAATAAAGCATTTTTACTTAGTGAACAAAACGTAATGAAGATGCCTAGTAACATACAAATTGTACTTATTGGTTTCAAAGCAAATTCATTATTGAAATTGAAGTTTCATCTGCTTTATTATTCAGATAAAAATGCTTCTGACATGATTAATTTCTGGCGTTCATTATACTGTAAACACTTTCTAGAACCAAGAAAATTTGCAAAATGTTATACATGTCGTGTTGGAACGACATACAGATGTGATCAAGCATTTTCATCCATGAAATTTATTAAAAGGAAAACTAGGTCGAGAAAAACCGATTCAAATTTGAATTCTCTGTAACAGACATTGTTTTATATACAATGTAGTTAAATCATTAAGAAATGTTAATTATGTCGATAAACATACTTTTATTAAAAAAGTTACTATGGATATGGCAGGACCATGAACGTAAGGTAGAAAGGTGCTTTAATTGTATGGCTCATCCGAACTCGTATGTGAAAAAAATTGGCGCATGGTATGTAAAAGTTTGGCCACCTTTGATCTACACAGATTGTTAAATAAAAAAATTACAATTTTTTATTCTAAAAGTTCTTGAACCAATAAAACGTGAAAACATAATTATTATTATTTCAAAATAATATATATATATATATATATAAGTAAGTAAGATCCCGTTATTACGAAAGCCATGGAAGTCCCCATCCGAAAAGCAACTATAACAATGTTAAATTAATCTGAATATAACGGAATGATCGATTTTTGAAAATCCCGATACAACGAACTATTTGTACAGGCAAAAATATGTTTTCCTTTCATGATTCGCTCAACTGATAACAAGCATGCAGTTTCTTTAGATTCAATGAATTTCGTTTTAGTCAGACTGAAACCAGCTGCCAAAATAAAGACTGGTTTTCTATGAAACAAGCAGAAATTTGTCACTGTCTTAACCGTATTTCCCGCCTAATTGCACGGCAAAATTTCAGCCTCTTGACCAATACATCATCAGAGCTGTAAAATCACACTACAGAACCTTTTTGTTAAGTCAAATTCTCTGCGATTTGGAGAAAAATATCCAAAGAAAATGCAACGTGAAGGTAGCTATCGAATAGGTATGTGGATCTTGGAATGACATTAATGAATGTTCCCAAATGACATTAGTCAATCAACAATAACAAACTGTTGGAAACATATGCAACCACAGCCAAAGACGCCAATTCAGTTTCAGAAGAAGCCGATTTGAAAGATGAATCAAATACGCACGTCATTCAACAATCTGAGTTCGAGAAAATTTGAAACGCTACAAAAAATAAAACTTCGGTTCCCGACGACGTGAATTTGAAAAATTATCTCAGTGTAGATGGGGGAACAATGTTTCAACATGTTATGAACTGACCGAAGCAGACATCATCCAATCCATTACAGACAGCTAAGATGAGGCCAATGAAAGTAGTGAAGATGAAGAGGCTGTGATTGGAGATGATGTGAGCAATGTCTTCTTCAGAAGCCTTAGTAAGTTTGGAGACAATGCGGACATTTATTTCGTCCCAAAGCAGAGTGCCGTATTTTATCTTTACAAACATTCACCAACTGCAAAATTATTTACTCTGAAATACAACAGCAAACCTTGTTCAGAAGAAAATCATAGATTTTCTTAAATAAAGTTTTGTTTCCTCGCATTTTGTTCATTTAGGATTTATGTTTCCCAAAAGAGGGATGTAATAGGCGGTTGGTCCTCCTTTTGCATGAATTACAGCTTGTATCCGACGTGGAATTGACAAATACAAGTCAAATACAACATTCAGAGGGATACGTTCCCACTCAAATTGCAAAAATGTCCCTAATTCAGTGTCCTTGGAGGGGGTAATCGACTGCAGCTTGTTTTCCAAAATACCACACAAATGTTCAATTATATTGAGATCAAGGGACTGAGGGGGGGGTAGATGAGGTGCTCTATTTCAGCGTCGTGTTCATTAAAACAGTCTCGGGCAATTCCACAGGTGTAAATGGGGACATTATAATCTTGGAAGACTGGTCGTTTATCAGGAAACACAGTTTTCACCATTGGGTGAAGATGGTCTGCCAGAAGACTGACATAATCCTCTCCTGTAACACGGCCATTCAGAACAACAAGTGGGCCAACACC
Organism: Metellina segmentata; assembly: GCA_947359465.1. Lineage (NCBI taxonomy): Eukaryota > Metazoa > Arthropoda > Arachnida > Araneae > Tetragnathidae > Metellina > Metellina segmentata. The sequence goes on from OX375878.1 coordinate 49,163,312, forward strand.
ACGAAGTGATATCGCACCCCAGATCATCACTGAACCGCCGCCATGCTTAACCGTAGGCCGAAGACAGTCAACTTGATAAGCTTCTGGTGGCGTTCTCCAAACGTAAACACGTCCATTTTACGGGAATAATGTGAACGACCGTTCGTCTGACCATATTACATTCTCACATTGATGTTGTATCCAATTTTTATGCTCGCGACACCATATTCGTCGCTTCAAGGCATTGCATGGTGTAATCACTGGTTTTGAAATAGCCGCTCTACCATGAATATTTGCCATATGCAGTTCACGCCGGATAGGATTTGATGAAACTACTTCCTGTAGATGTGTGTTCAGCTCAGATGTTATCTAGGATGCTGTTGTATTGTGTATTTTTTTTTGCCACAATCCGCTTCAAAACCCATCTGTCTCTGACATTCAGCTTCGATTTTCGACCACTGTTGTGCTTTTTAGATAATGTTTTTCCCTGTTTCAAATATGCTGACATTACAGTTGACAGTGTACTTCTCCCAATACCAAGAAGGATGGCCGTTATCGTTACTGAGGCTCCAGCAAGACGGGCTCCAACAATCATGCCTCTTTCAAAATCAGAGAGGTCAACCATAACGCAATTTTAACACAGAAATATATTTCGCATCCGACTTCTATCACTGGTAGTAGCAGACTGATGTGATATATATATATATATATATATATATATATATAAAATTTTTAAACACAATTTTTTTTTCTGAATATTCTCGAATTAAGTAATATAGGAAGACATTAATTTGTATTTTTTTCAAAACTAGAGAGCTCCGCCCCCTGCTCGCTTGAGCTCGCCAACCCCTCACTCGCGAAAGAAATTTCGCTTTTCAAACTTTGACACTTAATAAACCCTAAACAAATAACCGCATCGGAAAAATATCTTAATAGTTCTCCAGGGAACACGATAAAGAACAAACAATGTTAATTTCCTATTTTTCTTATCCGAACTTTCTAAGGAAACCGTCTAAGAATCGAGCTAAACAGCACAGTTTTCAATCCTGCGGCGGCGGTAACTTTTTTTTAATATAGAGAGATACATGTATTCTATAAAAAGTTTTAGTAGTTGTTTTTAGAATATTTTTCTAAAAATTCTCGACCTTTATAAAACAGGAAGACATTGATAATTAATATTTCAAATTTTGTATGTTTGCAACCTTTCCGTATCTATGCAACAGAAGATGACCTTACCTTTAAATAATTGTTGTTTTCATGAAAATGCAAATTTTAAAACTTCTATAGCAAATATTTTCTCTTTAACTTCAAAATAAGTATACAGCTGCAAACAATAGATAAAGAAAAATTAATGCTTTCAAAATTTCCCAAGAGAGCTGGAATGATTAAATGTTTCAAAATCTGAGGAAATTCCACCCATCTTTTTTAAAGGTACCCTGAAACGTAAGCTCGCACCTTATCAAAAGTTATATAATCATTACTCAGCTTATGATACTCCCTTAGAAACCGTTGACACGTTATAAGCAAGTAGTTTCTTTCGGAAGTAAATAACTTGTTTATTTTCACGGTGTATTTTAATTACAAGTGAGGTTTTGCAATTCTCATGGGAATTTGTGGATACATTTGAACCACCCATTAATAATTTTCAACAAATTATCCCAATGTATTCTGACACTCTAAGAACTATTATTTATTATTTCCAAATTGATGTGGCTTGTTTTGGCCGGGAATTTTTCTTTGAATGTCAAGAGTAACCAATGGAACATATTTCTTATATTTGTCATAAACTCTAGCTATTCATACATTTTAATGCTTCGGGACATTTTTTCTATATTTGTATTTGGCTGGTTTGAAGTATTTTTAAACTTTTTTTTTGTAGTTTAGTTTATACGGTAAAACATTTAAACGCTCTTCAAACATCTTTTTTTTAAGTACCAATAACCAAATATACTCTTTCTTTTCACCTTTTTCATTTTATTAGTCAGAAAATACAATTACGTAAAAAGCTGCATATGTATTTCAGGTGTACGTTATTTTAATCTGGAATACTTTCTTACAATTGAGTTTTTTCATGTAGAAGACTAAAATATTCAAACTTATGAACATAAAAGAGTTGAAAAATTCAGTAATAGACAGAGTTAATTGCACACTTAAAGCTGGAACTTGTTCATTAGAAACACCCACTTTTGCATCGAAATTTGCGAAATTCAGCAAACAAATACCACAAGATCGTTACAGACAAGTCAGTAGTTGTATAATGAATAATTATAATTTTCAATATAAATATTTTTGTTCTATATATTCTGAGTTGTCCGTTAGGGCTATTTATATCAATTTATAGAAGAGATATAATTTGAATGGTGTACATTAATTGACTGCTTTATATAAATAGTTACTAAAAATAGGATGAATTTTTTAATTGTATTCGATTGTTTGAAGAGTTTACAACACAGGGGATAGTAGGAAATTTTATTTCTGAGGTAACATATACCGACAACGGCCCTTTTAAGTTTTCATGCTTGGCAAATGTCTTTAAAACGAATCTAAATTTAAACATTCAATTTGAAGTTATTTTTTAATGTATTTGACGTGATATGTGATAGATAAGTTTCAATTTACATTCATTTTTTACATCTTCGTGTTAAATTGAACTCGATATGGCCTTTGAAAACGAGCTAATTGACATAAACTGTTTTTTGGTCATTCTTAGATTGTTTTTAGTTTAGAATATTTCTCACATTTGGCGTGGGTTTTTAACAAATTTTTATAGAAATATTCCCCAGTCGTTATAGCATTCGTGGTTCCATGTGTACTACAAATGCCCTGAAAGAAAGAAGGTGGGAGGGTTAGTCTTCGTTTCGGATATTCTAATTGTAGTGATATTGACTGATGTGTGTTATCATATACGCATTTTATTGATAGGTAAGAATGTACTTAATACACCTAGTTACTTGAAGAAAATTAATCTAAGATTTAGAGTTAAACACAGAAAAAATTTAATTTGCTAGAAGTACAATATTGTTTGCAAATGCAATAGAAAAACAACACATATCGGTCAAAAAATTATAGGAGTTTAAGTTATCAAAAAATCATTCTTTGCTTGAAAAGGTAGATTTAAGAATTTTGTTAAATTACCTAAATAGAATTTAGAAAATAAAAACTTATTCAAAACGAAAATACAGTTCCATAAATCGTGAAGAACTGATAACAGGGTCTTTGCTATTCACTTTTTTTTAATTATATTAAACAATTAAACAGAAAAATAACTCGTAATTTTCTCGTATTGTTATATAGCATCGATAGCATGGAAATCGTGGATTTTTAAATGACCAGTCAACCACAGAAACTTGAATAAGTAAGGATCTAAAATTTTGTTCACAAAACTGAATGTTGAAAATATAGTGCCAAGACAATAAGGAAATTAGGTATTTCGATTTAATTTTTGGAAATTGGTAAAATTAAGACCAGTGCTATGGGATAAAACATTACAACTGTAAAAAAAAATACTAACAGAAAATGCATGGGAAGACATCTGCTGTGAAGTACTGGGGAATATTTCTACAACAATTTGATTAAAACCCACGACAAAACGTGAGAATTATGCTAAACTAAAAACAATCTAAGAATGACCAAAAAACAGTTTATGTCAAAAACCGGATGATAGCAAAGAGAATTTCTGTATAAATAGGTGATGTAAAAATTTCTGTAAAAATAGTAACAACACTAATTTTAAAATTCGAATATAAATTCTACGAAAATAAGCTCACAGTAAATTAAGTTCAGTAAATTATTCTAATAAGTTCATTTTCAAAACCCATATCTAGTTCAATTTAACACGAGGATGTGAAAAATGAATGAAAATTGAGCCCTATCTTTCACATTTCCCGTCAAAGACATTAAAAAAATAACTTCAAATTGAATATTTAAATTTAGCTTTATTTGCCACGAATAGATATTTGCCATGAATGAAAACTTAAACGGACCGTTGTCGGTATACGTTATCTCAGAAATAAAATTACCTACTATTCCCTTTATTGTAAACTCTTCAAAACATCGAATACAATTGAATATTCATCCTATTTTAGTTGCTATTAATATAAAGCAGTAAATTAAGGCAACTCCATTCAAGTTATATGTTTTCTATAAATCGATATAAATAGCCCTTTTTTGTGTTCGTAATCAATATATTCGTCAAATTCGGCTAAATTCGTATTGCGAAAATATAAAAGTTACAATAGAATAATTATTTATTTAAAGAAAAAACCATCTAAGGTATCAATCTGGTGTAAAATTTTCCGCAGATTTCAAATCCGTTAAAATTTGTGCTGTATCTTTAATGATCGCTAAGATAGAAATTTGTACAAGCGAATAAAAAAAAACATTTTGTATTGTTTCTAGAATAAAATAAACCACGACAGACAAAAATGTCGCCTGCGACAATACTTCCTCGGTGACATTTTTTGTCCCCTTTTACCTGTCTTCTGCGAGAAAATTCCACTTAAGGGGGTCCAGGACACATCAGAAAAAAATGTTTGTTTAGTAATTTAGAATTTTGAATTTTTTTTTGCACTGATTACCCATTTAACTAATAAGCAAAATCCCAACCCAAATATTTTCCCAAATTTAAAAAACCATTTAAAATTCTTTGTAAAAAGAGGGGTCTATTTTAATTGCTAAAACTCAAAATATTCTTGGTTAGTTTTCAAAATTCTTGCATTAAATTATTCAGAAATTTATAAACTTTAATTCTGATTCAGCAATTTTAAAAATATTAATTCAATAAAAAATAAAAAAATATTTGAATGAAAACTTCTACAAATTTTAAGGTATTTTTTAAAGTTATATTTTTAAAAGTAAATATATTTGTTTCAAATTTGCTAAATCAAAATTAAAGTATAATGTTTGAAAAAGATGTATTCAAAATTTCAACTCTTTAACTTCATCGGTTCTTGAATAGTGTTCAATTTGAATACAGGAAATCTTGAAAAAATGCATCATGGAGAAAAACGCATTTAACCCATTAACGCCCAGCGTCCTCATTTGAGGACAGCGCATAAAAGAGCGTGTAGAATCTTTATATTTTCCGGAAACGATTGTTTGTTCTGCACGACGGTAGATGGTATTACCAGAATGAACCCCACAAATTACCAAGTATATGTGGTTGTTTAGAACTCCGTGATGTGGATCGCCATTTCATGTTTTTTCATGTCTCACACTTGCATTTGCTTTAAGTCTAGCTACATCGCCTAAATTCTAGGCAAAACATTTTATTTTTACTAGCATTTCAAATTAGAGTACTATACAAACTTATAATAGAAAATTAATTTATTTTGAAAAAAATTTCGTTTTTTAAAATGACATATCCAATTTGGATGTCCTCAATTGAGGACGATGGGCGTTACAGTCAACTTTTATACAAATTTCAAGACATTATAATTTTTGCATTTTTTCGTGTAGTAATTGAATTACAAATTATTTCGACTTTTATATGGTAAATAGTCATTACTTTCCTAAAGCAAAGCAAAGTATAAGTAATTGTAATGGCTCGTAGGTTCTTAACGATTGGAAAGGCTCATGAATATTTAATTTCCGAACAAATTGAAACTGACATAATCGGAATTCCACCTAACGTAGATGAGATTACTGATGAAGAGGATTTTAACGATGAAAGTACAGCTTTAGCTCAAGTACGTGATATTGCAGGAACAGCTGAAATCGAAAATTCCGAAGATCCAAATTCCTCTGAAACTAAACTGTGACTAGAATTGTGTTCAAAAACTAAAATTGTGGCACTATAAGAGACAACAGAATGGCAAGATGTCCTCTGAAATATCGGAAAGAAATAGAAACCTACCAACGTCCTACCAACTCCAGTGCCAATTAAAATCACCTTCCAACCAAAATATTTTGCGGTTTGTTTCAGATATGACAACGCTTCTAATCATTCATATGGTTTATGTTTTTAATATAACACTAAAAATTAGCTTTTCATTTTTCGTCATTACACATGCAGGCATGATCTGGTACGTATAGTGACTTTTGCTGTATTATACCCTCCAGACTCGAAAGATGCTCAAGAAATAAACAAGAAAATATCTTCAACTCAATATGACCTGTCAAAATACTTGTATCATAAAGGTAGGTAGGAAGTTAATTGGACGGATCAAAGTTACATTGGTGTAAGTCATTTTTTCGAAAAAAAAAAGACTTGGAAGTTCCATTGCCATCAGCTGGCAGTTGAATTAAGATATGACTTACTTCACGGTTTCTGTTAACAGATTGACTTATCTAAATCTGGTTTCTTTGTCGCCCTAATTTTCTTTGTTTAAAATTCATTATATTGTATCTGGTTTCTGTGTCTAACTTCTTTTTCTTTTTGGAAAAGGGACTTTGTAACTTAAACCCGTTCAATTATCGTCGTACTGTAGCAGGCCTACGGGCTATTGGTGACTGTCCGGGATCATTTCCGAAGGGAAAGATCCAAAAACAAGGCTTCGTAATTTTGAATAACGGTCAGATGACGTCAACACCTGAGCTTTATATCATAAAGTCTTCCACTTAATATAAAGTCTACGATTTCTGACTTTTAATTTTAAAACACTATCTGGTAACTAAATATTTCGACGATTTAGTTATTTTCTTCATGAGAGGCATTTTTGTCAAGCTAAATGTATGTGGCGATTGTGTCTGTGCGTTGTAACTTGTTTCCTGTACCTATTTTTAATGCAACGTTACATAACTGTTTTTCAAATAAGATTTCCGCTCTTAACCAGCAAAAATTTCAAAGAATGAATATCGAATTGATATGAAAAGTTGATTTTTCATCGCCAATTAGATTAAAACCAAATGTCATGTGAGAGCATTTGTATAGAAGTAAAATCTGCGTATTCCACCTGAGTTGTTTGTTCACATTGAAAATCACTCTCGTTCTTCCATTAATGCTATACAGGGTGGTCCCGAATTCATGGTACAAACTTTAATGGTAGGTACAGGACATTGTAACAATGATTTATTGTATAGGAATGTATAGTCGCAAGTGACGCGGTGAGGCGTAAACAGGGGAAATAAAAGGAAAGAGAAATGGAGTGATCGGTTGGTATCATTGCCGGTAGAGGGCAGTAGATGTCTAGCCGCTGTTGAACATGATGCATCGCAGTAGGGAAAAGCGCCATTCACAATTGTGCTGCCGTAGACGATGGGTGACTTTACGTATGCAGAAAAAGCAGACATGCATTACATGTACGGCCGTGCAAATGGTAACGGCAGAGCTGCGTTACGAATGAACTTTGAACGTGTACGCCAATCGCTCCACCGACGCTGTCAAGCATGTATCGATACTGGTGGACGCAATTTTGAACAATTACTGTAAACATGACACTTGTCAACAACGCTTTCAATAAAATCTTTGTTTTTCCTTTCGGCCGTTATTTCCCCTGTTTTCGCCTCACCGCGTCACTTGCGACTATACATTCCTGTACAATAAATCATTGTTACAATGTCCTGTACCTACCATTAAAGTTTGTACCATGAATTCGGGACCACCCTGTATAGGTGTTTGAAAATATTTGATCTGTACATTACTTTTGAACACCTTAAAAACAAGTATCGCCTTTTCAACAGGGCGGAAGCTTGGGTGTCTCAGTTGTGAAAAAATCGTAATTCCTGATTCCCATGCTTTTGAACAATCACATAACATCAGGATGACTGTCCATCATTCAATAACAAACAAGCTTTACTGCTTTTTAAAAGCTATTCTTAAATTGCATTTAATGAAGATAATTATCGCTATTTGTGGTTCCCTACATTCTTTGGAACTACATTAATGTAGTGCCTTATCCATTTTGCAGTCGGAAAAGATTCAGTGTTTGATAAGAAATGTTCAACGTAACATCTCAGTATAAATCTTATGTAGCTGAGTTTTGTCATAAATCATGCATTGGCTTATGTCTATCATTTGAATTTAACGATTGTTATTAACTGTTTAAAATAAACGTTAAGAGATTTTAAATGGTGGCATAGCTTTAACAATGAAGCGTTGCTATTAAAAATAATAAAGTTGGTGCTCAATTTAATATGGAGATTTCCCAATGAACAAATTTTAGGCTTATGGATTTATAAAAGACATTATTCCCTATCGAATGCTATCTTTTAGTTTAATGGGGGTGGTTCCTTTTTTTCCACCAGCTGTTCATCACATTCAAGGCGAGGTTACTTTTCAGGTCAGTGTAGGTTATAGTTTCGAAGTGGGTTTTACCACCCCTCTGGGGGCACTGAAGAAATATTGCAGCAATTCTGGCTGTAAGGCAAATTGAATTACATTCAGGAACATAGTGGGCAGTAAAACATTGTTATTAAAATAGGTCGCCTAAAAATACTTTAAGTAAACAATCCACTTTGCCATATAGCCACTCGCTACAATGGCGCACTGTCGCAGGAACTAAACGCTGCAAAATACAAGTTAGAACTGATCGGTCTGAACATAAGACGACAGATCGTACCTCAAATCAGTGTTATTATGAATTTATTTGTGCGCACTTATGACATACAGGTTCTAAATTCAATTCAAAGTTGATTTTATCTTCAAACTAGCTTTTTGCAGTGCTAAAATTACGCACATGGCTACATAAATATATTGATAAAATTCAAAAGCTAATGGCGCAGTTAAAATTGCTAACTATTATTAGTTACTAGTTTTCAAAAGGGGAAGTCAAAACCATCTGTCCTTTACAAAGGATCGTCGAGTTTTAAAAAAAGTTGGGGAAACTTGTGTATGTTTAGGTTGTGAATAAACTGGTTAGTCGTTGCAGATCAAGACTTTGTAACAGAAGTATCAGTTTAATACTCTATAATTGAAAAAAGTAAAATATCCATACAAAAATAATAAAATAAATATTCCGTAAGTGAATATTTTTGTATAATTTCTCTTTGTAAATACTACTTTTCAGATCCAGTGTCGATAAAAAATTCATACCTTCCTTACGAATCACATTTTCGTGGACTGCAACCAAGGTTTATAGTATGAAATACAGAAGAGTTATATAATGTTCTATTAACCTTAGTCTACATCAGACTATGAATTGATTTGAGAATGTACCTTGACGTTGTTACTTGAATCGGAAAGAAGCGCTAGCAGAGAGAGAGTTTTCATAATAACTCTATTCTTTTTGATTGCTCATCTTAAACATTGACTTTTAATATAAATAACATCTTCCATAATTAACTAAAACATTTAAGAATGTTTACGAAACAAGTTGTTAGTTTTTAATATACAGCGAATTCAGAGCAAGACTCCGCTTGTCACTGACATTGTTTCGAGTTAATTGAGCATAATTAAATTCTTGATAAAGTTTGACTGATATATGATAAGGGAATGCTTCAAAAGAAGCGTTGGAAGCATTGCTTGAATTAGAACCGTCTTGATCATCCTAAGTAGAGGCAATGCCTTTGGCGCATTGTCCTCATTTTCTGTCATAGTGTGCAATTGTATTGCACAATGTGCCCCGAGCTAAAAATAAACTTTTTAAAATTACTTATTGACACAGCTTTTTAGCACTCAGTTGTTGTGGGATAGATTCTATAGTACCCAGAATACTTGAATAATTCATTATAATGCTTAAATATAAAAGGTCTTGATGACTCAATGGAATCTCAATCTAAGAAACCGGTGGTTCACATCATAATCAAGTCATTGTTACAGTAATTACTCATATACTTGCTTTAATCTCGACTTAGTCGCTCTCAAGAAACATTAAAAGACTTTTACTTTTAAGGTTATGAATACAAATTTTACCAAACACTGATTTTATTAGCTTGTTTGGGTTTTTATAGCATAAGAGCTATGCTGTTCCAAACACAAAACAGTCAATGTCATGTAATAAGCAAACACAAACAAGGAAATTTTAACAGACACAAGCAGAGAGAAATACACCCAAGGAGGAAGTAAGCTCTACCGGAATCGAACGTACTCCGAGTGTAACTTGCAGGTTGATAGCTCAGCGAACAAACCCACTGTACTACATAAAATTGTGCATGTAACAACATGAATCTAACAGTCAAGACGATTACCTTTACTTGGAGTAAATCACATAAGTGTAAAATGACGATAGAAATGAAATTCCGAAATTGGAACAGCTAATGGATCAGCTCTCCATCTCACTGATGTTCTGAAAAGACCAAAAATGTAGCAATATTTGTATCAGCATGATAAAAAGTAACAGTTTACTCGTAGAAAATATTGTAACTCATTCAGGAACGGAATCTCTCTCTCTCTCTCTCTCTCTCTCTCTCTCTCTCTCTCTCTTTCCTTGTGATATCCATATACATAAGTATGATAATCCACGAATGTAAAATGTATTTTCAATTTAACTATATCGGTACAGTTTTACTCATTGAATGAAAACTTTACATACTGTCATGAAGATTTTCACATTTACTAACGACTCGCCTCTTTAACTTTCTAAAGTTTGGAGGGAGATTGTTTACTTGAAAAAAGGCTTTCGCTATAACTTAACGCTTTCCCCATGCAATACGTAGCTATTTTAAGTTAAACAATATTTATTACGTTGTAGCGACGCAATAATACTTTAATTTATGACTTACTGCGACCAGTGCAGTCCGTAATGTTAAAATGATCAAACTTCAAGGATCATTTTCTCAGAATCTTTTATGTGCATTGATTTGAATGTTTTTATACATGTTATGAAGACAATTTCAAACATTTCTACCCCCCCCCCAAAGAGGTTTTTAAAAAACTTAAAACTTAAAGTTTTGATTTTTTTTTTCTTCAACTCATATTTGTTTTTTGAAAAATGACCAATTTTTATACTACTTTTCAACAATAAAAATAAACTTTTCATAGCAGATAGAGAAAAATGCCTGTGTTAAAATATGTTATAATAGGGTATGTCACTCTCGTAAATCAATTTTTTTATATTTGCTTGAATAGACTTTGACAAAATGTTCCTTTTATGAAAAAAATACACTTTTGGAGGTATTGAAGTTTTAAGTATAAAATTGATCCTACTTCTGGTACATACAGGTATTTTTCAAAAAATTATTTAAAATACTTCTACTTAACGCATTTCCATAAATAATGTATCATTTTAAACAGAATTGTATAAACATTTAATTAAATTTATAAATAAAATCAAAACTGTGAAAACTTTTAGTGCCCTGGCGTCCTCAAAAAGTTGTAAATGCAAAAAGAATAAAGCACAGTCACTTTAAGGGTTGCCTTCATTTTCCGAAATATGAAACAATATACTTGAACTCCCTATGCAATGCATAATTATTTTATATGAAATAATATTTATTAGGTGTTAGCGACGGAATAAGACTATGATTTGTGACGTAAAAAGCTGTAAATGCATATGAGGGGTAAAGCAGTCATTTTAAGAGTTACCTTCGTTTTGCGAAATGTGAAAAAATTATTCGAGAACTGAGACATTGAAGAAATTTACTAATCGAAGTAGCGTTTTAGTATCTAGACAGAGACTGAAAATAAATTAAATAGAAAATATATAAAAGTCAGAGACTTTACTCAAGTTACGCGTGTTTACCGATGGTAATTATTCTGATGAAGGCCCATTACATGAACTTGAAATACTTAAATAGTTTGTTAAATTACTTGCGATGTAACTTTCTTTCTCTTGATTCTTTCTGGACATGACACAGGAATGCAATTTGAAGTGATTTAATTCTTTTATGTTTGGTATATTTTACAACTTGTGATTATATCGTTTGTTAGTTTTATGTAATACTTAGTTTTATGTAGGAACTCGTTAATCTTAATCTCAGTTGTAACGAAAAAATGACCCTTCCAGCTAGTCAATCATTTACTTAAAGGCAGAAAAGGAACTTTAAAACAACATAATAGTTACATTTATCCCTTATTTGCATATGGTTTTGTTTCTACACAAGAATAGAATAGGTATAGACGAAGTTGTGGAATACGAAATAATATGATAGAAGTTTGCTTAAGTGTACAAAAATATTAGAGTTCCGCTCTTTTTGTCCCTAAATTTCCGACTTTTATTTTATGTCATGCTTTTTTTTTTTTACACTCAGTCAACAAATTAAACAATTCATTATTTGATTTCAAGTTACTCTCATAGCAAAAACTCACATAAATGTATTATTCTTTCTCTGTAACTCAAATATTTGGAACATCCCATACATCCATTGTTCTTTTTTATCTCCATATCCCAAGCTCATAAACTGATGAACTTCATTGTGGAAGTAATACCATTTTTTTTCAAGTATTCCTTATCTGTTTGAGTATGGCTTCGCAGTTTTTATTTAATAGTCTGATTTGAATAATTCTTTTTTGTATTAATTCTTCTAGAAAAAAATGCTTGTCCTGAATATTTTTACGCTCGTAGACTTTCAACTAAAAGAGCCTTAAAGCAGTTTCAAAGAACATTGGCTATTTGCAATAGTTTTTAGTTTGCCTTCGAAAATGAGGAATAAAAATAGCGTGCTATGATGAAGAACAATGGCCGTGTTACGGAGACCTTTATTTATGTAAAGCGTCCAATATTTCGATGTGCTGTACAGATATTCAGTTTGTTTCAGTTTCATTGTTCAGACAGACTTTCAAATCAGGATTCATTGTCTTGCAGTAGGCATTGTTCTGTGTATCCTTTCAACGCAGTTCTTAAATCTCTACTTTAAAAGATTGTTTTTTAAGATCGTAATTTTTGTAGTTGCTATTTTATGACTTGCGGATATCCTCTCTTAATTAACAATAAAAATAAAGAAACCATGGTTAAGTCGACACTTTATTATTTCTATGAAATAAATTATTGCGTTAATATGTTTAAATAAATCATTACGTTAATATGTTTAAATAAATTATTGCGTTAATATGTTTCTCTCTCTCAAGAACTTAATCGCACCAAACTTTTACGAAACACTTATTGTTTCTTAAATGTGCTGTCACTCACGGTTATTTTACATAGCAAAAGAATTGGGTAGACCGGGGCTATTTGGCATAGTTTTTTTTTCAGTAATACTTTCAGCTAGTATAACCATTGCTGCTGTTAGTGGAACTCCTGGTTACAAATTTATGTATAAAATATCGCTAAAAGTAGTATAGTTTACTTCAGGGCTTGAAATACCCGGGTGCACAGGTGCAATGTGCACCTGAAAATAAAATTGTGCACCGAATTTTTTCCCTCTAGTACGTTAAAAAAAGCGGGGAAAACGTATTTTATGCTATTTTGATGCCTGAACAAAATATTAGTATCGACCTCTCTCGGTCTAAATACACACTATGCGAAAACTTTAATCCAGAAAATGCTATGTTGCTATGAAGGAAAAATACAAAAAGAAGGATGGACACTAAACCTTACGGGTAAGGATCTGCCAAAAACATTGACGTTTCTGATTGCACACCAATGTCAGACGATGACTAAATATTTGTAAGTAATAATTTCGCAGATTTAAAAAAAAATTATATTTTTATTTACGATCTACTAGTAACATATCCAACTAATAAAGTAGTTTGTACATTACATTAATGTTCTTATATTATGGTTTTTTTTAATGCACCTAAAATATAATCTGTGCGCCTAATTTAAAAACTTAGGTACACAAGGTGCACCTGTATTAAACAATCTATTTCGAGGCCTGGTTTACTTGCTAAATATTGTTTACGAAAGTCTTCAAACTATGCCGACTTACCCTTGATGTGATTAGGTTGGAATAACGCCTAGGGGTACGTTTACGTAGTATGTCTCTGTGATAGGACCTAAGCAATCAGACGAATTAATCACTTTAAAACTTACATTTTAGAACAAATAAGAAAAACTAACAAAATAAAAAAAAATAAGGAAATCTTAACGCAGAGACGTTAAGAGTGATCGTTCACTCGGATCGATAACTTAATTTTAGCAAAATTTTGCTGTGGTTGTGCCAGATTTTGTCCGTGACGTCTGGCCATCTTCAAAGTTTGTGTATTTCCACCATTGTGGAAATATAGAGTTCATCACTGTTGCCGTCCAATGTCTATCCTATGCCAACATGCCCCACGACTCAATTGCACACTTACCCCACCAGGACTTTTGAGAGAAGATGGCTGCCTCCCTCTTCCACGTGTTTCACAAGCGATTCCGGTACATGAATACAATCCTTATTGTTCACTCTATCCAACACAACCATTGACGACGACACTTCAACATATTCAAAAGCTTCATAAAAATCCAAAACCTTCAAAAAAAATTTCCTTAGCAAATAAACACAAGTCCGGTTGTTTTTTTCTCTCTGGAAGCTTATATCACACTGAAACTAGAAAAGATGATGCAACATACGCGTATTGTTAAAAAGTGGCGATACTAGCACTTTGAAATCACTATGGTAAAAAATACAAGGTGAATGTCAAATTACCACTTATACCAACTAACCCCGGTCTATTTACAACAAATATAGATTATTTTTTTGTTAATAATTTAGTTTTTGATGAAAGGATTATTCCGTAAGGCTAAATGTAGAGGGTGCTAATGTTTTATGGTGAACCAGGCTTTTTACTTGTATTCGGTATTCGGATGTAAAATCCTCGTCTTCTGGTGGTGTGTCTGTTTACTCTCGATTTCCCAATCCCATTAAAATTTTACTCCAAACTTCACCGAAACAATAAGTTTTTGACGAGAAGAATTATTTTACTTCCGATAATTTACCTTGAAAGACCCTCTGTTGCACGATATTTCACTCGCAACACATATATATTATTCATCGAAACAAAGTTCGATACCTTCGTTATAATTTGCGATTTGTTATTGCATTTATTCTTAATAGCATTCATTTCTGGACCTAGATTGTTGTAAAATACCTTCCCAGTTGAAGTATTTGTGCTCGTTATCGATAGCACTGTTTGTCACACTCACTGGGTTCAAGTTGTACTTTTGCGATGGCTTTGTTAAGGGTGAATATTTTTGACTGAATATTTTGAACACTGCAAACATATGTGACATGGTTACACTCTGTATATTAAACTCAAGATCAAACGAAATAGTCTGAGACAATTTACATATTTGAGGATATTTTGTGGAAAGGTGGTGCATATTCGTAGTCGAACTGTGACGTCAGATGGTCTAACATATGAATGGGTTCTGTTATAGCATGAAT
This sequence comes from Metellina segmentata, assembly GCA_947359465.1. NCBI lineage: Eukaryota > Metazoa > Arthropoda > Arachnida > Araneae > Tetragnathidae > Metellina > Metellina segmentata. Next base: position 49,178,414 of record OX375878.1, read on the forward strand.
TTGTCTACAATCTCATTCTCTGTATACAAATGCGACGTAAAGCTTGGACTAGAATTCGAAGTTGGCATAAAGGTTAACCAAATACCGCCTCCTCTCTTTTTTAATTTTTACAGTAAGACTTGTGTCTCATGGAACCCCGAATATTATCGCCATTTCATCTCAAAGTTTTTACTGCTTGGTTCTGCTCTTGATATCGTTTTGTTTTTTTGTTCGTTCATTGGTTCGATAATTCTGCACAAAATTTTTGTATCGTTTTCTTACATCCAGATCACTTCACTGCAAGATAGACTCTTAAAAAACCTTAATGTTTCTAAGTTTTTTTTAAAGTGTATTTACAATTACATCCATTAAAGTCGTGGTGGTATGACAAAAAATATTTAACCTCTTAAAGAAGCAAAGTATCCTTCGTAGATAGTACTGTGCTACAGAGAATTTACTTCAAAGTTTCAAGTACATAAATTACTCACGAACATTTAAATTTTGTAGAAAAAGATGTAAATTTAAAGACGAATGTCAATATCTTAGCCTCTACTTTAAGCAAACACTTCTACGACTTGAATTTCTTAAATTGAAACCGAGAAATTTAATTGATAAAAAGTATTTGCATGTATAAAGTTCGAAATAAAAACAAAATTGTCTTATTATCCTCGGTCATTCAGGAAATAATTATATCTGAGAGTATTAATAGAGAGTGATTTGCATCAATAGTTTTGAATTCGAAAATTTTAATCAAACATTTCGTGAAATATTTTTGTGTCAACAGCTTTCGCATCAATTTTCTTTATTGCCATCAAAGTTTCGAAACATATGTCCCTCTAGAGACTATATAAACAAATATTCAAAAGATTGTGAGCAGGGACAAACAAATTTTAACACGAGCGAAATTAAAATATGATCAGTAGAAGTATAACATAAGAACTAAAGAATATCTGTTCGTGAACTCGAATAGATATTCTCTAAAAAATACCCGTTTTAAAATTTTGAATAATAATTTGGAATTTGTATAAAAGACTTAAGAGTTTATCAATTTTAGAAATTATTTATTTCCGAAAGGAAATAAACTTAACCTTTGCGCTGCGCTACTTAGATTTTTTCGATCGTCTCACAGAACGGATCTTTGGCCTGACTCTCCGAGCCCCCTTACCTAATTACCAAACTTGAGCAATAGGGCCGTGAATAGCATTTACGAATGAGGTTTTCCTTTCGTATTATTAGGAGGCGTGAGATAGCGACTTTCTGCTTTTCCCAAAGCGTTTACACCACACATACGGCAGGGTAGAGGGGCACATAACAAAAGGAGGGACCCTCTAGAACAGTGGTCCCCAACCCCCGGGCCGCGGACCGGTACCGGTCCGTGGATCAAATGTTACCGGACCGCACAAGGAATATTAAATTATTTCCATTTTATTTACTTTGGTGTATTTATCTCGGGTTTGTGCGGTTCTTATCTATGGAATGTCCACTCAAATTAGGAGGCGATAAATCAGAACTTGAAATTTGTTCTGTTACTAGAGCTTCAATTATGATTTATGAATTCTGTATGTCTCTATTTTCCAATTTTGACAAATGTTACAACTGTTTTCAAGTTGGCAGACAAAGTAGCTGCATTTAAAGTTAAACTGAAGTTGTGGGGACGGCGCGTGAACAGAGGCATTTTGGACATGTTTCAGACGTTAGCGGGGATTTTAGGCGAGACTCGGCTTAAACATTTACTCTCCTAGTTGGTGCACGATCACCTGTCTTTGCTTTAAAAAAAAGAGTTCGAGCGCTTCGTGGGTATTTTGTGGTTGGGAAACCACAAAATACCCACGAACTAGTAAGGAATGGATCCGCAACCCATTTGTCAATAAATCAGGAGAATCTAGCATGTCTGTGCAAGAAGAAGATCAACTGCTGGAGATTGTAAATGAAATCGGCCTTAAAACTACGTTCGAGACAACAACTTTGCCGGTGTTCTGGATTAAAGTCATGTCGGAATACCTTGAGATTGCCACCACAGCATTTAAATCCCTATTGCTATTCCCGACAACCTATCTGTGCTAAGCGGGGTTTTCTGCAGTGACAGCAACCAAAACAAAACAACGGAATAAACTGGACATAAGCAACACACTTCGGGTGTCATTGTCTCCTATTACCCCCGATGAAACAGTCTAGTTGGAAAGAAACAAGCTCCGGGTTCTCATTAATTTAGCGTTCTAGTGAGTTAGAATGTTAAATCACTTTATATTCATTTTTTGGTGCAACTGTATTTTATTTTGAAGGCATGTTTAAATACAATTAAATTAAAATTATTAAATCAAAACAATCTAAAATATAAACAATCAACTCCTCCCCCCCCCACCCTCATCGGGCCGCGTTAAAATTATCAAACGTTGATCCGGTCTGCGGCGATAAAAAGGTTGGGGACCACTGCTCTAGAAGGTCAGTAGCTGACAGTTCATAAATGGTGATCGATGCCAGCGGTCACTTAAAAGGGAGATAACATCCACAGTACACGATCAACACCATGCCGCTGTTGTAAACTAAATTTTAGTAGTAACAATTGTTTATCTGCCACAGCGTAAAGGTTAATACGTATTTAAATAACATTACATTTTTAAAATTATAAATAGTAGTATATCAAATATGTGAATATATCATATTGGTGGATAGATTGATACAGTGCACTCCGCTTTATCGGATCACCGTATAATGGGGCCAGTCGCTTATTGGGGACAGTTTCCTTGTGAACAGAATCATTTTCAATTCAATACCATGGAAATCACATCGAGAAAATGAACCACCTTACATCGGTTAAACGGACCCTTTTGAATACAATTTCGCAAACAAAACTATTCAAAAAAATATGTCCCTCCAACTGCCTGGGTGATCAAAGAATATAAAAACGATTCAAATTGATAGTGAACGTCTCGACCATTTGTTTCAAAGTCGCACATGGTGAACAAATTATTCAAGGAGCCGACAGTTGGATTATTCCTTTGTTGCCAGCTATTTTGGAACATATGCACCTTCTAAGGAGTACAATTGCGGAGAAACTGCCCTTTATTATAAGGCAACTCCAAATGGGTCACTAACTTTCAGGATTGATTTATTGAGTGGATTGAAAAAAGTGTTGGATCTCGTAAATGTTCTTGTCTGAGCTTACATGGCTGGCTGTGATGGACGTCCTAGTCATAGGACAAAAGTAAGAATCCTCGTTGCTTCTCAGTTGCCGGTGGAATATCGAATCAGTCGTAATGCATGGACAATTTTTGAGGATTAGCAGAAAGGCTGGGACAAGATACTCGAGGAACTGGGAAGAAAACTTGCTCTTGTAATGGTCAATTGTTCCGCACGCCCTAAGCAACGAAGAATACTCGTCTGATTTTTTTGCTGTCCAAAAAAACCTCAATCATTCAGCCAATGGATCAGAGTGTCATCAAAAACTTGAAAAGTTTATACAAAGTTGATTCCTGAAAAATCTTTTGTTGCTTTGACTCAGAGAACAATGTTAAATTTAGCGCAATAGAGTTATCTCGTAAGATAAATCACCTTTCGGCAATAGATACGATTGCAGTTAACTGGAAATCTGTGAAAGTCGAAACATCTGTCAGTTCTTTTGCCAAAGTGGGATTCCTCGTTCCATCTTCGTCTTCAGCAGCAGACAACACTTCCCCTGTTTCCGCATTTTGTGAAATCGATATTGAAATGAACACCGAAGATTTCCAAGCTTTCGTCGTTGTATACATGTCTGTCCAGTGCCGCGACTCCCTTCAAAAAATATATTGTTCAAGATGTTATGGCCAATCGGTCAGAAGAAACACCTGAAACATTCTGAATCAGAGGAAGAAGTCCCTGAAGTCACCTGCAACCAAGCCCTTTCATGCTTAGAGAAATGGAACATTTTCTTGTCAAAAAAACAACGACGATGTTAATGTCAAGAAAGCGGCTTACAAGCTACATTCTTTTATATCATCAGTAGGGCAACTTTTTGCAACAAATGCAACTTTTTTTCACACGTTCCGCGCTGCATGTAAAGTACTAAAACCGAAATTCCTTCAACATGGGGTGTATTGTAAGAGAGTTATAACCGCAACATAAATGCAACTTTATGTATAAATGCAACTTTTTGCATAAATGCAATCACCTGCAACTCTTTAAAATTTAGCTTAAAATTAATTAATATGAAATTACTATTTCATTTTTTGCACTCTGAATCAACCCTTTGATCAGAGATCAATACGTGATCTTTCGAACGCCGAAGCAAGAAGTTCATGAAAAGAAGGTGTTCGTTCGAAGACGAAAGTGAAATAAATGGCACAAAGTACTTTAACACATTGATTGGCACTCTTGATAATTCAGAGGAAACTTACCCGAAAAAATTAAATTGCTAAATTAAAATGGTTTCCGTAGTACTTTTACACTTTGGGATTAATCCCGGAACGTTGCTGATAGCTCGTTTTGTTGCTTCAGTGAGTTGTTAATTTATCTACCTACATATACAATACACTCATGAATAAAACGTTACTCAAAATTAAAAATTCTTTCCGGTCCTGAATTTGTTCGTTGAACTTTTAAAAACTATCAATGGTATAAGAAGCATGTGCATTCTTGTTTCATGTCGTTTCTTTTAAAATGTACCATAACGTTTCAGATAAATATTCATATACTTTTAAAACCTCAGATATATTTACGTACGACTATAAATATACTATTGTCTCCCTATTTCCAAATTGTACTTTATAATCACAAAAAGACACATTTAATATCATATTCGTAGATTGAATTATGAAAGGCTTTTCTTTTAATTAAAATGTATGTCTTTTCATTATATTTCATAATTTGTGACGGGTCAAACATTTTATGTTTTTCATTCGATTTGAATGAATTCTTAGTTTTAAAAAGGCTGTGTATGTTTATTATGTAAAAGGGCTCCTAATAGATTTTTCTTTTCGGGAAGTTTTCATAAATTAAATGAGAATTTATTTGCTATAAAATTTCTCTATACCTAATACAATTTGAAAAAGTTGAATTTACGTCGCACAGTGGCATCACAACGTGCTATTGGTGATCAATCACAAATGGAAAGATCCGAAAACGACTAATCTAATGGAAATTGTTTTAATTAATTATATTTTGTTTACATATACGTTCGTCGCATTCAGATTGTAATCAGCTACGAAACATTTGAAAGGGTGATTTTCATTACGGAAACATTAAATACTTTTTTCCAAAATCTTACTCGTATAGCATATTACTTATTGCATAATTTCTTATATTTTTTTGTATTACTTACACATAGCAGTAATGACAAAAGTAGTCTTGTATTTAAGCTTACTTTTAAAACAGTCGATCATTTACTGTACATAAACTAGCCGTGAACAGTTTTCATTGGGTAAGGAAAACCATCGGAACACAAAAGTCAATCTGTACTCTTGCCGGCTGACTTACTATACTTACATGCATCATCTACTTGATGACTTTCATTATAGGTAAATCGTCGGTACGGAAACAGATTGCAACTCTCAACCCAGTAATAGGCAATATAACAGTTGCATATAAATTGTTCACGCCGGTCTGGTAGACTGTGTGGTTAGCGTTGAACGGGGCTGCAGATCCATTTAATCGACTTTGTGTTTGAATCCCGGTTGTTAGGAATTCAGTTTAAGGAATACTCAAATGTGCACTAATTTAAGGAACTTTTTGTTTTTCAGTTTGCGACTAATCCTCCAAGTTATTTCACCGAGATATCTCGAACAAAAATATCTCACCACTTTGGCTCAAATGGAAAAATATATCTTTATCACTATATACCCTGGTTTTTTTTTTTATGATGATGAAATCAATGTCTGATCAATTTTACAATTATATTCTAATGACGGGACTTCCACCACCAGGTTTTGATATAAATAACACTTCATTCATATATATATATACAGTCCAGTCACATTAATGTGACCACCTGTCAAAAGCCAGAATAACCACCTTTGGCAGAGCGGACCGCTGCAGGAAGAGAATCAATTAGGTTTCTGAAGGTGTTCACTGGGATGTTGAGCCATGCTGACTCCAGTGCCGTGACCAGATGCGCAAGATTACCTCCCTCCTCCAGCCTGGATCCTTCCGGCACTTGTTGCAGTGTGTTTGCTTTCAGACTTTTCACGCCGTATACGCCAACGTCCATCTGTCCGATGGAGCATAAAACGTGAATCATCGGAAAAATCCACCTGTCGCCACTCTGTGGACGTCCAGTTGCGGTACTGGCGTGCAATTTCCAGCCTTCGTCGCCGATGAATAGCAGTCAGCATAGGTGCATTAACCAGGCGTCTGCTGCGGAGGCTCATGCGCAACAACGTTCGCTGAACCGTTGTTGAGGATATATATATATATAATTTCATTTTTGAAATTATATTGCTTACCATGGTGTCTGCAGCTTCAGTGCGCTTACATGGTTGGTTTTAACTTCCGTTTTCACTTTACCTGCTGTTTAGTTCTTTGCTTATTTTCCCTTTTTCTTTTCCTGTTTAGTTATTTCTCATATATGCTATTTTTACGCTATTCTAGTTTTTTGGAATCTAATGCAATAATTCATTCGTTTCCGTCAGTAAACGTGATCAGCCGATGCAGGTGATTGTAACATCCTAAGTACCACAGTGCTATAAAAGGCTGCACGCGAGTCAGTATACATTGGTAGTTTAGTGTGAGTTAATATTATTTTGTGGTAAGTTTTTTATAGAACCGATGGGGATAAAGCAATAGGATAAACATCTCAAAACAAAAAATATATCAAGATTTTAAAGGTTAATAATAGGGAGATTGCTGGTCAATTCAATAACAGATCTCGGTTTCATTAACCTTCGTGTAGCAAGCGAAAAACCAAAAGCCATGCCAGAAACACATTCCGAGGAGTCACCTAATAAACGTTATTATGAAATTACAATTCAGTTTTCTGAACATTTTTATTTAAATAATATCCATTAATTCATCAAATATTTATACCTGCACTTAAACGTTACGGTTTCACAAAATATTCTCTTCGAAGATCATCTGTAAACAACAATAACTTAGCATACCACAAAAAATTAAATGCGTCGATTTTAGAAACATCCAAACATCATTTGTATTAGTCTCATGTTACTTTAGGGACTTACACTCACAAGAACAATTCATCAATTAGTTTCGTAGTAAATCTTAATTTTCCATTTTTAATCCCCCTCTAATGTCGACTAATCCATCTTCTCTCTACTAATATATCAGATTTATAAGTTAAGGGAGAGTCCAATACTTCTAAAAGGACGTATTCCGTTTTCTTAGTAACCAGACGAAAGCAAGATCTCATTTCGAGTACACGCAAACGCAAATTAAATTAGTGTGCAGCCGTAACTTGCGTGATGAAGCTATGCACAGTACGAAATTCAATCTCCCTGTCCTTATAAATATATTCGATCAAGTCCAGTACTTATGGGTAAGAGTAGGATGCTTTAATGCTAAAAACACTAGAAACACAGAACACGGTCTCCATAAGATAATGCTGGGAATCAATAAAAGGCCGGTGAGTTTCAAGTTGACAGATATTGAATAACTACAACACTCCCGTCCTAATGGTTTTCATCGCTTGCACGTGTTATGTAGTTCTCAAATATTAGTAGTTCCAGCGGACAAATGTTATTCTCTTCCAATTATTTTGTTTAAATGAAACTAGGTTCTAATGTTTTTATAATGATATCGGAAGAGCGTTCCAGAATTTCTATCATTTATAGACTCGGAAGAAAAATATCTATTAGAGGGATTTTCAGTGTAAAATAATAAACCAGGCGGAAAAACGAAGATTTTCTCCTTCCTGTTACTTTGCGGAGATCCTACGGCAGTTGCATTAAAAGTCTTCAGCAACTCGAATAAAATAGAAATGTTGCTTTTAAGGGTTGGTAATAAAGAACTTTTTGAATGTATTTTTGTCAGTATACGTGAGGGATTTTCAGTGTGAACAAACAAACCAGATGGAGGACGGGGATTTTGCTTCCTGTAACTCAATAGCTCTTACATGATAAATATTAGGGTTACCTTAAATAAGGTTTATCATCATTTCGGCGACGTTTGGTACTTGATCTAATTGGTGTTGACAAATGAACTATCATACATTAATTCTGGATTCACATTCTTCTAAATTTTTACAGGCAGCATGCCGCAATTGTATTCGAAGAAAGACGCCGAGTGGCATAACGTTGAGAAGGCATACAAGTAATATAATACGTAATAATATAGTAAGTATAATAAACAATAAGGCCGCGGAAACACGATTATCATAAGCATTAAAATTCACAGAAAATGTCTCTTATTCAAATGTTAACCTCATGGGATAGACACATTAGCATTGCTACCATCGATTCATTAGTCCTTGTTTACTGTCCTGCAAAAGAGTACTTGATTATCTGTTGTCAAGTAGATTACTTTAGCTTATGGCTGATAACGACAGAGAAAGGAGCCGATTCGGATGTGCGTGAATTTATTTATTCATAAAATCAAGTTGTGTTTTTTAAATCTTTAAATATTGACAGTCCTTTTCTCTCGTGTTTGGCGTAAGCTTATCATAGCTAGCATGGCTAACCTATGACATACTTTCACTGATTGGGTGACCTGCCAGTATAAAGACGAAACAGAAGAAAAAAGTTTGAACAGTAATTTTTTACCAGAATGTATGAATTGTTTTATCGAGTAGCCCAACTTTGGCATTAAAGGAAATAGGATATACTGTTGAGGCTGTATACTCTTTACGGAAGTCAGGTGACTTGATGCTCGAGCTGTATAAAACTCTCCCGCAAATATCTTCGCCAATGAAAAGACTTGTTATAGTGCTACTTACTTGTTCGGATCATCATACGATTTTAAGCATGTTTCAGCAATAAGCTTTAGAAGTCAGGTCATAAAATGTTTTGGTTTAGACGTTTTTCATGTAATTGAAACACAATAATAATGCCTTGTAGCTTTCAGTATTAAGCTTCACCGTACTTCGTGTGTAAATTCTTACTGACATTTACATTATTGTAATGTGGTTATACCAGCGTGAGTTTTTAATTATCTTACGTATTAAATCAGATTGAAATGGGACTTGTTTTAACCTTACGTTTTTTAATTCCACTCCGCGTGTGAATTTGCAGATTGTTTTAAAACTAAATGTCTTCAGTACAGACGAAACAAAGTCTCTCGCTTGCAATTTTTTCAAAACACAGATGATCAATTTTACAGCGTTTTTAAAAAAGAAAATCATTGTTTCAGTAAGTTTTTGAGTCAGCCAAATTGCATAATAGATTAAAGTCGTGAAGTAAACAAACTCAATCTTTTGTCACTTAGAATATTTCACAACTGTGATTTATTCCAATGTCAGCAAAGTTTTATTTAAAAGTCGATTTTCTCTAACTGGCAAGTATTTTTAAATCGATTCTTTCGATCGATTTTAATCGATTCTTTGTAGCACTTTTTTGTCAATTCATAGATCCCATCTCTAAATGGATGTTGTACCTATTTAAAAAGATAGACGTTGCTTCGTGACTATTGAATGAAGATTTCAATACCATTTATAATAAAATTTGATATTTACGAACAAAGTACGTTTTTCTGATTAGCCTTGTAATAGAAACCTATGTCTCTCTCACAATTTAAAAATATCTCTGAATTACGACCTATGGTAACAAGTCTTATTTTAAAGTTAACTGTTTAGTTTTAAAAACATTGTTCACTTTATCCTCAATTTAAAGTAAGACAGTACCGAAGAACACCAGTCATATCTTTTTATTTATTTCGTTCGCTCGAATCCGCTGCTCAGGAAATCAAAATGAATGAATCTGATCTCTCTAACCACGAAGGTCAAATACCTCGCTGCGGCCAAATTCGTACTGGAGAAAATATAAAAGTTGCATTTTAAAAGTTATTTATTTAAAGAAAATCATATTTTTAGGTATCGACCAATTGTAAAATTTTCCGCAGATTACAAATTCGTTGATAGTTTTAATCTATCTTTAACGATCTAGGAGATATAAAAAAGACCTGTATAACTCCAGTTAAGGCCCGGTGCACACATCCGGGTTTTTTAATGTGCGAAGCCACTGCGGCACCGAAACCCAACTATGCACACATTACCGTGACGCATTAAATGACACGTCATTTGAGATACATATTCTATCGAAGAAAACGTGTATTTTTCGCTTAAGGTGTAAAAAAATGTATATTTTGAAACAAAATAGACGTTACTGGATCAACCATTTATTAATTATTATTTATATTCCATTTATTTATGAAAAAGGTACTTCAGAATGGAGATTCATGTGCGGCGACCGTGCGGCGCCGTGGGGAACTGTGGTTCAAATTGCACGCAAGTTGGACGTGTGTCGCCCCTGCGACGCTGAAGGCATGTATGCACTGCTCCATTGGACCTAATGTATCTCAGACCGCACTTGCGTTGCGGCAGCGGCGCCGCACGTTGAAAAGCCCAATGTGTAAACCGGGCCTAAAACTGGGTGGGTTTTTTTTTGTTCGTCCGCTGAAATCGCTGTTCGGAAAATGAAACGGTAGAAAAAATTTAGAATCTGTGAATTCTTTACACTGTTGCCATTCTAAGGAAAACAGTAACATCACAAATGCCAATAACTTAATTTAAAAAGTTCTAGATTAAATTTTTAAATTTGGGCGCGATAGGAAATTGCCTTTGTGCCAAATTTCGTTATTGTGAGTGCCGTAGATTCTTCAGGACAAACAGACACTTCCTTTTATAACAGTAGAGATAAGTTTAAATTTAAGGTAACAGAATTTCTTTTAAGGGGATTTTCTTTCAATTCTGGTCATTTTAAACTACGGAATTATGCATCTTACCTAAACATGTTTCGTTCTGTATATTTTATTTACTTTTATGAAACAGAATTCTACAAACCCTTAACTATTCAATCAAAGATTTTAAAAGAAATCTGGTCGAATTATATCTATACCGGCAAGAAATTACTCATGTCTGCTATTTTGCAGGAAATAAACAAATCTTTAAAATTTAACTCCTAAATAATATATCTGCAATAGGTAATATACTGGAGCATATAGATACCAATAGAAACAAAATTCTGTTCATTAAAAAAATTCAGAATTCTGAAAATAAATATATGTACTAACGTGACAAAGTTTGAATTCCTGAATATATTCTAAAATACAGTTCAACAAAAGATTTTTGAAGAATATTGACAAGGAAGACAGTGATTTATTTTCAAAAAGAATGGATATTTATAATACTTTAAAGTGCTCAAATATGACCACAACATCTCGTTGTCAACTCAAATATGCAAACACTGATTTCTAAATCAAACTAAAAAATTAATTCTGACATTGCCGGATATTAAGAAGCAAAATTAGCTTTTATGATCAATGAGTTTTTCGTGTTCCATTCCAAAACATAAGTTATGTAAAAATAAATATTTAAATATTTTTTTTTTATTAATCAAATATTTATAAATTATTTACATCATGGAAAGAAATAAAAGGTATGTTCATCAGTTTATACTTAAATATTACGATTTAATTTGTTTTGGAAAAAATCTTTTTTTAGCAATACTGATAAAACAATCTTATTGAAAAACTTGATTTTCGATCAAGACTGATAAAGCAATATGAGCTGCGTACAGTAATCGTTTTCTATGCAATGTTATTTCTATGGCGATTTTGAACTGTTTTTGTCCCCTTATGCACACCAAGGACAGTTAGTATGGGGTTAAAGGTTAGCCTACGATACCCGCAGGGTTCCAAACACTACAAGTGTAACAAATTTGTAGATTGGTCAAACGGTGTAGATTTTGTAGAGAACAGACAGAAAAAAAGACTGACGCCAACTGATATACTACATAGATATTTGATAATGATAGACCTCTTTAGCCATAGACTATTTTAAATGCAACAGAAAATGTTTGCAATGATTCATTATGTGTCTCTTCTTCATGCTTATCATTGGATAAAGAATTTCGCTTCAGAATACCGACAGTATATTGTATGGGTTAAAACTCAAAGCATGTTTTCAAATGTAAGAGAGAATAATCGCATTTTTTTTATTCTTCACATTTCGGAAGTACAAAACTGTTTATAATGCATTCCTCCACGTAAAATACCAATGTGTTTACTTTATGTATTTCAAAAAATATTTTTAAATTGTACATCGCAATTTTTAGTTTTTACATTGAATTTTTAGAAGTGTTTATTTATTTCCAAATTACTATTTTCCATAAGAATAGTATCGCTAGAAAAGGCCATGTACATGTAGTAAAATTCATTGTCTAACGAATTTATGAATACATCGAATGCATAAGCCTGATTTTTACTTAAGGATCCCTCATATTCTATATCCATATCAACTTTTATTAATGAGTATTTACTTGTAATCTAAAGAAAATCTTTTCCTTCAGACTTGCTGTAGGTTCAGGTATCGTGAAAATGAAATTACTGTATGGTCTTGTTTCCATTTTGAAGCTAGTATTTTCTCCATAAGGGTAGGATCATTAGGAAACAAACCATTTTACGCTGATATGTAATAAAGAGTTCACTAGCTATTCAACCAATTCATGCATCGAATGTATGAGCTTAGATTTAGTCAAAGATCCTTCGTATCCTATGTCCGTATCCTATTTCCGTATCGACATTCATAAGTAAGATTCTACTTTGTAATATAAAAAAAGTCTTTCGTAAAAACTGCTGCAGATTCAAGAAATCTGAACTGAAATTACAGTTGACTCAATATATCAGGCAAAAGTTCTATGATTAAGTCGAAAGAACTTTGTCGAACTTTCGATGTAACATATTCACAGAACTGAACGATAATAACTACTATGTTGGACTGAAAAGACTATAGATCTTTGCTCTTTGAAATAAAGAAAAGAAGGGTTAAACTCGTCTTCCGTGCCTATTGAAGAAGGACATTACAATATAAAAGAGAAGGAACGATTTAAATTTCTTCCGACTCTAAAAGGAATAAAAAGACATTTCCTTCATTTCTTTTTACTTTTAAATAGTAGTGTAATGGTAGATTCTGAAAATCCTTCATACAAAAAGAATCGGATTCTTTTCACTAGCTTTTAGCTGATGTTACACATTCTATCTGTGGTTTCTTTTGTTAGAAATTAGCTTTTTTGATGTGACAAAGCACATTTATTTTGAAGCAAAATACTTCAGCAATTGTCATGAGAAATAAAATCTCTTGGACTTCCTCCAGCTTCCGCTAAGTGATTGAAATAGAGAACTCTCAATAATGATAAAATACAGATATTGGTACTGTCATGAGAAATGAATTATAAATATTTTCGTATTAAAATAAAAGCTTCCGTAACGTTGCGCGACAACAGGTAAATTGGAACTTCAAGTTTCAAGAACTTATAGATATCAAACAAAATCTTTAATCTTTTAATTCATCTCTAATGAGGTACATTATTTGCTTTTACGTGTAGGTTCGAAAATAAAAAACCTTTCACGTTTTAATGTAAACGACACAGTCAGACCTTTCAAAAAAATTCTATACATTTCCTGGAATAATAAATTTTACCGAAATACTTATTTTCTTAAGCCAGAAAAAATGTACTGTCACTGTCATCAATTTGTAGCATACTTTTTATTGCATAATCTTATCAATTCAAAATAAAATAAATAGAAAGGAGAAGCAATAAAAAATGTATTACGTTAGCTAAAAAAGTTTGTTATTTTAATAAGTATTTTTTTTTTCAAACCACGTGCACTAAGCATACAACTTACTCTCTGAAGATTCGCTAAATTAGTTATTAAAACATTTCAGCACTAAAAGTCAACGCTCGTTAACAAGGATGAATATTAAATTACTTATTCAGAGCTTAGCAAATTCATTCTTAATCTCTGTAAAAAATAATAATTGCTGAAGAAAAGGCTAAAAACTTTGAAAATAATAACGAGACTAATGACTTTTTTTATTTGCTAACAGACTTACGAATTTTTTTAATAAATTACTGCATATATGGTGTTGAATGTTATTTTGGAAAAGAAAACGATGACTGGGGGATGGATTCGTGCGCTGTGGTTAAGGGTGAAACTATGTATGCCCTGTCTAATGTCAATGATAAGATCGTGAATAAAATATACAATAGGTGATGATGTTTTTATATAGCTCATGTTTTTTTTTTAATTCCCCTTCTAGACCACTCATTGATTACCATACTAAACTCAATGTCCAAATACCTTAACAACAGATGTATTTAAAACAAAACCTTTATTCTACTCCACGCGAATAGTAAAATGAATTTGAGCTTGTTATTCGTCTAGGTAATTTACTATGTAGCATTTCTATCACAAAGATAATTTTTTTTACAAATTGGAATCTGACATTAGAAATATTTCGAACTCATTTTTAGTTTATACTCATACAATAACGCCTACTCTTCTATATGAATCTCAAGATGTATAAATATTGTATTTAAGGGTATAGTTTTAAGCTTATTCATAAGTCCTTAAAGTACTACTTCATTAGCATTTCAATTTGTACTTATGAATAAATTGATCAATTACAAATACAAATATTGACGACCAGCTACAGGCTCAAGCCCAACAAGGCTGGTCCTTTGTTAATGAATTCCCCAATTCCCACTGACTATGTTCATAGCTTTCCTTAAATTATTTTTGTGACCACAAACATTTGCTCATAAATAGGAAAACAAGTCATATTAAACATACGCATCTCCAAGAAAACATTCTACTTTATTTCTAAGTATAAAAGTACGAAGAAGTCCGTTTGGATTTTTGAAAAATAAACACATGCTTAGGCATTTTAAATATCGATGTATAGTATTAATAACATTTTTTTGCTAACTCCTGAGAAAAACGTGTATTTCCTTTTCTACACTATTTTATCTTGGACTTAATTCATTACTCGTACTAAAATCATTTTTATATTATTAGACATTAGCTTTTGTGTACTAAGCCTTTCGCCGTAAAGTTTCAAGTTCGAAATCTTTTTGAAAAGCTCGATGGCTTTACTGCTACAACAAACGCTTTGCATATGGATTACTTCTGCTTTTGACTTGTTTTAAGTTCACTTATCGATAATGTATTCTGCTGAATTCGACCAATCAGTCTGGTGCTGACTTCGAGAAAAAAAGGTTCCTGGTACGAATCCAGGGCAGTGTTTGTCCATCTTGATTTAATGTGTGGCATTTTTATCAACGGATTGAGCCTCGAGTTCATGGTATAGCCAATTGGTTCACCTTTCCACCCTTGTTGTGACATGATGACAATTTTTCAATTGACCGGACATTGTGAGGAGAGGTCATTTCATATCTGAACGAACATTTTCTAAGAATTATGAATGCCACTTTAAAGATCGTTTAAAGAAAATTTTATTCCTAATTGCCAAAGAAGTCTCTTATAAAGTAATCCGACTTGTCTTTCTTAATGTTAAAGATAAAGTTTGAGTATACCAATAAATTTTTAACTTGTGTTTCACAGTGACAAATCTCCCATTACTCGTAGTCAAATCAGTAGGATTTATTTTGGTTTTTTCGTAATCTTGAAAAGAAATCCTACCATGATTTTTAGTTTATTCTGAATTAATATTGCCAAATAATGCATTCATCTATGGTTCATATTTTTTTACGTTTATTGCCTCTTATCACAACGAACGTACTAATGAAATATTGGAAAATATCATTAATTTTTATTTTTCTTTACTAAAGTATATCTCGTTTTCTCAGAATATAAAGAATAAAACATTTCTTTTATTTTTCTGATTCTTTATAGTTTGTTATACAAACGCATAAGTACCAGTTACTACAAAAAGGAAGTACAATGCATAAAATATATGGGATTATATATAACAGGATACTACAATTTTTTATAATAGTTGCTATCATAAAATCTCATAAGCTCTCTCTCTCTCTCTCTCTCAATTCACTCTCTATACCACTCTTTCAATCACTCACTCTCTCTCTCAATCACTCTTCAATCACTCTTTTAGTCACTCTCTCAATTACTCTATCTCAATCACTCTCACAAGTACTCTACCTCAATCACTGTTTCAATCACTTTCTCAATCACACTCTCTCAATCACTCTTTCAATCACTCTTTCAATCACTCTTTCAATCACTCTCTCAATCACTCTCTCAATCACTCTCTATCTCTCTCAATCACTCTCTATCTCTCTCAATCACTCTATCTCTCTCAATCACTCTCTATCTCTCTCAATCACTCTCTATCTCTCTCTCTCAATCACCATCCCTCTTTCTATCCCTATCTCTACATCGTTTAACTGCATTAATTAAAAATATTTTGTCACTGGAACAACGTGCGTATATATTCCTTTATAGATTAAATTATCATAGCTTCTCAAAATGTAAGTAAAAAGTAATTACACTGCATCACCAAGAACAAATCAATACATTGCAGAGCTTAATACTTTTTACATCAATTTTCAAATAGAATTATTCTGTATGTGGTTTCATTAGTGGAGAGCATTGTGTTATTAGAAACTCTCGAAACAATCTAATATAAACCTTGTTATCTAAACCGTCTCATCAACAACACCAAATTTCTAGATTTGCTAGCATTAGGCTTAACTACTAAACTTTCACTCGAATGATGAGTTTCGTAGCAGTTAAAATTCAAATGCAAGTTCCTATCATCAGTCTGAGCTATGAGAAAATTCGTTAAATACATTCCCTCCACATGACAGTCTTTTACTTTTCTAACTACCGACAAAGTCTCGTCAATTTTAAACTACTTTCAAAAGAAGGCTAACACGTCGTTTCGATTGAAGTTGTTTGGTTTGAGTTCCCCAAAACCAACAGCGATTTTATCGCATTTTTATGAGGGTACTCTGCTCTTTGCTACATTTATTTGAAACATGTTTTGTTACATGTTGCTAGAAGGTTACTGTCGGGTTCAATTTGAACTGTCAGTTTGTAACAAAAAGTAGATTTTCATTACAGATTAGTAATCTAAAGTTGATGGCTGGGTATAAATTTATAACACCATCATCTAGAGACATATTGTGCCAAACTCAAGATATTTAGATATAGTTTATCAAATAATTTATTGTAAATAAATTTAACTGTGCAAAATAAGTTTAAGGAAACTGCCATAATAAAATTCATTTAATTGGACCAAAACCTTTTCCTGCTATGAGTAAGTCATGTTCCTATATATTAAAGTATATCCAAATACCACATAACAGACTCTTGTGTACCATAAAAATTCTATCCAATATATTATCATTTGAATGAACTTTATTCTAAATTTTTAAAAAAATTTACTCTCCGATTTCTGTAAAATTGTCTGTAAGGGAATTTTTACTCATTGATAAATATAAAACACGAAATTTTCTATATGCTATTTATACATGGTAATATAGAGACAATTATACTATGAATAAGGCAAAAATACTCTCTTTTCTTTTGTGGACAGTTTAACTTTGCTTTTGTGGACAGTTTAGCTTTTATTTGTGGACAGTTTTAAAATATTGAGTATATATATTAAATTATCGTAAAGTTGGAATAAAAAAGAGGAGTATGATGGTACTGAATTAAGACTAACATACAACATTGGACATGAACCAAAGACATGGCATATTTTTAATTCTACGCTTACCTTCCAATAAAGACTATTTTTCAATAAAGTATATTTCCCTGTGGTCTTATTGACACATGATATTCGATTTGTGTGCTTAACCTCAAGCATCCGCATGCAAATTGTCAGACAATAGACATTAGAGTGGGCCTAAAAAATCAAATTTCACCATAATAAATTCTAATAGTGAAAAAGGATTCATATCATATTTACTGTGACCTTATGATTTTAAAATAAAATATTTACAAAAAAGACACATAGTTTCTGTGTACATAAAGAAAAGAAAATGTTTCAGGTCTAGCAAAATTCCAAAATTATAGCGGTTTATTCACTATTAAAGAAGTCATGTTTTTTTAAATTTTCAAGCACTACATACTCATTCAAACAATCAGAAATTATTTTGATTTTCTTGTATATTTTATTATAATTGTTTTCACTTGCCTGAATTCATTTCATTGGAACTTTTTTCCGTGGTTCATTACCGCGTTGCCCTTAGAGCTATATATAGCATTTCTTAGTTGGATTAACTCAGACAGTGTAACGCTGCTTCATGCAAATATGAGACCAACTTCGTGTTATTAGATCTTTTCAATGTTGAAATTTTTAATTCCCAATGAATTTCGAATTTAAAATTCTCATGAAGAGCCGTTTTCACTCAAAAATAATATTGATTAATGAGTTTTTTGAGCTTTGAACCAGTATAGGATGTTGTGACTAGTGCGACGATCTCATCTCATGTAATCTACATCTAGAAAGCAACTCATCCAATTATACCTTCCCTTCCACTCTTTGAGCAAAGTAATCACAAGTATAGCATGAATACGCGTCCCCTGAATCAAGCCTCTTTCATCAACATCATAGCTCTTTGCTAAAAAAACCGGTGAGAACCGCATCGGGCTATTCGCAGAGAAGAGAAAAATAAGAGCCAAAGAGGATTGGGAAAGAGGAGCTTTTGTGGTCTGCGTTGTGTGATTTGTGATTCACTGTCACGTAGGACGTCTCATTCAATGGTGACTTCTCCAGGTTTTGTTTCGCTTTCTATCGAAACTAATATCGAATTTAGATCGATCGGATCTATCTCTCTAAAGATTTCTGTAACTCGTACACACTAGTTTTATATTGAGAAAGAAATACTTCCCTCAGAATGAAAACTTTTTCACGAAATAATCGTGTTTAAGTTAGCTATTTTTCTTTCGTTATGATGCTACAGCGAAATTTTCAGAAGTAAATGTGCATTAGACACTTGAGTTTTTGTTCTTTAGTATGAACCAGCCACTTCGTAGCTAGACAGGCGTCGCCCGTGCCATTTGCTTTTGTGAGGTTATTGGTTTGCTTCTTAAACCAAATGGGAATTCATAGCCTATTGGATAACAGCCATAACGGCGTTGCACGTGGAGTTGGTTTGCTTCTTGAACCAAATGGGAATTCGTAGCATATTGGATAACAGAAATCACGGATTCACCTTTGGTTTACGAATTTGGAAGCCTATAGGATAACAGCCATAACGTAGTTCCCCGTAACGTGGGGGCCCTATTGCCCGTGGTGTTGGTTTGCTTCTCAAACCAAAATATATAAATATTTAATTGATAAATTATTTATTAAAAGAAAATCAAACGTATCTGGTGTAAAATTTTCAGCAGATTTCAAATCCGTTAAAATTGTTATTCTATCTTTAACGATCGCTGAGATAGATAAAAGCATTGAAGAACGCCAGTGAAAACTTTAATAATTTCTTTTGTTTCACTCGAATCCGTTTCTCAGGAAATCAAAATGAATGAATCTCCAATGAAACAAAGGTCATTCGAATCTTTTTGCTTCCTTTCAAGATGGAAGGTGAAAAAAAATGGCATGGTTCTAAAGGCTGACGTCAATAGTGACGTGAGGGGAAAAATCTAAATTTTTCTTTAAGCTTCTTTATTTCCCGAAAGAAGAAAGAACGGTGAATAAATTCATTTTAAAATGTTCTAGATTAAATTTTAAAATTCGCAGAGACCCAAAAATTGCAAAACATTCGGACTAAATGTGTGCCAAATACCATTGCTGTAAGTGCCATAGATTCGTCAGGACTTTTCGGGCAAGAAACAAACAAACACTATCTTTTATAATAGTAGAGATGAAAATACATGAATATGATAATATATATTAAACTGCTGAAGAATTTTTTTCATGTGTTGAAAATTATATTTTGGAACTGACAGTAGGGAATATAAATGTACTCTGAAAGCCTCCATGCCGACCAACTGATGTAGTGGTTAAGGTGTTAGCCTCCAGGTCGGAAAGTTCCTGGTTCGAATCCGGGTAAGCGCATGGATATTTGTAAGTCCGAAATGTCCTCACGTTGAGTTGCTGTGGAAGTTTGGAGAGTGGGGTGCCAGCTCAGGTATTACCTCGTCATCTGACCGTGGTTCAAAATTACGTGGTATTGTACTCGATTCTTTCCCTTAGAAGATTGATCCGGGACCATCGTCAATAGCCGTTGTGTTGCTCTAGTACGACATTAATTAAAAGAAGTACCTAATAATACAGGGATTAAAACAATCCGGGTAAGCGCATGGATATTTGTAAGTCCGAAATGTCCTCACGTTGAGTTGCTGTGGAAGTTTGGAGAGTGGGGTGCCAGCTCAGGTATTACCTCGTCATCTGACAGTGGTTCAAAATTACGTGGTATTGTACTCGATTCTTTCCCTTAGAAGATTGATCCGGGACCATCGTCAATAGCCGTTGTGTTGCTCTAGTACGACATTAATTAAAAGAAGTACCTAATAATACAGGGATTAAAACAAAAATGGGATTCCATGGTGTTCATGATAATAATATCCTGAAACACTTTACTTTCAATTACTTTATGTAGGCTCTAGATAAACTTAAGCAATTTACAGTGTCCCATGCGATGCATATACGATGATTCCTTTCTGATATGGACGACAGCGGAAAATTAATTGGCAAATAGCTTTATGAATAAGCGTATCTCAGAGCCCTTACAACTGATTACTTCTCTTACTTATTACGAAATTTGAGTACGTGAAAAGATGCTTCAGTACACTATCTCTGATAAAACTCCTGACACTCATAGCTGTTGCCAGATAAAAACATCCCAGAGACGCCCTCAAATTCGAGGGTTGCAGAAATCAGCAAACTGTGACATCTAAACTGGAAAGTGGACATTAAAAATCAATTTCATGTGATTATTGCTTAATGACTCTCCAGGTATAAAACGGAAATGTTACACGGAACATGCCTCTCAAGGTCACTTTCTTGCTTGTGTGGGTATAGCCAGAGAGGAAGTGTATTTTAATCCTTTGATCCTCTTGGACTTTTTGAGCGAACATGAATTCATGGACCATGTCTAGTTTATCAAGATCACGTACATGAATTCACGCACCTCCGTTCATCCAAGTCTGTTGGTCTATCTTGTCCTTATTTGTATTTCAGATTCAAAGTATTTCAAATATAATTTCACTTTATTATTTGAAAGATTATTGTATAATCTTGCAAATTATAATCGGTCCAATCAGTTAATTAAAAGACCATAAAAAAGGCCCCCAATCGCGCATGTATATTAAAATATCAAACCACAGAAAGTAACCACTGGGCAATAAAAGCTAGGATCAAACACAATACTCATCACTCAGTCAAGTAGACTTTTTAGACTACTAGAGAATCCCCTGGATATGCTAATCTACCTTCTACATATGAAGTTTTCCTTATTTTTAATAGTAATTTAATGCTGATGACACTATGGGAGACATTTTTTTTTGTTATGTTTTACATGTTGTATAACAATAGCGGTGACATTTCAGCTAACACAAATTCAATTTTATTTCAGCATATTTAAACTGAAAAATATTGTAATTTAAATGCTGATGACACTATGGCGGACATGTTTTGGGTTATGTTTTTCATGTTATATAACAATAGCGGTAACATTTCAGTTAACACAAATTCAAATTTATTTCAGCATATTTAGACTGAAAAAATAATACATACCATATTGGCATTTCTACAAATTCAGGAATATTTTGAATATAGAGGAACAAATTTTCCTGGTAGAGACTGTTCAAGAGAACTATGATTCAAATTTTTCACTAGGACACCTAAATAAAGCTCTTCCATAAATATCTGGACAAATTCACTGCAATGGTAAATCTTATGTAACTTTTTTCGAGAACGCATTTCCACTCCACTAAATTTAACACTTCAGCACTCTCGTTCGATTTTCCTGTCCACCTTATCTCATTTACACAAGCAGATCTACGCAAATTTGATTTTCTGCTTACTGAAGTGAAAATCATTTCGATCTTTCTAGATACCTGACGAAATTTTTTTTTCTCTCGAGTTTCTGGAATAAATAAGTATTGATATCTTTTTTAATTTTCGAACCTCAGATTTAATAAACTTGAACTCCGAACCACTGCACTGACATGGTCTACATCTTCCTGAAAATAAATGTAAACTGCAGTTTTGAATTCAATTTCTTATGTACGGACTTATATGTTGTGTGAGTAAGCAATGAAAAGCGATTCTAGTCTTTTAAGACCCATCATGTCATTCAAATAGATCGTCACCAATTGTTGTTTCTCCATTTCGTGACTCAAATTCAATTGCAACTATTTTAAGTCAAGTAGACAAGTCATCTAAGGCAATCTGAATTTAATAATTAGTAGAGAAACTTTTTATTGCAGTAAAACTTGGAAAAGTTGCAATTTTCATTCCCTAAGGTTGCATTTATGGAAATAAAGATACACTAAAATCTAAAATAAATTATTTGTAAAAAATGAAAAAAAATTGACAATTTTAGTTGTGTACAACAGTACAATACATCATTAAGTACAGAAAAACGTTGATGTTGTTGAATGGTCGATTCTTGGCCAGTTATTTCTTTAACATTAAAAAAATTTACTCAACAGACTGATGTTGCCTGACATTGTTGCAGTAGCAAATACTAACTCGGGGGGAAAATCCTCTTGGGAAAGTGTAGCAATTGCGGATAATGCACATTGAGTGAGTTTCCAGTTGGAGTCATATATGCTATATTGGATAGCAGAAGCGCAAAATTCTTTCACTCAACATTCAGAGATTTTAAAACGTCATCTACAAGGCGAACTACATATTGATGATAGACACCCACCTCGCAAACTCTGCAGTCGATTGCGCAAGTTTCCTCTGGATTACCAAGAGTGCCAACCAATGTGTTAAGTTACCTCTTGTCATTTATTTCACTTTCGTCTGTTAAGACGAACACTTTCTTCCCATGAACTTCTTGTTTGACCGGCAATACTTTGGCGTTCGCAAGAACAGACACTAAATCGAAGAGTTGTTTAAGAGGACAAAAAATCAAATAGTAATTTCATATTAATAAATTTTAAGCTAAATTTAAAAAAATTGCAGGTAGATTGCACATATGCAAAAAGTTGCATTTATGTTGCGGTTATTACTCACTTAAAATCCACCACGTTGGAGGAATATTGATTTTAGTACTTTACATGCAGTGTAGAACGTGTAAAAAAAAAAGTTGCATTTGTTGCAAAATGTTGCTCTAATAATTAGAGATTAAAATATAATCAATAACCTTATTACTCTTTAACGCGTTCATCAAAATTCATTCACCTTCATCAAAACCCCTTCACTTTCATCAAAACGATTCGCTTTCAAAAGATGTAAAAGTAATAAAATGAAAGGAAGCTGATGCCAAAAAACTGTTTTAGGAATAAGTAATAAAATCAATGACGAATGGGTGTAACTTAACAACAATCAAATGCATAAATGATTTCAGGAACACAAAAATTAGCGAAACATAATTCACGCTCAGTTTTATAAAGTTGGTAGTCCGGCTAAATATTCATTATTTGATTAATTGTTATTTAAACTTACCTATGAATTGTATGTATTTAAGAATATAAACAAACGCAACGGAAACGGATATTTTCCATTCTTGAGGTTTCATGAATGATTAAAAGTGGAAAACACGTAGCTGTCTGAACACTTTCTGATCCAACGATCCTGAATTCTTTCAGATATATGACATGACTTTAAACAGTTTCAAAGTTTGTTTAACTGAAATGTATCATACAGAGAATAATACAACAGCGACAATATTAAAACAACAGCAAAATCATTGTCTAGTTACACTTTTCTTCCTTTAAGAGAATTAGTACGGGTCCTCATTTACTCTGTTGTTGTTGTTTCTTATGCCTACACTGGCAGACCAGAGGAGTGCCAGGCCCGTCGAAGACGGCAAGAGGCGAGAGGGTGCGCCTTCCATGTTATTGAGCCCCATTGGGAGGAAGTCCGACTTTGCTCGACATACATGACACATCCGTTTTACAGGAAGGTCCCTTTCATACATCCATTCACTCACACATATCGTAATTTAGATCCCAATCAGAGGCCGATAACCCCCTGATCAGGTACCCCCAGAGGTATTGATTTGGTATGGGAACATGGGGGACTTTGTGACCACGACCTATTTAACGTGCCCCAGCCACCATTAGTGAACACGACGGTCTTTAGCCAGGTCGAAGCGCCGATCTCGCAACCATCAGATTTGCAGGCTCCGCCGAGGACAGAACCCACAACCCTTCTGATGGGAGCCCGACGCTCTACTGACTGAGCTACCGCGGCTCTTTTCATTTACTCTACCCTGCACTAATGGACCGGACAGCAAGATGTGATGGTATAAAGGAAAGAATACATGCTTTAATAGTAGGTGGTCCCCCCACGTGCTGCAATACACTAGCAACCCTTCTGGGCATACTCTCAACAAGGTTTTGATACACAGCTATGGGTGTTTGTGTCCATTCCTGCTGCAAAAATGTCGCCAGCTTAGCTGTTGATTTCGGACGTGGTTCCCGTCGCTCTAACTCGTCCCACAAACTTTCTATGGGGATTTAGGTCATGACTCTGAGCAGGCCAGGGAAGACGTTTTACATACATATATTGATACCACTGCTTGACAGAGGCTGCAACATGACATGGAACATTGTCGTCCTGTAAATAACATTCGTCCATTCCATAAAATTACCAGAGCGTAGTAAGAACCTGATTGTCCAAAGTGTTCATGTAGACGTCGATGCTCAATTAACCAGGAATGACATGTAAATGTCCCAGGCCATGCCACGAAAAACAACCCCAAACAAACAGTCGGATTTTATGCAAATCCATTGACGTCCGTTTCTTTATTGTAGGGTAGAATATTATGATATTCATTGTCTTTGGGAATCGTAAAAAATTACATCAGAACTGTGATGGCTCTTCCAGCACATTTGGTTGTAGCCACTACACATTCAAATATAAAGGCGTGTTCTGTAAGGTATCGAACCCACTAAGATCATGTAATAGATTTTACTCGTAATGTAATAGATTTCCACTTATCCAACATTATTACCTAATACTTGCGTTGTTTGGCGCAGATTGACTCTTGCAGTATAAAAACCCAACCTAACCAGCAAAATACTACTTTAGCTTGCTCGTGTGTTGTTCCCATATCACATTCAGTATGTTTTAAACATCTTGACTTGTAAAACTCTTAATTTTTAACTCTCAGATAATATAAAGAAGCCTTTTGGAAAATTTCAAAGAAACTTTTGGTAACTCACACACGCGTTTGCAAACTCCCAAAGTGATCATCTGAAACTCCTTATTTTCAATGAGTATTTTCAGCTTGACATTCACCTATGAGTTGCGGGAGACGCAGTTTCGGCTCCTGTCAATTACCCTAAGTGGATTTCTCTCTCTTTTCTGTCAATAAAACTGTCCTTGTGAATGTACATTCCTTGGCATTGTCTTACTTGTGTTTGGCACAGCCTTTGCGCCATAAAATCTAACCCAAGCAGCTAAATCCGTTGACATTCAGTTTAATTCCATCCACGCTTTGGGGCACACTGTATCCCTGTGTTTACTATCAACCGACATATAACACTTGAGTTATTGTTTATCTTTACGGTATAACATTTCCGCATTTCACATTTGAAATGTTCTTATATCTTACAACGACACAGCATACATCTTACCTCAGCAGATGTAGAAGTTTCTGAAATTGAATAGATGTAAAAAATACATTTCACTGTTGGGCAACTTTATGATTTGAAGGTCTTCACTTCCACTGCATACTAAATAAACATTTTAAGTATTTATAGTATTTATTCTTTACAATTTTTGTTACTTTCATATTTACTAGTTAGTTTTTTATAGAGTATCGGCTCTAAGCCAATTATACATTTATGCGTGCAGCGATTTCAAAAACTAATATGCGATTAAAACTAAAATGATAAATTACCCTTCTAAAGGAAGATTAAAATACGTTCTTAATAACCTGCCACATACTTCCGGCATCGTTAGTTATAACTTGTTTAAGAATTAACTTCAATGTGATTAATAACAACGTGATTTAATATTTATTCAATTATATTTTAGTTAACAAGACGTCATACTTAGACAAGTACAAAATTATTTCAACTTGAATAACGAATAACACCATGTTTTAGGAGCAAAACGAAAACACATTGATCAAAATGAAATGCGTCCGACAACAAATTATAAGTAGAAGTCCACTCTCGAATGAAATGTTTAAAGCTTTGCGTAGTCAGGCTCAAATGGGCAAAAAAGAAATCAAGAGTCGTTCATTTTGTCGAGATTTGTATTCGTGAAATTTAAACAAAAAGGTTTCATGGCTCGTTTTCTGTGTGTTCCTTGTACAAACATTGCCCGAGTAGAAGAGGAAAGGATTTTTTATTGTTTCCAAGACATCTGAAGACCGATAGTTCTTTGTCATTTCGATTCTTCCTTTCAAAGGGAATTTTTTTCTTGCAATAGAGGAAAGCGTAAAGCACTTTCTCATTGTGGCTTGCAATTGAAAGATTCTATTATCCAACATTTTGTACTTGATGTTGGGATGTACTCAGAAAGGCAGAGAATTACGTTGTGTGCATCAAGAATTCTTGAAATATTCTCTCGAACGATTTGAATAATTGTCATTATTTCAAGAATTCAATCGTTAGCAGTTCTGTAGTTAAATATGTATCTCATTTAATTTTAAAAAAGAACGATTCAGCTGAAGTTGATTTGACTTTGCTCGGATCCAATTAAATTTTATACTAAACTAATATTTAAAAAAACGTTTTTGCAACGAATTTTCAGAATAAATTGCTTTTCTGTTTCAAAAAGATATTATTGGGCATTTAATTCATATCGCAGAAACATTTTTACGAAAATCAGATATCACAGAAGAGTTTTAAGAAACATTTCTCAGAAGGTTAGAAGAAATTTCTGTGTTTATCTATGTATTTATAACGTTTGGAATATTTTATTTTATATATCGCACCCCGGCAAGAAAAGTGACATAACTCAAAAAAAAATAAAAATTTTGATGTTATGTCATTGAAAAATATGTATGAGGTGCCCATAAGTGTTATATTACTATTCTGTGGAATTTTAATGAATTTAAAAACATAAATACTCACCTAAAATTTAAAAGAAGCTTATACTCTTTCAATATAAGTTTTATAGTATCCTTTAAGTTGATGTTTCTCAAATTGTATCGAGAATTTTTATGTTATATATCTATATATATTAGGTCCCTTAACGATTAGATCCATGACTCGTTCACATGTATATGTTTAATATTATCTCTACTAAAGTTATATACTTTTCATTGATACATTCTCTATTCACGTTTTGAGTGTATTGATCGCACAACTCAAGAACTTCGGTATGAATTATATATGTTAATGTATTCGAAACAACTCTTGTCAATCTGAAAATGCAACACAATCATTCTGAAATGTTGATGCTCCTTTCAGATGCAACGAACAATGACAACGCATCCTTCATATTCTAATACACAGCGACAGGTCACGAGGCCAGATTCATAAGTAGTTGAGACATGCTAACAAATCCCTTTCCTTCAGAGCCGAACACCAAGAAGGAATTAATTGAAAATTCTGACCTTCAAAGGGGAAAAGGGACCTCATGCTGTTATCTCGCTTTGCTAGCAACAGGCATCGTTACAAGATTTTATCGTTAAATTGCCGGAATATTAATTATTATGCGAGAGCACGTCAAATTTAAGACTAAAACTTGTCTAATGGGACTTTGTGGTATAAGTGCAGAGTTGTATAACGATCTTATTATCCCGCTTGTCTTGACTTCGCCAGCGGAAAATGCAATCCCTAATGACTTGGGCTGGGATTGGTGAAATTGAAGTAAACTTTAAAGCTGATTGGACAACTCTTGTGATTCCGGCATAATTAAAGTTTATGACCCTTCAGTTACATATAGTGTTCTTTCTATGCTTTTTATAAACACCATTATTAGATATGCTTGATTCTTCCCAATAGGTGATTTCTATTCTGAGAATATCATTATGGTTTTTGCACACATGTTAATATTTTCTACATGAGCGTCAACATAACATTTCATAATAAAAACTCTGCGTATATCTCTTAGGAAAGTCGAAACGATGTAATTTTCAATGACAGTATTTCTAAGTATGGGGTAATTAGACTTGTGATAGTGACATTCAAGCATACACTTCCAGGAAAAATAAAAAAAACTTTGAATGCTGATTGAATATTTGAGTTGAATAAAAATGGTTTACAATCAGTAATAAAAAAATGTTTTTATTTGTGATTATGCATACGGTAAGTGATATTGCAGTAGCTTTACCTCCTTTTGTATAAAAAAAACTATCTGTGTTCCTAGCACCTCTTTTTGTTACAATATAAGTAAATTCACGCAAATTTAACTTACCGAGATCCTAGAACTATTCTATACTCCTTTAACGTAAACTATTACATTCAGGAGCAATCATGAAATTGAGAACCACACCTGAGTTAAGAAATCACAAAGAAGTCGAATTTCAACTATTAAGTCTTATGTTTAAAGTCAAATTCTGCCTTCACTTTATGAAAATTTCTAGAAACACTTATTACCGCTCTTAATAAACACACAGCTTCAATTTTCTATATCCCGTGCATGTGTGTGTGTGTGTGTGTTTTGATACTCAAATTGAAATAGATTAGTTAATGTTTCTCATGCCTACACTGGCAGACCAGAGGAGTGCCAGGCCTGTAGAAGACGGTAAGAGGCGAGGGGGGGTGCGCCTTCCATGTTATTGACTCCCACTAGGAGGAAGTCCGACTTTGCTCGAAGTACATGACACATCCGTTTTACAGGAAGGTCCCTTTCATACATCCAATCACACATATCGTAATTTAGATCCCAATCAGAGTCCCATAACCCCCTGATCAGGTACCCCCAGAGGTATTGATTTGGTATGGGAACAGGGGGGACTTTGTGACCACGACCTATTTAACGTGCCCCAGTCACCATTAGTGAACATGACGGTCTTTAGCCAGGACTAGGCGCCGATCTCGCAATCATTAGAATTGCGGGCTCCGCCGAGGACAGAACCCACAACCCTTCTGATGCGAGCCCGATGCTCTACTGACTGAGCTACCGCGGCTATAGATTAGTTAATGTTATACTCTAATTATAATAGCGACTACCTTCGTTATTGTGTACAGATTTTGTGATTTTTATTGTTTCCGAAGGCAAGCAGAAAAAGAAATACACTACAGATAGGTTAGTAACAACAGTAAGAAAAAAATTCTTAAAATTTATAAGAAAAAGCAAGATAAAAATAGAAATAGATAGCTGTGCATCTATTCTATAGGCTGCTATTAAGCTACAAAGGTCTCTATTAGAGAGCGCATTGGAAATTTTCTGGTGGTGAACTTTCATTTCTTGGGATTTAGAACAAATGGGGCTGCAGGTTCTCTGCAGCCTCTTTAGTAAGTAGAAATGCTCAGAAAAACCATGACCAATCAGAAGTCGGGTTATTGCAAAGCTTCTGCCCTTGGGTCATCTGTGATGTATTTACGGTTAATAAGCCAAGGTTTACTTCAATTTCTAGTTATTACTTTTTGATAGAATAGGTCCTTCGAATTTTCTTTCCTGGTGTCCATTTTTATGGAACTATACGAGATGTATCAACTTGGAATTCAGTGTGTTTAAAGTTCCAGCTCCAGTAAAAATTCAGTTTTCACAGTGTGATTAAATTCACTGCAGAGTTACTGTTGAGGTTGCTACGAACAGAGTTTTTGATGGCTATAACTTTAGTATAACTTCGATTAAGAACTGTTTTTCAGAATATTTTTTTCAACGTGGTCTTTTTACCTCTTTCGCATTGCTGGGTACATCGACTTGTCAGTGGGTGTTCAGATTTGCTGAAAGATTCTGCACCATTCCACGATTAAAGTTTAAATTCATGTACAAATCTAACTTAAGGAACACTACATAAATATCAGTTCGTAGTTTTTCTTTTCACTCTCGACTACCCATTTCGCCTGATGTGAAATTTAAACATAAATCTCATAGTAGTCCTTCCAGTTCTGGAGTGCTAAAATTGCATCATGCACATCATGGAAGTGGTCTAATTTTGATCACGGACTGAGAAAACAATTGTATTGTTATGTCACTGCATTAATTCTTAGAATTCATGTACAACCGAGAGAAAAATTAAACGTTTCTATGGAGTTTATAAGCTACTAGGATAAATGGCCCGTCATACGACGAGTGAATAACAAAATTTATTTATTTTAGTCAAACTTCATTTAGATATATTTTTTACGTGACGGTACGTGATATCTCTGTCTCTCTCTATCTCTCTATCTATCTATCTATCTCTCTTTCTCTATCTCTATCTATCTCTCTTTTTCTCTCCGCCTCTCTCTCTCTCTCTATCTATCTCTCTCTATCTATATCTCTTTCTCTATCTCTATCTATCTCTCTCTATCTATATCTCTTTCTCTATCTCTATCTATCTCTCTTTTTCTCTCTCCCCTCTCTCTCTATCTATCTCTCTTTCTCTCTCCCCTCTCTATCTTTCTCCCTCTCTCCCTCTTTCTCTTCTCTCTCTCTGTCTTTCTCTATCTATCTCTCTATCTATCTCTCTATCTCTCTATCTATCTATCTATCTCTATCTATCTCACTTTTTTCTCTCCCCTCTCTCTCTATCTATCTATCTATCTATCTCTGTTTCTCTCTCCCCTCTCTATATTTCTCCCTCTCTCTCTCCCTCTTTCTCTTCTCTCTCTCTCTGTATGAACCTTTTTATACTTCCATCTGTCAACTTTTGTTGATCACTGGCTATGTATAAACCTTCTTCCACCACTATCTGTCAACTTGCCTTGCTTTCGCGTGATGCTATTTTTGAGCAATACTGGTAAAACAGCGTTATTTGAAACCTTAATTTTTTTTATTAACACTGGTAAAACAATGAGCTGCGTACTGATGGCGTTTTATACTCAATTTTATTCCTTGCCGATTTCGGAAAGAAAAGATTTTTGATACTTCGCATCTCGTTTCGCTCGTAACATCACACAACCAATTAAAACAATTAGAAACTCCGCCTACTTGTGATGTCCCATAACCAATCAAAACTTTAATAGCCACGGAAACACAGGAGAACCTAGCGTTTTATACAAGATAATAAACATATTCACAGTTTAGCTATTTATTTAGAATCCACTGATTGCTTTGGGTGCTATCGTTGTGTTTGAGAACCGTTGGTTCAAAGCCAGATTAAGAGAGGCAATTACTAATTCAGATATTATTACATAACATTTGCTTCAAGTAATCAGCGTTTATTCAAATATGGCATAAATGTAGCTGTGCAGTGTTGAAACAGAGTTAAGAGTACCATGAGCTAACGCTAAAACAGTTGAGGGACTTCTTGATAAAATTACAACTCGGTGAATGTCGAGAAAATTTCATATCTAATCGACTTTGCTATGTATAAACATTGTTTTAGCTTCTATTAATACTTCTATTTCACGAACACCGACGTGGTTTTTCAAACAATATTAGGATTAACGACGGTAAGTCAGTTACACATCTGGAAATTGCATCAACTATAATTTAAAATGACATTTATAACAACGTGCAGCTAATTAACTCAATAGATATTACTGTTTCCTTCACGATTATTTCCAAGTTGTTTATTCAAATTATTTCAAAAATCTTATGGAAGAAACAAATACAGCTCCCAATTAATTTAGGGTTTAATTAATTAAATTAATTAGGAGACAGATAAGGACTGGCAATGGTATGCGGAAATTACACTGTTTAAATTATCTTTTTTTTGTCATTTAAGATTTCGCAATGGAAACTTTTTTCAGTGAAGAAATTTATTCAAAATAGATTGTAACAACACTATTTAATTAGTTGTGTGAATCAAATCCTTTTGTAATGAAACATCATTTCATTGACATTTAATATTTGACTTGGGGATTTTAAAAAGAGTTTTTCACTTATGTTTAAGGAAGTATTTAAACTATTGCTTTGCGTTTCTTTAATTTTTCGTTCAATACTGTAATTTGATATTCACATTGGTTTGATTTTATTTATTTTATCACATAAGATCCGTGATCTTTGGAACTTTTGAGATATATTTCAAATAGTTTCAACAACTTCGTAAATAAAAATTAATGTGTGCATGAGTTTCAAACTGCTAATTCCAACGCTTTATTTTATTTAAAGAGAATTTTCCTTCAAAGGACTATTAAAATAAATTTCAAAACTTTAATTAGATCTCAAAAGGTGGAAAACTTTTCATTCAACAGTGATGTTTCAGTATTTTCACAAGTATTGAAATGTTAATAGTTTATTTTATCGGCTGCTGTTTTATTAACATGAGATATCTTTTCTCAGAGTAAAATGCTTTACTTATCCTAAAAAGTAAGTTCAACTCTAAACCAAATGAAGGTTATATATATTACACTGCAATTCATCAACAATTTAATATATTTCCCCGTTACATACTTATCGTTTAAAACAGTTACTGAGGTAGGAGTTAGTCCCACTGAATAGATTACCTAGCATATTAGAATTGAAAATCCTACTGGGATTGTAGTGCTGTTAAATTAGTTTCTAATACTCTCGAGCACAGTTGTTGATCCCTTGACCGAGTTCACAAATGCATTTATTTTAGGACATCGGTTGTTTCACTGTCTATAGGAGAGCAGAAATCGCCATTTTATCCACCAATGAATACTAGCGGTTTGTGGAATTCTTACTGCGGATTCTTACGTATGCTCACAATTGCATTTTGATTTGCCGTTTTTGCTATTTTCTTTGAGTGATTTATGTGTGTAATTGACATTTGCCGCTGTTTGAAAGAATTACTCAATCCAACGTTCGGTGAATTTTTATTTGTGTTCTTCGAAGCTAGAGTTTCTAAAATAGTATTAAATATAATCATATATATCTATATATCTAATCTATGTATTTATTTATTTATTTATTTATTTATATCACTTTTGTTAGGCGAATTAAGAATTTCCCAACAAGTCCTCCACAACCTCAACAACTCCTTCCCGTACTTTTGATTTGTTGGACCGCTTCTAGATAAGACAGCAATTGGTCACTGAGTGACTTGAAAAATAGTCTTTCGTCTGTTTTAAGGCGAAGTAAATTATTATAGGACTTAGTACTATTAGGGTAGATTAGTACAGGGGAGATTGAGGTTGATTTAGTGGAGGACTTGGCACAGGACTACTCTTTTGGACTTTTTAATACGAAACGTGACGAAGTTGATTAATAACATCGGCACAACTCGTGTAGAAAACACATTTTAAAACATCAAATTGATCTTTTAAAATGTGTTTTCCACATGAATAATAGACATACACGCACATCATAAACAAAAGTTGATCTTTTAAAATGTGTTTTTCACATGAGTAATAGACATACACGCACATCATAAACATAAAGTTGATCTTTTAAAATGTGTAAAATGTATCTGGATATACGAAATCGCTGCTTGAGGTAATTTTAGTCGTATTTGCATTAGTATTTAATAACATTTATAAAACGTTCCAATACTCTTACTAAAATGCACTTCATATGTATAATATCAGTTCCTCCGTTGTTGGGGTTAAATCGATTAAATGTTGACTGAAAGTGGATTGAAATATCAATTTTCTTTATCAGAGAAAGAGGCAAATATAGAAAAAATAATGAAGTGAGCTGAAAATACTTTTCTCAATTCCGCTTTGACATTTTTAACTTCTACGATTTATTTTGGACAGAACAGGTATGCTTTCTTTATCCATCCACATAAAATCCTTTCATACACATACCACTATGATGCAAGTCAAATTTACAAAAGGTAGTTGTGGGAGGACTTAATGTCTTCAGTACAGACAAAAGAAAGTTAATATATATTGCGTCATCCGGAAAGTTCTGCGTGTTTTCAAATCGAAGCTAGCTTAGTTATTATTATTTTGCTATTGCTGATAAGGTTGATTTGCTGACCTTGATTGAAGCAGATGTTTAAATTCGGTCTTTTCTACTTACACTGCATAATTTTAGCATGCGTTATTTTATAATTTTTGTTTCGCCACAGTACTAAGAATGGAGAACCAGAAAGTTCACTTTTGTCATAATATTCTCGTTTATTTTAAGAAAGGAAAAATGCTAGTCAGACTGTTCGTTAAATGAGTGTTGAATATGGACGTAGTGCTGTTTCTGAGGCCACAGTTCAAAGGTGGTTTGTTAAATTTAAACGTGGAAATTTCAGCCTCGAAGATAATGCCCACTTAACATCGAGAGGGGGACTGCATTCCAATAAGTAATGCTTTCTGTATGGTAGGACTACAAAGAAATTGTATTATGAATTGTTGCCACAAAATCAGACAGTAAATTCGGAAAACTACTGTTCTCAAATGGCTGTATTAAAAGCAGAAATCGAAGCAAAGAGGTCAGAACTGACCAATCGTCGAGGTGTTGTCTTCCAGCATGACAATGCTCGGCCCCACATTTCGCTGAATGTCAGACAAAGACTTATTGAGTATGGTTAAGAATTTTGGCCTCTTCAGGTCACTTCAAAATTCTTTGAACGGCCTGGAGTTCAATTCTTAGGAGACTGTCAAAATAGCAGCTCTATATAACTTCTTTAAAAAAAAGCCTAATGATTTTTCTTTTTAAAGAAATTTTCCAGTTGCCAGAAAGATGGCAAAAAGTCATAGAATAAAATAGGGCTTACGTGATTCAATAAAATTTTCTTATGTTTTTGTACTGCTTCGTTGGTATTTATCTTAAAAAAACGCGCCGAACTCTCCGAATGACACAATATATTGCAACTTAAGGGCATTATTATAATACACATTGAAAAAAAAAATTTATAATTAATTAAGAATTTTGAATTTTTTGGTACTGATTACCCATCTAACTAATAAGCGAAATCACAACACAAAAATTTTCAAAAAGTTTAAAAAATTTTAAATTAAAATTTTTTGAAAAAAAGAGGGGTCATTTTAAATTGCTAAAACTCAAAATATTCTTGATCAATTTTCAAAATTCTTGCAGTAAATTATTCACAAATTTATAAACTTTAATTTCGATTCAGCAATTTAAAAAATATTAATTTAATAAAAAATAAAAATTTTGAATGAAAATGTTTGAAAATTCTAAGGTACCTTTTTTTTTTAAGTTATATTTTTATAAGTAAATATTTGTTTCAAATTTGCTGAATCAAAATTAAAGTATAATGTTTGAAAAAGATATATTCCAAATTTCAGCCCTTAAACTTTATCGGTTTTCTACTTATAGTAATTTGAATACAGGAAATCTTGAAAAAAAAGTATCTTGAAGAAAAACGCATTTAAAGTTTTAAAGACAGATGTTGTTGTTATGACAACAACTGTCAAGAGTGTTGATTTTCAAAACAACGCACCACAAAAATTATTATATCTCTAGTTCTAATTAAGATAGAAACATGATTTAGACGTCACTTTAAGCAGAAAACCACTGAGAATTTCTTAAAATAACAAAAAAAATTGACGATTTTTGCGTCCCGGACCCCCTTAAAAAAAATACGAGTGTCAGTTTTACAGAATTTTTAAATGTGAAAATCAATATTTTCAACGAATATATGAAATAACAAAGTTGCATAAGAAGATGCATTTCCAACTCTTTGAAAATCCTAGTAAAAATATTTGAGCCGGTTTTTTTTTAAATTATATGTATCCATTTTTTCATTCATCGAAATATTTAATGGTTTGCGTTTGAATTAATTTAAAAACATTGACAAATGTTAATCAATTCGGATGATGTTTTTAACACTAAAACCTGTTAAATTTATTATGCAATAATAAATATTAAAATTTTTAAAGAAAATTAACGATTTTTTAGCTCCAAATGGACTTATACCACTTTCAATAATAACATAAAAACAAGAGGAAATTTAAGTCCATATTTTTATAGACATTGGCTTTACTGAAATGGATTTTTTAATACAAAAAATAATAATTAAACTGAAGACATGTAAAGACACGAATAATCAAGTTTATTAAGAATTAATTTCAGTTATATTAAAAACGAATATATAAATAAACAAGTGTAAATTGTAAATTACTTCGTTTAGATAATTTAAAATAAAAATTAAATATATTTTAAACTTATTTCTCCTTTACATTTAGCTTAGTGAAGTATTCATGGTATATAGGTGGTATGAACAGTAAACTCATAGTATCGTTGTATTTCTCTCTTGTTATACGTCTTGACGTTCTATAGGTAGAGTGGCAATATAGTAATTTTGCTGAGATATTTGGGTCTTCCTCGTTTTCCAAATAAAACAATTACTTTAAATGGAGCATTTTCATCTATACTAGTTTTGTAAAAAATTTGTGCGATTCATCCCTTTTAAACTTCATTCAGAATATTTTC
This sequence comes from Metellina segmentata, assembly GCA_947359465.1. Taxonomy (NCBI): domain Eukaryota; kingdom Metazoa; phylum Arthropoda; class Arachnida; order Araneae; family Tetragnathidae; genus Metellina; species Metellina segmentata. The sequence continues at coordinate 49,214,715 of OX375878.1, forward strand.
AGTCAGTTCATAATTTCTCCGTCCGTTTTTTTTTTCCTGTTTGATATTGTCTCTTGTAGAGATTTGGTAAGACAAAATCTTCTTGTTTCATTTCATACAAAATAAAGCTATTTTTTTCGGTATTTATTTATTGTATTATAATAGTCTCGAGTAGTATAAATAATTTATTCTTTTTCTGTAATGCTATTTTCACAACTCCAAAATCTCTGTCGTTTGGAAGAAATGAATGACCCGACAGTATAAATTTTTTTTCAATAACATTTATGTTATTGTCAGCTAATTGAACAATCCTTAACGACATCAGTGCGAACTTGATATTTCGGTTTTTTCCGGTACACATGTCACTGTATGCTATAATATTCATGGGTCTTATTTCTATAACAAAAAAAAACTCCAATATTCTCGCGAAAAAAAAATTGCACTTATATATTTCCAACATTACTATCAGACCAAATTGAGATATTATCGGCGTTTTGATAGGTATGTGATCTCATTGTAATAACTGTATTAAATATTATTTATCCTAAACTTCGATTCTCTGCTTTGATAACAATTGTACTTAAATAATACTCACGCTGCAATCGATTAGTATAAGAAACACAAACCAAACAGTAGGACTTGCGAAAGAATACTAAATAAAATGAGTGAAATTACCTCTCACCACATCATCATGGTAATAATACCATTATCTTGTTTACGATGTTGTTTTTAAGGCACTAGCTAAAGTACAGTGCACACTGAAGTCGTAATAATCAATAATAATTTCAATTAGAAAGTTGTGTCATAACTATGATTATTAAAAATAAACTTAATAAACTTTCAAAATATATATATATATATTTTTGCGATAACATTTTATAGCTAAAATTCTTTTGATTACTTTATCAAGAAGTCGTCTCAATTGAATGTATGATTATAAATATACAAAGTGGATATCTATATCGTACTAAAATTACCATTAACTCATATTTTTTAAATGGACTTATGCCACTTACAAAAATAACAGCTCATTTTCTAACCATGATATTATTCCAAGATTAGCAAGGCTTTGTTTAAAATTTGCTTTTATTCAACTGTTATACAGATTTTAATCATATCTTGAATCATTTTATGGAAATTTGGTCGAAATATGTACACACACCCCAGAAATGGAACAATGTCTTTAGAACTTTTATGCACAAAACTAATGATTCGTCATAAAATTCTGAAATTAAACAATTATTTTAGCGTTTCCAAGATATCAATTAACAAAATATCAATTTTATTATCAGTGGGTTTTACCTTTGTGCTTTTTCATATTCAATACATTCATTTCCTTACAAATTATATGTTATGCTAAATATAATGTTATTAATAATTTCATATCGTTAGTCAAATATTTATACCGATGGTTTGGGAAGAAATAACAAATAAGTTCAAATATGACAATTTAAACTATTCATAATTAGAATTAGTTCAAGTAAAAGAACTTATATGCTTTTAATATAATTTTTTGAAAAAAAAAAATTTACAGAAATACTGGTAAAACAATTTAAGTTGCTTACCACAAATGTAATAATACTCAATTTATTCCTTTGGGCATTTAGAATTGTTTTTGGCCCTCTTATCACACATAGATCAAACATATTGTTTGTTGGTATGTCTCTTATACTACCCGCCTATATCTAAAGAATAAGTGTACCAAATTTGGTGAAGATTGGTCATACCGTGTCCTTACATGTTTGTTGTAGTTCTGTTCTTAGGATGGGAATTTGTCCTCACCAAGTTTCTTAGAAGTTACTTAAATTTATTCAGTTACACATTATAAAGATATTTGACAGTATTTATAAATTAAATTAATCGTGGTCTTTGAGCCAGAATATGTCTTTTGGTGTTTAAATGGCTATTTCTTATTTTGCATGAATAACGAATACATTTTTTACTAAATGCTTCGACAAATTATAATAATTAAGACTTATATAAAAGCATAGGACATGCATTATACATAATACCTTAATGTTCAAGATGCGTAATTTTTTTAATTTAATATCAATTACTTAAGATTAAATTGAAACAGAAAAAGTTTCAAATGGGTTTATTTAATAATAAAATATTTATTAAATACACTTTTGCATTTTGTAGTAATACAAACAATCGTAATTTTTTTCAAAAGGATATTTGATGATTTGACTTGCATTATGTAATCATCACGCGGTAAGTTCGACATTGAAACTACTCACTGTACGGTGACTGAATTGATTTTTTTAACGATTTGTTTATCTCAGTTATAATGAGTAACTTGTTTATTTAAAATTGTTACTTATTTCGGAGTAATTAATCGCAAAACAAATAAAAGATTCATAAACAATGATCCATCCCAACATACCTCAGACTGATTCCGATTTTGTGGTTGATGGTTTGAGATGGTTTCATATTTTTACTATCTTATACAAAAAATGTTTTTCCTACAGACATTGGCTTTATAATTTAAAAAATTCAGTACATTTTAGACACTTAATTTGTTTTGAGATGGATACAAATCAACTGAACAACTTTTCTATCATATCTCATCTTAAAATCACGGAAATTCTTTTTAGAATTATTTAAGTTGTTCTTATGTCGGAAACCAAGTTATTCTTGAGTTCTATAATAGGTTTTTAATTTATTTCACTTCAGCAGCCACTTGTGCAACTGAATAGAAAGTTACTAACCACAAAATGTACTTAAAGAAAAACTAACTCTTAAATTTCTTTTACAAACACTCGGAAGAAATTCAATTTCGTTGTAACTTTTTTCTCTTATTTTTATACTGCAGAATATCCTCTCAAAAGTAGCACGGAAATTGAACTAGATCAGAAAACTTTGTAAACACCTGAACCCTTCATTTTGCCTTCATTCATACAGTATTTTGCCTAAGTATAAAGTTATCTCCATCATTTCTTTAAAGTAGAACTTTTCAATATTACCTTTTATTCCGTGGCCATATAAACGAACATAGGTAGCCAAAAGGATTCTTTTTAATAAATAAAAAGAATTATATGAGGTAATAAACTGTAAGCATGTTGCGTATATCTGGGTAGACATTCACATTTTTACATGAATTCGTTTTTCAAATATTTTCCTACGAATGTTTAGTTTTTATTTTGTTCCGAATTTTTCAAAAAGGTTTAAATTCTTATTTTTTCTAGGTCGGTAAAGATGATATAGTTTTCAAACCCTAATAAAAAAGTGATAATTCACAATATTCCGAGCACCTAAAGTGAACTGATGCGAAGAATAGTCTTATCTGCAAAAATGGAATACGAAGGTAAGACCTTTCATTTATTTATGGGTTTTATTTATTCACTTTTTAAAACTTAGACATGTTGTTACTATAAGTCATATTTTCCACTGAACTATTTCAAAAAATTTTGTGTTATTTTTCAAATACACATGACTTATTCCAAAGTCTAATAAAGAGCATAAACTATCAAGTATGCGTATCAGCTTATTCTGTTACTATAGTCACTGTCTCCTACTTAAAGGACCACGCATCCAGGCGTTAGAAAATTTCGTTTAAACTAGACGGGTGTTCAAATGTCCTTTAAAATAAAAAACTATTTTCCTCTAATCAAAAGAATACGTCAGGAAGCTTTGCATTTAGTCAGCGAGTCAAAATAAACTTTTCTACATCTGTTTAATATTTTTTTCATTCGTGAAGCTAATAGAGAAGTAAATTTCCAGGATGTATGGAACGACACAGCTCAAAAACAAAACCAAGAAAACTACGAAGTACATGTTTAGTTTATAGCATACGTAACAAATTAACTCATCGATTCCAGAATCTTCAGAGCACTCAGTTTTAAATAAATGTCGCCTGTGGACCTTTCCAACCTTTTCTTTTTCTTTGCTTTATCTTGTAGGATACGTTAATATTTAATATTGTTTTTAGTTATCCCTATCACAGCTGTCAAGCACAAATTTAGGCACCATGATAAATGAAACACTAACTCTTATCAAAAACACCTGCAATGCATAAAAAAATTGTCAATATTATATAAGAATTCAATAAAATTCAAGATGAAGCTTACAAATACAGTATTTATGTTAGCTTGTTTTGCATTAGATTTTTATTTTTAAGTCAGTGCCATTCATTATTCAGAATAAACTATTTCGTGAAACCAAAATTGAAGTTCCAATATGTGAGTTACTGTTTCTCTTTTTAAAATATTGCGTTTTATCTCAGTGGAAACGTTGTTATTCTACTTTATGTGGGAGATCAAATTCGGGTCCTCCATTTATTTAACTTGCTTCTTCAATTGTAGCAAAATAAGGTATGCATATTCATAACAAAGACGTGGAAAGTCCAGATACCTAGCTTTATACGTTTTATTGGTTTAATTACGTACATAGTTTTCTTTAACGAGTACATATATTTATGTGTTTTACGCTAGCATTGTAAATTAGGGCTATCTTTTCTAAAACTAATTTAGACTAAATTGCAAGCCATGTTTAAACAAGTAGATTTTCAAGGCAGGGGGAATTACTTCCACTCTAAATGCAGAAATATTAATCTAGTTAAAATACCTTGATAGCCTGTAAAAACTGTAGAATATCGTGTTTTATTACTCCGATCTTATTTTTTATCCTTTTATGAAAAGCTCGATATGGTGCCATTGAAAATACGTTTTCATTCAGTAAACATTAAACTTTCATTTTAAATCCATCGTCCTTTGTTAAATATTATATGATTCTTGTAATATGGTTAAATTATTTCTCCAGGTCCACCTTAAACAGTTTTCCTTAATCTTATCATAAATTTAAAGTGAAATAATAGTTTATCTTTTTAGTTCTATAAGGCAGTCTTTCTCTACTTGGCTCAGAAAAGCCGTTCCAAATCATGTTTTAAGTTGCGTGGAGGAATTATCATCTCTCCCGAGTCAAGAAGCTAGAAATTAATATAAAATATGTTCAAATATATATTGTTTTATATTAAACATAATTTTAACAGGGAGTATTTTAATAAATCTCTCATGAAATAGGTGGAGGAAGATTCGGTTAATTTTTTTATTTAAAACCTTATCACATCACTTTTCTACAACTCATCTGTTCCATGTATATTTCAGATAAAGCGTAGAAAAATTAACGAAAAGGAATTAAATCATGCTGTTTAGTTTTAAAACTTTGTAACAAAAAAAGTCTCCTATTTATCTAAATATAAATTTCATTAGTTACATACTGCCAGGTTACAGGTGAAACACATTAAATCAAAAACATTTCAGAGAAAATGAAAGGGAAAAAATTCTACTCACAAAAAGTGAATTTCTCAAGAAGAAATATTATCCCCGTGCAAAGAAAAAAATGACTTCGTGAACTTCAACAATCTGGAAATCAATCCATTCTGATATAGAGAAGTTAAAAAACTCGTATATTAAAAATTTTAAGTTGTGTGTTCTATTTGCAAGCCCAACGATATAGTTTACTTTAATAACTTTAAAAACATTTCCTGTTATTTGCTTCTGAAAATATAGATTTGAGTAAAGTGGCTACTTTAAAATGGTAAAATAATTTTTTTCCTATTTTGCATACATCTATTCCAATGTAGCAATTAACTTTGGTAACTTTTATTCCAAATGTATACTAAAAAATTATTTATTTACAGTCATGATGAAAATAAATTTTATACATTTACATCATATTTTTTTATAATAAGTAGAACTACAAGCTTTTCAAGAATGAATTCTGTCTTTTAATCTGAGTGTTTTAAAACTACTATATATACTTGTGCAGTTATTCTGGGTAAAATATTTTACTAATGGAAATTGAGTTCTTCATTATACATTCCTACCATGAACTAGTAATTTTGTAAATTTCCTTATTCCTCAATACGATATTTATTTTCTCGAAACAATAGGAACAGAAAGTTCAAATATATGCTTAATAGCATTTCAAAAATTAAACTAAATTACCATAAAATATTATCGTTAGAAGGTTCTTTTCCTTATAAAGTATTTGAATAAGAGTTTGTTTTTTAACTTCTACCCCACTGTTGGTTGTCTTGACAACGTATCTCGTCAGAAACAAATTTAGTCAGATCATTATGAACGAGATATCTCGTCGAAACGACATGAAAATTAAGTAAAATTCATTCAGCAGGCTAAATTGACTTAATATTTAATAGTTATTTTATAAATTTAATACTTGGAAGTTAAGGTAAGACTTAATATTCTTCGTAACAATTTTTCTCTTTCGGTATCAAAAAATGAATAATATTAATTACCATATATTTATTAAGGTTTCATTGATTTTACAAATATTATATGTATACTTCTGGAAGATAATTTATTAAAAGAAACTTGTTCATTAGTGCCTATAATTACACACATACTAAGTGCATGCAATTAGTATTCAATGTTTAAATGTGAATAGTTTATTAGTCACAACTTCATGTGTTCTATTTTTGTACTACGTTTTAAGTAAAGCATGTGTGTTCACAGGATATCACGCTTCGAATTATCGCTAAAATTGAATAGTAAGAATCTCTAAGACATCATAAGATAGATTAAGATACCCAATCAATCCAAAAATATTAACTACAAAATTTATGATAGATAAATAACTATATATGCTACTATAATAGTTACCTTGTTTATCTATTTAGTTAACAGAAGTTGAAGTATGAGTTAAGGTTATTACAAATTATAAAAGTTTACTTAATTATTTATGAAAACAAATAAATTTCAATACACATTACAGGTATTCAACACCTGTCAAAACCTCTTAGTACCTGCACATAATAATTGCAACAGACTTTATTTTATCTCCCTATTTTTATAAATAATGCTTCAAGGTAATTATTTCTCTTGATAATTGTACCGCACTAATATGATGAATCCTCTAAACACACTGCATTCAGAAACCCAATTTGCTGCTCTTTATAAATATAGCACAAAATTGATTCTTTCTCCATGTCAAACTTTTTCAGAAGCCTGTGTGCGAATTAATCTAAATGGAATGGATATATTTCACGAAAACTTTTAATCTTTTCAATCTCACATGCACCTAACGATTCTCAGAGAAGATTTATAAAGCACTCTTCATTACAGCTATATCATGCGATAAGGTACCGGGAGGGGAAAGAAAAATCATTAATTTAAGTATCTTTCTAACACGGAAAAACTTATCAGAGCCCATATTAATTTTAGACATCACATTAAATTCAATTTTAGAGCTGTAGATAAAAGTATGAAATAAAACAGTTATTAGTTTTGCAGGGTAATCTTACTTCTAGATCAATAAACTTTAATTTAAAATGTGCATACTAAACACTAAGTGAAGTCCCAAAGCAATTGCAGCTGCGGTGAAACACATTTTAAAGATTACATGTTCAAAATATCTTAAATGTTCAAACGGAAGCAAAATAAAATGAAATCACTTTACCCCTGAACTAATTCTTCAGTGTTTAATTCATTTTTATGTACACTCGCAATTATATTTAGGTAGTTTATAATCTGATTTTAAGCATTTAAGAGGCATCAATTAGTGCCTTAAAATTCACACCGTCACCCTTACACTAGAAAAACTTAAAAACCATTTCCGATTGGAGAGCGGAATGGGAAATTTTAATTCACCTGAATCAGTGTAGTTCCGTTCTCATTTCATTTCCCAAGGGCATTTTTACTTCCATCTACATCTTCTGTAGACAAATTCACTGTTTTCGCAGGCATTCTTATGTGAATTCCAAATACTCTAAGCTTTCTAAGAAATAGAAAGTAGTAAACAATGGAGACTGAATAACAATGGAGCTCTTATTCGCGTGATCCCTCTATCTTAATGATGTCATTATATGCTTCTATTCCTACGGATAAAGAAACATCCGACACAATCTAACGAGTCTTAAGACCATTTAAAATTTTGCGTTTCGAGAGAATGTATTTTTCTAGGATCTTTTACGAAATTATGCTTTACAAAAGCCTTTGTTGTACACAAAAATCAAAAATAAATTTTAATAATTTCCAATCTAAGGCTTCATTAAATAATGAATTTTAATTTTATCAGTTAGTGTTTGATGAAAAGATTATGATTAAATTTTAAAACGTTTCACAAATTTTCTGTGTCGCACATTTAATTCAACATGCACTGTGCTTTCGAAATGAAGAATCTTTTGTTTCATTAATCAATTATAAATGATCAGCTAACTGCTCAATTAATCAATCCGCTTAGCTTAGTTTTCAATAAATAATAACAACATTGTTCTACAAATAAGGAACATGCATACTTCTCAAGTGCATGCTCCGAAATCATTTTCTTAAATAGCATTGTCTCGTTTAAAAACATAAGGAGTAAAAGGACGATATCAATATGAACTTGTTGAATCCCATTTAATGATTTTTAACTGTTTCTACAGCATTGTATATTTGCCATTTAAAAACTTTAAGTTAAAAATAGCTCTATTCATGGTTTATTCTTTGTCGTAAGTGGCATACATAAGCTTCATATTTTTATTATTTTTGTCGCTTTTATCAATCTTCATATCATGTGAAGTAAAAAAAGTGCTAATTAAAGTTGAATTGTTTTGAAACACTTTTGATGGAAAAGACCTTGGATGAAGATTAGTTTTATTATGATTAATTAGTAAACTAATCCATAATCATAGCAAGTTAAAAAATTCAAAATTCTCGAAAACTGTAATACATTACTTCATTATATCAATATTTACTTCGCGCTTTATAAAACATTAAAAGCTTAAATAACTTCCCTTAAAAAAATAATGTGTAATTTACATGATAAAATATTCGAGCTATGCTGTTTTCATGCTTTAAAAAATGGTGGAAGTTTAGCGTTAAATGAAATACACTGCAAAGCTATTTATTGATACCTTTAAAATTATGTTTAGATTGTTTGAAATTGTGTTTACATTGTTTGTGTGTGTGAAATCGTGTTTGTATAGATTTGCATGTTTGTTTTTTATTACGTAAACACATTCTTTAAACTAACACTTGCGCGGGTAATTTTTGTATTTTTAATTGTTGGGCTTTTAAGGTTTGAATTGACACTTGAAAGTGTTACGTAATGGAAAATAGAACATATTTACTATTTTTTATTTTCCTACTAAATATATACTAATTTTCTTTTAGATAAACGTTATTACGTCTGTCATACGACATTAAAATGAATACAGTAAACATAAACTTAATCATCCAACTATTTTAATTTCACTTTTACGGGAGGGTATACCAGAGATCTGAGTCATAATTTTAAGCAGGGTATTTTACTAGAACTAACACACGAATAGTCAACTAAACATTGTTTACTTACTCTATACAGTTGCAACTAATGTATGGTGATAACTATTCACTGAATAAAATAGAACTTGTAGAAATCCTTGTGTCTTTCTGACACCTTTTCAACGCTTAAAATTTTTTATTTTATAAATTGAAGGGAGTAATTAATTAATAATGAGTATCACGAATTTAAATTTAAGTGCATCCTTGTTTTACTATAAAACCTCTAGGCCTGCGTTTTGGGGGGAAGCATTATTTTGTTAATGCTTTTAAAGTTTGTTTCAAAATCAGTTATGAAGCCTCTATAGGCGAAGTTTTAAACCTCACATCTCATAAGTTTACCATTTGTCATCTAGTTTATTCGTTGAAAAACTTTTTTTTTATTTCAAGTCTTAAGAGATTTGATTGTATAGCTCTGATAAAAACGATGATGTGGTACTCTTGGTAATGACATAACAAACTAATCATTTGAGAGTAGTTTTTAATTTTTTCTCGATTTCACAGATATGAACGTGAGCATCTATGGCGAAAACTCGAGTGATCCGGATGGAGGAAACTCTAGTCACTATCTGGACTACGATCGTGAAGAGTCTTTCTCTCTGTACTTCTTGGAAGAGCTGGTCCCGGTGGCTTTGATCTACGGAATCACGTTAGTAGTTGGACTCATTGGAAACCTATTGATCATCTACACTGTCATTAGTTTTAGAAGGATGAGAACAATCAGTAATGTATTTCTTGCATCACTTGCTACGGCTGATCTTCTAGTGGTGTTGATATGCGTGCCAGTAAAGGTTAGTGCCTATCTCTATATTATTATAAAGTGTAATATTTAGAAATAACCTCCTAAGTTCATTGTTGGCCTTGGGCAAAGCAATGCATTTGTGGCCCTTGTTCACTAATTCCCAAGAATAAAAATTTAACTGATCAATAACAGAAAACAGTGTTTCATCAGTCTCCGTGAAATCAATCTTCCATATATATAAAAAAAATTATATGGGTGTGTATGTATGGGTGTATATTCTTTATACAAATCAACACCGTTCGACCAAACCGCGCCAAATTTGGTACGCTTATACTTTAGAACACTGCGGAAAACATAGGTCATTTCATTCCTGTCTTCAGACCAATCTGTTGCCATGGAAATTGTCACACAGGTAGTCCTAAAACAACCCCTGAAGCCCCAATTTTAAAATCTATAGTTTGTTTTCCTGCAACAAATAGACGTGGACAAGGAAACACGTTTTACAGGGTTTGTGTATTTGAGTTAACACAGGGAAATGTCGAGGTCATATTTTAGCTTTTGCGGTCACATTTGAAACCCTAACAACGCCGGGTTTATTCAGCTTGTGTTTAAATAAATAAGCCATAGTGAGAAGCGTACAGAACATTCTACACATCAAATAATATTGACTTTAAACAATACGTAACGAGTAAATTATACATGGTGAGTTCTTATATCCATATATGTTTGTAAGATTTATTTATTAATGGGGAAATGTTTTATGTACCTGTACCTGGTATGCATATGTAACACTATATGTACTCTTTAAAATAGACCGTTTACAATAGTCTTATCTAAATTATTTTTGCTATTTATTTTTAAATGCAATTTCATTTTTTTGGACTTTCTTCTTCTTTCTACTTCTGTACTTCTTTTTAGAAGTGGTGATAATGTGGTGATATTATGAGTAGATTTAAATTAATTATAATATTTATACTATATTAAACTTTCCATTAGTTATCCTAAAGCAGTGGTAGTTTTTTTTACTCAAGCAGACAATTCTATATTCAAAACCGATTTCCTGATGGGAGATTCTAGGTTCTAGGCCATAGCCGTCGGAGCACAGTTGTTATGCTCAATGCGCTAGCAACCTTAGAGTTGTAAGGAGGCGCAGGTTCAATTCCTGTCAATTGCATTATTTTCTGGTTATATTTTTTTTTTCTGTGTCAGTAAATTTTTCATTGTGTGTCTGTCACTTGGATATTGTATGTCTTGTGTCTGGCGCAGCTTGGCCAAATATGGTTCTTGCGCCTTAAAACCAACAAACCAACTAACTAGGTCCTAGGTCAGCTGTTGACAAATACGTGTTTTTTTTTTCAATTTATGTAAATTTCTAATTGCATCTTAAGTTTCTAGTTTTTTAATATCCTACTGCTTATAATGCCGACCATCCGGTATAGTGGTTATGTTAGCCTCTAGTTCGGAAAATTCCTGGTTCGAATCGGGGTCCGGGCAGGGATGTTTGTAAGCGTATGGTGTAGAGGCGGCTGATGCACCTCAAATCTGCCGTAGCCGATGTGGAAGTTTAGAGAGTGAGGTGCCAGCTCATGTGTTGTTCGTCATCTGACCGTGGTTCCGTTCTTCATATGATCTATAAATAAGTAATAAAGGGTAATAATATTTGAGTATACTTATGTACCTTGGTAGAAAACGGGCCAATGTCCATTTGTCAGGTTTTGATGACACCTGATGGGGGAGTAGGAAGTTAATTTATTAATATATCACACAAAAAGTACTTCCCTGTGCTTTGATTCCTTCAAAATGTTTGGACACACACACACAGATGGACATTGGTACCTTTTTTTTATACAACTTTCATTACCTTGAAGTGATTGCTGGTCATAACACAATATGAACAAATTTAGTTATTGACCCTTTTTCTACCAACATTTAGGTTAAACTATAATAAAATATGTTTACAATATCCATATTGATGAACGACATATAAACGATACTTCAATCAATTACACAAACTTCTATATTCGACGACAATGCATTTTTATTAAATTTTCATTCATTTCTTACAAAAAAGACATTTTAAACAAACATGAAGTCTTATATTACACGCGCCTTTAAAAAGCGATAAAAAAGCGATGTCAAAAATATGACTTCCTTGACACACAAAAAGCAAACACCTGTGTCCGCTTCCAAATTTTAATAAGATTTTAACCCATTCTTGAAATTCACAATGCTTCCAGCATTCACGTTTTGACAGTTCAGGTGAAAAAGTAGAGGCAGAAATTTTTTTGGACCTTCCACTTCTTCCGGCAAATATCCTTTTTTTAGAGATCACGTTCTCACATCTTTTCCGTCGAAAGCAATTGAGCGCACCGACATCTACATTTTCTTTATCCCGAAGTGTGCACGTTTTATTCGGAAACGTTGTTTTTCTTTCTCGCCAAGCGGAATTTGGGAAGCTTCCGTTTCATTCTATTTGTCGACTGCGTTACGACCTGTGCAACGTTTTGGGTCACTTGACTCTCTCGTCCCTTTTGTACCTCCGCTGAAAATATTTACGTTTGTAAAACCTGTATTATACATTTTCCACTTCCTTTCTACGTTGAGATATGCACGGGGTAAAAGTTAAAGTTTCCTTCAACATAACATTGCCCTTCTGCTCTTTCTAACACAAATATTGCGTACTGGACTTTATATTCAATATAAAGATATACGCAGGCGTCTTGAGAAAATATTGATACTTTTGCTTTCCATGCTTGTTTCCTTAAATATTTCTGCTGAAGGGAAGTATTTTTTTTTTGCTCCCTTCGACTTTGTACAGCATGTTTCGATGCATTTTCATCTAGTTTTCTCTAAACTAAAATCACTAAATGTTTCTCAAGAAGAAATCTAAACATAAGTTCATGTAAAGAAAAGACTTAGTGGACATTTTACGAGTCAATAAATTTTTGTCTAGATACACTAAAGACTTCGTATCTTCAATTTTTGACTTTGTGTATTTCACTTGTATGCTGACGATACAAGATACTTTTTTTATCTCTTTTTGATCTTTTTGATCTCTAACTTTTGATAACCCACATTGGCGTATCAGAAATATTAAAAGTAAAAATGAACAAATATCGTGTTTGTTCTAAGCAAAACGATTGATGAGACGAAATAAACTATTTGCGAAAATTATCCATTCAATGAATATTACGTTCTTAGAACCATTAAAATGTCCCCTATCATTATTTAGCATCAGAAAAAAAGTTATAATGAGCCTTAAGCTTATTTATATCTATAGTGCCCCTGAATTTACATTATTCAATAAAACACGAATTTTACAATTTTCTTGTTCAGGTGGCAAAATGTTATGAGTCACTTTTTTAATTTTTCGTGACAGCAATTTTAACCCTTCTTTGCATGATTTTTTTCTTTATTGGTGAAATAAATCAAGGTGATATAATTCATGTTCAAAATTAAAGGAAAAATGGTTTAAAAAAATCTTAGTATATATATTTATAGTATAAATTTAGCAAAAAACAATATGATGTTATCATGTGGTATTTTTTAAATTAAACGCAAACTTTTTCAGAAACTGCTCTAAAAATAACAGAAACACATGTTACAAACCTTTCTTCCACTCATTTTCACGTTTTTAGCAATAGAAACTCAAATATAATAAAACAAAATTAAAAACGAAATCATACGTTTATTGCAACTACAACAAACAGCGGAATGACAACTTCAAGCTCGTTTTACTGATAGTGACACTTGCTTATTTTTGACAGCTATGTTTTTTTTTATGCAATGGACATTAAAAGGGTATCCAGACACGATCAACTTAAAGTGAACTTGTTCTTTTATATAATTTTTGGGCATTCAATGTTATGATGGAAATTTCCACCATTATGCAAAGAAGTGTTAAGATTCAAGATTCAACATGTGGTTCTGTGGTAATTGATTTATAACAATTTTCCCACCTTTGTTTTCTCATAAACTGAAAAAAAAAGACTTATGTCATTTTGCCACCTTCTAAACATTAATAAAAAAGACTCCAGTATGGGACTTAGTCAATTTTTTGGGAAAAGTGACTTATAACATTTTGCCATCTGAGCACAGAATTTAACCAGTTGATACAATAAGTCAAAAAAGCATCGCACATTTTTATTAATTTTTATGTATTTTATACGCATATCGGGATTAAAATCGCGTTTTAAAATTTTGCCATATAGGGTAAGAAAAAAGGCTGAAATTGAAAGCTCTATTTTTTTACTTCATCTTCCTATTAAAACAATCAAATAATTACAGAAATGTTTTTCGTAAAATATTTCAAATGTATTCACAATTGTATTTCAATGTAAACCCATGCAAACTATTCGGAAAGTTTCCGTAAAAAGTAAAAATGCTAAACGAAAAATAGAAGTATATGTTTTTAATATATTTTTCCATTTAGTCCTTCAAATGAAATTACAATACCCCATGTCAATACATGTGCATTAAACCTTGGGAATAGTAATAAACTCAAACATATTTTCACCAACTGACGATATACACGCCTAGATCATTGCAAAATATGGCCTGCATTTTGTCTGTGGCTATTGGCCTAACATTGATTTGAGCATCCTTAAAATAAAGAATTGACTTTAAATGCTTGTTAGAAGTGTTGAATATTTAATTTCAACTATGAACTTGGTCTCTTGATATTTTATACAAACAAATAGAATAGTGTGAGACAAAATCAGAGTTCAATAGGTGTAATATCTGCTCAACTGTCAAATTGAGAGTACACTTAGCTGTGTGTGTCTATCTAAAGATGTTAGAGTTTTTACCTAGTTGATGTTGTACAATATATCAATTCGATGCAATAATTTTTTTTATTTAATAATTAATATTTTTTAACTATCAATACAATAATTTTTCGATTCATCGATTCTATTGCTCGGAATTTCTATTGGTGACGTGCTGGAATCGTGTTCTATTAACATGCCATGTGGCATCACGTCACGAACAGAAAGCACCTTCTACCTTAAAAACACTACTCCCCCTAACTTTAGCTTGAAAGTCAAAACCTTTCAGAAAGACACTGAACAGAACTGGGACAGTCGTGACGTATAATTTGATACATGAGAAAAATGGCAGATTGTATGCTGCTTTCCAAGACAAAATTGCTTGTCCTTATCATTTTTATTTCTGCGTTATTTCTATAAGGCCTTATTTAAAAAAAAAAAACTTTATATTTTTTATTGAGCTTAGATTTTTTTTAATGTTATATTTTTCGTCTTTTATT
The DNA here is from genome assembly GCA_947359465.1 of Metellina segmentata. Classification (NCBI taxonomy): domain Eukaryota; kingdom Metazoa; phylum Arthropoda; class Arachnida; order Araneae; family Tetragnathidae; genus Metellina; species Metellina segmentata. The sequence goes on from OX375878.1 coordinate 49,229,965, forward strand.
TCCTCTTTCTAACACTGCGTTTCCACCCTCTCAATTGAAATTACTGGCTTGATGATGCTTGTCGATTCTACATTACCAAACAGAACCCTGTCGTGATAAAGTCTGGGTTGTTTATGGATATTCAACCAGTTACCATCGTCCCAGCCTAAGCCATTCGGTGTATCGCCACGTAATTTTGAACTACGGTCAGACGACGAGGCAACATCTGAGCTGGCACCCCACTCTCCAAACTTCCACACCAACCCAACTTGAGGACTTTCGGCCACAAAAAAAGGTGCACCAGCCGCCTCTACACCATACTCTTACAAACATCCTTGACCTGACACGGATTCGAACCAGGAACCTTCCTATCTAGAGGCTAAAACCTTCTAGGTGGTTCGTTAGTACCAACCACCAGTTTTTAGTAAATATTGAAATTATAGATATAACATCAGAAGAATGAATTAAACTTGCTTTACTACAACATATTTTACACTTCAAAAACTAATCTATTTACATCGGCAAAAATTTAATGCAATGCTACAGTCATCACGTTCGAAGTCTGCGAGGTAGAAAGCTAGAATGAATCTAAAGTCTAAGATCTTAAAAATCAAGACGAATTCTTTTTATACTTAATCTTGGCTCGCATTTTTGCACGTGCGAACACTTTCGAAGTTTCGATCGGAACGACAGAACAGTTTCCATTGGTTGTAGATTTGGAAACAATTGCGAAGACTAAAATATCTGACGTTAGGGCATGTTCGTTTTACTTTGGAGGTTAATGAGTTGTTCTGTTGAGTTTTGAATGTTACTGACTTGCCTCTATAATCTTAATAGTAACCTCTATAACCGGTTGGTCGGCTATGTTTCTAGATACAACCACTATCGTGTGAAGAGCTCAGAAACGAGTTGATTATTGCAACGGAGAGCACATCCATCATTCTAATGTTCGACCCAAAACTGCAAAACTAATTTCTTTAATAAAAGGATGTATAGAAAACTCTTAATTTTCAAAATATCAATTAATTACTAATCATTACGTCTCTACGAGGCAAAATTGCGAAACATCGCCACCACGTTCGACCCGGGGAGTCACAGTATACTTTATACACAATCTAAGCGCAACTCGTTTATAAAGAGACCATACATTCACTCCAGGCGGACAAACAGCCGTGCTTTACCCTGTATTCGAACCAAGAACCTTTGGATCAGGAAGCCAGTACCATGACTACTAGACCAATGAGTAGGCTAAATGTAAACTTCATTCATGTCTTATATATTTAAGCATGGTACACATTAATGTGTCAATTGATTTAGTAATCTGGAAGACATTCGACTACGTGCAATAGTTCAGTAACTGACTAATATTCTGGGACATTTATAAATTCAAGAATAAAACGCATGACTTCACTCCTCTTTAAAAAAGTCTTTTCGGAGCACGTTGATTCAGTCAGGACACTATAGCAATACCATATGAAGCTCCCGGTTTCAATCAAGTTAGTTTATCAAAATATATCAGACTCCTGGATTTTTTTCACAGACCGGTTTAAAAGCTTGTTGACCACGAAAGTATATAAGAAATACCGCAGATGTTTCCCAAATGTAATTCGTGTCTGAGAATGACACTATTTTACCTTTGAAGTTATCCAGATGCCTTAAATGCTTGAAGTAGACTGTTATCAGTGCAGGAATGACGTTGCAGCCATTTTGTGTATGAAATTCCATTCTATTTCGACCAGCAACCACAAAAGAAATTCCTCTCTACCGAGATAACTCTATTTTGAGTTCCTTTAATATCTCTCGACAGATGGAAGTAGGAATTGGAATGTGAATATCAGTTTTCCATTACGGTTGAAAACCACTGAAATTACGAACTTTTCGGATTTTGTTCTGAAATAGACTTGATGCCACTGAATGTAGTATCAAATGACACTCACATCTTTGGTATGAATTTGGCTCTCTAGATGTGAACTGTGACTGTTTAATATCTTGAAATTGAAGACGGGATTATTAAATTTTATAACCCACATTAAACTATGTAGGAATCTTACAATTTTTCGAGTACTTCATATTTCGACTATTACACTTTATTACTTCACAGCTTTTTAAGTGTTTAATCCAATAACAGCTTTCAATTATGTAGAGGCACACTTAACAATGAGGCAAATATGTTAATAATGGTACTCGTATATTCATTTTTATGATTAATAGAACATATTTTAATATTTAATAACATCCAGATTTCAAAGTATCTGTGTCATGTTTCTCCCGAAATGTATATTCCAGAGTATCACAGATATATGTTTTATTATGTATATTTCATTGCACTGTATCACACATGCATTATTTATTAACATTAGAGCATGCATTATTTGAGCTTGCGTGCGGAATTTCAGCTTATTTTTCAGCTTTTAAAGATTGTGATATTATTTGTCTATGTTTTTGCCGACATGTATGAGCTCTTGTTCTTAATTAATACTGAAACAAAACTGAAAATAAATCTGCTCACTAACAATGATTAAAGATTAAAACAGTTTTAGAAAGCATTTGAAATGTGTTACAGCTTACAGTACGTATCATTTTCAAAAACACTTGTAAGGAAATATTATAATAATTTATAATTTGTTATCAGAAACATGTTGACAACCTTATTTTTCTGGGACTTTTCATTTCGGTACAATGTCATTACTTCCAGAATATTAATGTCCTGCGTATAATTTCTTCCGGGACATGCTTCCTCTCCAAGAAATACTAGTATAATACAAAAGTATGACTCAGATATTCTGCAGCTGATGCAGATGTAAAGAATAGATGTCTGCTCTGCCCTATTGCGATTGTGTTTATTTGTTGTTACTCTTGCAGTTTGGCCAGCTATTTTCTTATTCATGGACCTTGGGCGAGTTTTGCTGCAAGTTCGTGCACTACGTCCAGAACGTATCGGCTATCTGTTCCGTGCTTACCCTAACATCTATGAGTGTGGAAAGGTCAGTAGTAATTCCATTACTTCTCGTCATATATTTAATAATTTATAGAACTCATATAATGGCTAATATTCTTTGGGAAATATTAACTTTTTTCACCTACAAGACTCTCAGCAAAATTCTCAGAACTTTATAATTTCAGAAAAGGGCTGTGGTTTTGTTCTCATCTTCAACAAGCAGAATGCATATTTGTTTTACTGACTGAGACTGTTTATAAAATTTAACTCGATTATCTCCTAAACTACCGATCACATTCCCCACAAGTAAAGCAGTTCGATTAATCGTGATTTCAAATAAAGCCCCCCGAGTTCTGTTCCCCGTCAGCATTTCCTGAAGAAAACAACTGATTCCATCAAAAAGAAAGAGCTACTTGTTTCTGGATTTGCCTCTAGGGCCTCAGTTAAAACAAAATCTTTCGTCTTTCCCGCCTAAAGCAGAGGGGGTAACTATCGGCATCTTTCTAGAAAATGCTGTAGTGAAGATAAACGATTCAGCATTCCCCACATTGTTTGCTTGGATTTCTTTGTTTCTATATTTGTTTTCGATGGGTTCTTGTATTTCAACAACCGTTATCAATAATAAAACTCTTATTTTTAGTCTAATAGTGCTAGGTCTCTATTATAAGTTAATAGTACAATAAAGGATATACATTGTGATTAAATGTTTTTGGAATAAAATAATCGAACTAGGATTAAATAAAATACCTTGGAGTGACGTTGGATCCCAAACTCAACTGGAGCACCCATCTTAACGTCACCAAAGCAAAAGTCTGCAGGATTGGCGGTTGCTTCTTCGCTTGGATTTCTTCGTTTTCATATTTGTTTTTTATGGGTTCTTCCGTGTACTATTTCTACAACCGTACTCAATAATAAAACTTTTTTTGACTAATAGTGCGAGGGTCTCTATAAGTTACTAGTACAATAAATGAGATACATTGTGACTAAGTGTGTTTGGACTAAAATAAGTGCAAGTATTAAATAATATACCTTGGAGTGATTTGGATCTCAAACTCAACTGCAACGCCCATCTGAATATAACCAAAGCAAAATCTTACAGGATTTCCGGTTGACGAAGAAACTCAGACTACAACTAGGGGTTCAGCCACACAGAGGAATATGTTACATAAAACAGTAGGTCGAAGGCGAGGAAACGTAAGGGGTCTCAATGTGGGCAAAAAATCTCACTTGCCATAAGAAAAATCAAATCCATTTGAAGGTTGTTCCTGTTTTTTATATCTTCCACTCTCTCAACTAACCCAATATCAACACTCTGCATCACTCTATCGGAGTCTCGCTCCTACATATAATTCATGAAACAAAGTAAGAGATCTTCTCATACAGTCAAATTCGTCTTGAAAGCACTCCAAAATTCAACGTCCAGAAACCCATAAATAGAAAAATTCACAACCTCCTTCATGTGAAACTGACCTTGGAACTTCCATGTATTAATCCTCCTGGTGGTTTATCTTCGTGACGAAAACTGCCCTGCAGTGCCAAACCTATTGTGCAAAAACCTGTTCCAAACTGTTGCCACGTTTGGTCAAGGGAAATGTGTTTCTCTTATTTGGCTCTTATAATCACTTTCCCGACATTTTCACATATATTCATTTCAAAGATAGACGTTGTTAAGTTTGTGACAATTCATGGACCATTCCTCAGCTACCTCCACAGAATCGGAATGGACGAGCCACACTAATGTGGAGTTGAGGACACACCAATGCACTATGCCGAAGTGTGACTCATTATAAGTTCATACCACGTGAGTTCCCCACTTCCACCTTAGGATGGCTGAATCTAATATAGAATTAGAGGAAGGTGCTAGTATAAAATATGCAAAATTATAAACGCACTAGACTCCCACTGTCCGGATCTTGATAGCAACATCTTAAACACAGCTGCCAAATAGTCTTCAGATTTCCGATAAAAAATCCCAGCAGTTATTCTTTGCTTGTAAAATATTTATCAACTGAAGTGAAACCTCTAAAGTGGTAAATTCTCATAAGAATAGGTCGTTTTGTTGTTGGTGCTAGTGTTTTGTTGTAGAACGCACTTCCTCTACGTTTTCCGCATAGGGTAACCGAATATAAATCATTGTCTTCCGGTGTGGTTCGTTTATCTACATTGAAATTCCATCAATACAAAGCAAAAGTAATCAATTCTAATTTTCAGAAAAAGAAGATCATTTGACATCATTTCTGGTAAAGAAATCACTGTTTTCACCAAACGTTTTATAAGTAGGTTAAATAAGAATGGCTTCGACTCGTAAAGTATGCCTCATCGACATTCTGTGTGAATGCAATTTTTTTTTTTAATTAAAAAAAAAAATCCTATTTTGAGTATTTTTTGACATTAATAATCTTTCGAAGATGGCAAAACTCCATTCAACACTTTCGTTAGTTCAACTGACAGGCAGGTTCAATTCGAATCCTTATGGCACTTTTTAATTCGGACATTCGCTTTCTGAATGGAAATCACATACCTGTACGGAATTATATATGTAGTTACTTAACTGTTGAGTACATCTTTCAATAAAACCCGATAATTTTATTTAAACATTAAAAATACATTAAAGTTTTGCTGATTTTAACTGTCTTGTAAATGATACCTATGTCAAAACATAAAAATTGAATAATTACGACGTATGATTAGCCAAGAGTCTTGTTTTTAAATATTTATTATGGGCATTTCATTTCGTTGTACGAAATGGAATTATACAACAATATACACTACATGGACAAAAATATTTGGACACTGCATGTTTTTCAGAAGAAGTGCTTTATTATTCTATGTATTAACGAGTAGGCCCTCCTTTGGCTTGTATTACATCTGCAGCACGTCGAAGACATACTTTCCACAAGTTATCTGTAAGTCTGGGAAGGAATAGTTTGCCATGCCTCTTGCAAGGCTGTGAGAAGAGAGTGTTGTGAAGATGGACGTGGGTGGCTGTGTCGTACTCGTCGCTCCAGTTTGTCCCAGAAGTGCTCGATTGGATTGAGATCGGGGATCTGAACAGGTCAGTCGAGCAAATGCGCCTCATTGCCAGGAAACCAGTCCAGCACACATTTTGCAGTATGACATCGAGCTCGATCCTGTTGGAAGAACCAACCCTCGTCGAAATAGTGTTGTATTTCCGTAGCGTAGGCAAGGCTTAATAATCCAGAACGTCAAGGTATACGTCAGCGTTCATGGTATGAGGTACATAAAGCAATGGTCCGAGGCCTAACCAGGGAAAATTTCTGTTGTGTTCAAATACATATATATATATATATATATATATAGTGTATGTTAAGCAAAGGGCTTTTGAGGAAAGTTGATCGAAATACATACATGGTATCAAGAAAGGAACTGAAGTTTTTAGCTATACTGAACATAAAAAAGTAAATAATTAGTTAAAATTCAACAACTAAACAATTATCTCTACTATTATAACACATCTATATAAATAAAAATCGAGTGTTTGTTCGAACAGTGAATATTTACAACCCATTTGAAGATTCCTATTAGAAGTTTTGGGACCTTCTAATGCACAATCCGTCTCTTGGGTCTGTCCGTCTGTTTGTATGTGTGGGCCCGAACCAAGTCCAAACGGTTGCATATATTTACATGAAACTTTGCATACTCTGAGTATTTACATCCATTTATAGTGACTGAACTTGGTTTAGTTAGTCTGCCTGTTCGTCTTCTTGTTCTCTGTCTGATTTTGTGTCTGTGTGTTTGTACAAGTATCACATAAAAAATAATTCGACATATTATAATACAATAATCAACACTGAGCGTCCACTTTATTATGACCACCTGACAGTTTTATGCAAATGAGCTATTGCGTCACAGTGTTGCTGCTAGAGGGCGAGATAGCTATAAAAAAAATAAATGCAAGACAAGTGAGCCATCAATTGCACTGTGTTGTATGCTGATATGAGCAAAAAACGTGATATAAGTTTGAACGCGGGATGATTGTAAGCACTCGAAGCGTCTGGACCAGTATCAGCAAAACGGCTGCACTTGTGAAGTGTTCGAGAGCAGCAGTTACAAATGTTTACAGAGAGTGGACTACCAAGCAGTAAACTGGGTCTCAACGTCAGGCTTGTGGTCGTCACATACTACTGATATTCGATCTGAAAGGAGACTTGGCAGAGTTGTCCAGTCCAACAGAAAAGCAACAACACGTCGAATAGCGGGGAATCTTTATAAAGGAGCAAATACGAACGTCTCTGAACGAATTGTTCGAAAGCCTCTACTGTCTGCCTTGAACAAGAGCAGACGTCTTCAGTTCGCAAAGGAGCACAAAGATTGGACAGTAGATGACTGGAAAAGGGTCAAAGGTCCGATGAATCGCGTTTTCAATTACACCCTACAGATGGCAGGGTACACATATGCAGAAAACAGCACGAAAGCATGGACCCCAACTGCATTGCCACAACAACTACATTGCCACAACATTTCAAGCTGGTGGAGGCAATATTATGGTTTGGGGATGATTTCTTGGCATTGTATGGGTCCTTTGATTCCTGTGAAACAACGTCTGAATTCCCAAGGGTATTTAAGTGTTATCGCAGATCAAGTACATCATGTTATGTTAATGGTGCACCCTGCCAAAGACGGATACTTTCAGCAGGACAAAGATCCTTGTCATAAGACTGGCATTGTCCTCAGATGGTTCGAAGAGCATGACGAAGAATTTACCTTGCTTCGTGACCTGCACAATCACCAGATCCCAATCCAATTGAGAATTTGTGGGAAGAGATCGAACGGGGCATCAGGCAGCTGGATCCAGCACCATCAAATCTTAAGGAAGTGGAAAGTGCAGTTCATCAGATATGGTCTCAAATTCATATTACCACCTACCAACATCCCAGAGAATCCATGCCAAGAATTCATGCAGTATTAAGGACAACAAGTGGTTCAACATTGCATTCAGGGGGTGGTCATAATAATTTGGGCACTCAGTGTATATTTGAAACATGTTATTTAAATTTAGTGAATATATTATTTGGCATTTCTTTGCTTACACGTTTATCCAAGTTGCATGATAAAATATCTAAATATGCTTAAATCAAACTTACTTTGGTAGTTTTAGAGTAGCTGGAATGTATATTTAGCATTGCAATTACTTGAATTTTTACCAGGATTCATGAAAAATCAATTATTCTTTCCAAAACTGTTTGTACGAAATTTAAATTTAAATGCTTTTGTATTTTCAGCTACCCTATTTATTTTCCTTGCTAAATATAAACTATTGCATCAGAAGCACCCAAAACGGATAAAAAAAACCATGAAATTAGTCGAAAATATTCAATGTACAAACAAGCACTCCATTCTTATTTACAAAGATTTCCGAATGTTTGGAAAACACGATATTTTGCAACGAAATGGAAACTTGTGTTCGTTTGCTCCGTGCAGTGATATTTTCTCTTTTTTCACTCGTATTCGTATTCATACTTAAAATTTGTCTAATTTTAGTTGTAAGTTCTGGCAACTGCGTGAGATCAAAATATAGAATAGAATCGCGAATTTATATCTTTCGTAAAACATATTTTTCGCCAACTTTTATTTTGTTTTATTGCTATTTTCTGTTTTAAATATTTATTATTTTAATAAATTTCAATTCCTTTACATCACACTAAACATCACAGCAAAGTATTTTATTTAAAGTTGCATTTAAGTTTGAATAAACCACATTTTAAGAAAAATTTTGCCATATTTGAAGGAACGTTAATTACTTAAAATATCCGTACTAGGACTTTAAAGTATTACAAATTCTTTGAATAACCGCAGAATGCAAAGTTGGCTTATTTTAGGAATTGAAGCTATATTTAAGCAACTTATATCAGGAAAGTCTGTTTAAAACAGCGGTTTTCATTAGAAGAAGCGCTGTCGAATCGATTGACTATTTTGAAAATAAGGATATAGGTTACCTTTGCCTTTCTATGTACTAAACACGTTCAATTTTAAAACACGTTCTTTTATTGTTGCACGTACTACAAAACGGAATTTTTAAGATAAAGACGACACCACAGCCAACAAGGCTGTGGTGTCGTCTCCCCAAAAACGGTAGCATTAAAACTGTACGAATCGTACACAAGGAGAAGACAACCAACAGCTAAGGTAACTACGTTCTTATTATTCCGAGAACATGAATTCTACTGCACTATTTACATCATTGTTTCAACATATTCCCATACATCAAAATACTTATATAACAGGCCAGCGCGGGGACCAACTTCACCCATTGCTTCTGGCTCTCTTCTCTCTCGTCTCCCCAACGGCCTCTGATGGAGTTTTTAAAATAGCCCAACAGCAAAAGTCAAAGACCAATCAGAGATCATTCTAGAAGAGCACCACCTGCAGAGGACGCTTCTATTTTCACCTGCTCTTCTCAATTCGTAAAGCACGCGACACAAGAACAGCAGGTGGTACCAAAATACAAGCAATCAGAATACATTCGGTATTCCAAAATTCCGATTGTTGTTTTCTTTTTCCGGTCGGAGTATCTCACGACGTCACGTGGCTTTTAAAACAAACTTACTGAAACTAACTCATCAAATTAACTTTATCTTATCTTTCAGTCATCTTTCTCTTAATGATAGCGAAATTCGAAAAGAGTTCCACAAATAAAAATACATTGGCAGGTAAATTATGAATTTAAGAGCATTTGTCGTATATTCGCCATTTTTACAAATTGAATTGAGCAATTTTACAGGAAAATAACATAAGAAAGAGAAATCCTAATCCTCCGTCAAAATCGTCTTATGTAGTACTTATCGTGGGTCTGTTATCGTCAGTTTGTACCTTCAGAAAGGGTGAGATATGTGAATAGTATTACATAAATGGATATGCAAAGATAGTGTTTATGTCCAAAGTAGGTTGTAAAAATTATGAAAATGTCGTAAAGGTGTTAAAAGACTATTTTACTCATACTTAAATGCTTCGTCATTTCCTACGAAAGCAGAAAGTAATTATTGTCTGGTGACTTTCAATCTCTAGTTAATCCATTCAACCCTATTGAGGTCTGGAAATTTTGATAGTACAATGCAATAAAAGAATGTGTAAATGCAGCAGTACTAACTTAACAAACAGAAATAACTTGTAGAATTATGAAAACCGAAAGATACAAGGAAACGTATCGGATTTCAACTTCGAATCTACTAAGGAGTATGTCAATTCCATAAATGCTCAAAAATGTAAATAGAAGTTTTCCGGTAATGTACAGGGAGCATATTTGTCCCCTAAGGCCATTGATATCTCACTGGATACCTTTCTGTCACTTCCTTTATAATCCCAACTGCATATAATTAGGCTCACTCATTTATTGCTTATGTTTTTGTACGCTGACGAACTTACCACCTTGCAACCTTCTTCCAAGAATGCACAAACGATAGTACAGCAATGGAGACGGACAGTAAAGGAGTGATGGGGTCGACACCTTCTCAATGATAGTCCATTTATTAATGTCTAGATGTAACACTTTGTAAACTCTTATCTTTACAATCTGACACTAGTTTGTGCGTAGAAGGAACAAATGTATTGGAATAGATTTTCTCTTGAAATTCACGGACGAAAACCTACTGATGGTGAAAAAATTCTTTTCAGAGATCTTAGCTTCATTAAAAGAGAGTAAAAAAATTAAAGAAAATATTCTTTTTACAGAATTATTTAGAAAGTATTAAACTAAAAGATGTTCCTTGCAAATACTGGGAAGTATAAGACTCCCTCAAACATAATTTAATTACAGGAATTCGTTTAATAGATATCACTTCCTAGACATAATCATACAGAACTCCTGGTACTAAATAATTCGTCTTAACATATTACACATGTATTCAGTACTATATGTGTTCCTTTATACGATACTATATGTATTTGCCTATATGTATTACATGTGTTCCATTATGGATAAAAACATAATTACTTGTTCTAACCCTATAAGTGTCAAAAGATTTCGAAGACGTTAACTATTCTTTTGCTTCAACAACACACACAATGACTACATTTTCACATGTATTAGTCTACAACTGGCTAGAAGTATTGCTGTATTGTGGAATATTGCGTGCATGACCCTCTGAATTTAGGTGTAGAGATTAACATAATTACAAGAAATTGGTTCCATCTTTACATTTTCTAAAATAAGTTTCATTAAGCATTTTGTTTTCTAAATGTTGGATTTAGAATGAATTTTTTTTTAATTTCGAGGCTGTTTTATGAAAAACATGACTTTATAAATTAAATCATGACAATGTACCGGGCAAAACGTCCATTAAATACATCATGACAGTAAACTATACACTTCCACACTGAAACAAAGAAATTTGTTTTTTTTTTGTTTTTTTTGCTCTTATGCTTAAGTCAGACTTCATTTTAGAATTTGTTCTTTTTCGCAAACAAACGCTAAATTGCCTTTTCCTTGCTTTAATCTTTAACTTAAATTTGGTGAAGTACTAGTCTTTATTTTGCTTCACAACGAAAAACTTGTCAGTTGAGTTATTTTTGTTTCATTCCTTTATCAATGTTCTTGTTTGAGACGGTTTTTTTTTCGGTGAGGCATAAGCTTAGTCTCTCTTGATACATATGTTTTTATTATTGTGTCATAAAAACAGATCGAGAATTCTATGAAACATGCTAGAAGCGCTGTTTCAAAAAGAAAGCACTTAATGAGTGCATTAAGCTTTAGGGAATCCTATTTAAACGAATAAATCGTTTTGCTTTTGTTTCACTTTTTAGTCGGCTGAGAAATAGTATATCTGTTACACGGAAAGATTACGACAGAATGAAAATAAAAATTCAAACTTCAAATGTGATTTTCATTTTTGCATTAACTTTGAAACCACATTAAATACCAAGACAAATGGAATTTAAAAAACAAAATATGTATTATAAAACATGTATCGATAATATATTTTTATAAAAAATATCCTACGTGGCTATATCGATGGAAGAGTCTGGCTTTAAGATGAAATTGCAAAAAAGAATCATTTCGAGTAAACGAATAAATGAAGAAATATTAATTTAGGAAAAAATATTTTTAGAAATAGCTAATAATGAACTAATTACTAATAAATTAATACAATGCAACCACTAACATAGTATAATTACTAACTAATTAAAAGAAGTATTTAATAACGAGTGGTTACTATATGAAATTAATTGCTTACATGTTAATTAATTAATAAATGTAATTAATTTAGTGTAAGTAAGGATTAATTACTTTAATAGCTTAATTAGATGTACATATGAATTACTATGATTAATTAACTTAATTATTTTATTTTATTAGTGTTATTATTCAACTAAATGTACTTATTAATTAATAAAATTAATTACTTGAATGTAACTGTTATTTAAGATAACTAATTACTTGAATGTAACTGTTATTTAAGATAACTAATTACTTTAATGTAACCATTAATTCATAGAATTAATTACTTGGACAGAACAATTAATTAATTATACATTTATGTTTGTGTTAAAATATCTAGAGGTCAATTTAATAAAAACAAATAGGAAAGTAAAGCCAAAAATATTAAAATCTCTTATTAGGATTGCATCATAACTCCTATTTTGTCTACGAAGAATCGTTTCATTTTTTTTTTGAAAGAAGATTATGATAAAGGCACAAGAATTTTTTAAAACTGCACAAATTAAAACTTCACACATAACTTCGCACCCCGACAAGAAAAATAACACCAATCAAAAAATAAAAATTAGTAAAAAAATAAGTTCTGTCGTTAAAAAATATGTACTAGATGCCCCATCGTGTTATATTACTATTCTATAGAATCTAATAGAATTTAAAGACAAATACTTACCTAAAATTTAAAAGAAGCTTATACTATTTCAATGTAAGTTTTATAGCATCCTTAAAGTTGATGTTTCTCAAATTCTGCAATTTTTAATTGTTTCACTTTTCTTGCCGGAATGCGATATTATTACACGTCTGCTGAAGTTCTTTGAAGTTTTCAAGTGTTTTTTATTTGTAAGCAATTTTAATTAATTATACATTTATGATACTAGTGGATAGCTGATATAATACAACCACGGATAAATAGTAGGAATACTCTTTCAGAACTGGAAAAAATTATGTATGTAGCATAATTATGTGTATAGCATGCATTAGCAGATTTCGAAAAAATATAGAAATTGGCACCTGTTACTGTGATTAAATATTTAAAACACAGAATGTAAGATATATAATAGTTTAATATTGGAAGTAACCCATTCTTGATACCTTTGGTGTTGACAGACTCAAATATGAGACGTTCATATCTAGAGAGGATCAAGTCCGTTCTATAACCTTTAGAAATACATTGATATAAAGTTTCTTTTCTTTGTTGCTTTTCCTATTCGACGGACTTTTCTTCTGCCATCTCTCAGAATCCAAAGCAATCAGGGACTTGATTCAAAGATGCACTAAAAAGATTCAATAGGAGTTCGTGTGTGTGAACATCAGAGTTTGACCAGAAAGTGGACTTGATCCACTCTAGTTCTGAACGCCTCATATTTTAGAATTATGGTACACGTTGTGAAATTCTTTTCGGTTAAAGAATTTAGAACTACACGGAAAATTTCTCTTTCTCATGTTTCTTTATATTCTACCTACTGATCAAGTATTTAATTAAAATACAGTTGATTTCAAAGTCTTCAGAATCACAATTTGCATAGCAAACAATAACAATGTTACATCAATCTATGTATTGGGATATTTACTTATTCCATACAATTATACTGTCTTTAAACAATACAAGTAAAATTCTTCCATTTTTAAATACTTGAAATATGAGAACCCGTAAAATTCCAAAAGTAATTACAGAAGAGGATTGCGAAAATATGTCTTTAAACTATTTGCAGTTGAAAAAAACATTTTAGGGAATGCGTGCATGTAATGGAGTTCCAGCGATTCCCACTTTATGTTTCTCTGGCTTTCAATACAAATGGAATGTAAGAGAAGCTGTAAATTTGTTTGCAAAAAAGAAAGCGTATTGGAATCCGATGCTTTTATTTCCATTTTTAAAGTCACTGGAGGCTATGTTTCTCATTCATAAGGAAATCCATTTTCTATTTTCTTTCGTTCAGCGTTCATAAATTATAGTATTTCTAGTTAGAGTGCTTTTATATTCCTAAACTCGTCCGATAGCATAAGTAAACTACACCGTTCTGACTTCTCTGAAAAAAGAGTTTTGATGCTTTTTTTTTCCGACTAAATATGCTATTTTTTCGAGTGGTTTTAGAATATCTAATGCTTTAAAAAGAACCGAGATAATAAATAAGCATTCGTATGTATGATAGGCTTACCTATAAATCCCCCCTTTGTATACTATAGTAAAGTCAAGTGATTCGTGTCTTGTAGTGCTACGATAACTGTAGCACGCCTCCTAACAAATTCAAACTGGTAGAATATTGATTTTTAAATTCCAACTAGCAAAATTGCCCTCCGTTTCTCTAGTTTAATTGATGAAATATTGTTGAAAAAGTGATCAGATTAATCACTTTTCTCTTTCATAAAAATAATTGCAAATACTTAATAGTACGGAAAAATCTTTTTTAACACCGCTTTTAGATTTTTATAGTTTCTACAGTGTACTTTGGACGCAAATTCGTGCTCATGCTGCACTCGTCCATGTAATACATTTCACAAATATTATGCTCCTGTTCTGAGGCACAACTATAAACCAAACCAAGGTGATTACTACAGAAGTTGATTTTGAGTTTTTAAGTGGTTTGGTATGTTGCCTGTGGTGTCGTCGCTCCAAAATGGTAACGTGAAAACTGCACGAATCTTACACAAGAAGAAGACATCCAACAGCTAATATACTTAAGTTCTTATTATTCAAAGAACATTAAGAAAAATATACAGTATTTATATCATCACATTATCATCATTACACCAATACATAAAAGTATATACCGTCAGTCCAGCGCGATGAACACGGCTCACCCGCTGATTATCGCTACCTCTAACGGTCTCCAACGTTCAAAAATAACCCAACAATAAAAGTCAAAAGCCAATCAGAGATCCTCTGGACGAACACCACCTGTTATTCTCAAGTAGTTGTAAAGCGCGTGGCGAAAAAACAGCAGCTGGCTTTAAACACTAACCAATCAGAATATATTCGGAATTACTTTTTATTATTTTTTATAAATTACGTTTAGGAATAGGTCGTATTGACCATTTCCCTTCGTGCAGCCCAATATAAACTAGCCTTTGAAATATAATTGTCAAGAGGTAGAACATTAAAATTTGAGTTGAACATAGTAGCACGAATTGTCAAGTGGCTAAAATTCATAGTCTCTCCAGTAGAACACAGAGGGCAGTCAGGAATGTCTTTCGCACCAATCCGGTGGAGATGTCCTTGGAGATAGTCATGTCCGTTTCAAATTCTGAAGTTGGCCAGAAAGATTCGTCTGGGGAAATCCATTGGGACCGGATTATATAATAGGCTTTCCCAGATTTTAAACTTAGCATCAGTCTCTTGAGTTTTGCGTATGTATCTCCTCGCTGATCTTACAGTGGTGGAAAATGCCTGGTTGTATGGTAAGGCAATAAGAGGCTGTGGAAGGTTGCAACCCTGTTTACCAAGCGAGTCTGCCTTCTCATTACCGGGAATGTCGCAATGACTGGGTATCCATTGGAAGAGAACCGACCAACCAGCACAGTTGAGTTCGTAAATTTTTTGTTTTGCTTCTTCTACACGTGCCGAATAGCTATTGTGTAAAGAGCAGAGGGAGAGAATCGCTGACTGTGAATCGACAAGAAAAACAGTGTGTCTGAATGAAGTATTTAAGTTGGATAAATAAGATGTTGCTTGTCCAATTATCTCAATTTCAGCCTCAAAGTTCGTAGCATGGAGTTTGACTCGATGGAGTAGGCACCTGCACTGAAAGTGACCCTTCCTAAAGGTCAAGCACAATGAAGTTTCTCACGATGTCACAGGCCCTTCAGTCTATTTTCAGTAAAAATGACGTTGAGACAAAATGATGATGAATATATAAAGATGAGAGGAAAACGAATAAAATTAAATGTGGGCATTATTTTCATTTTTTCTTCAAATTTCTTCTTAGTAGCACACTAAATAAAGAGTTTTGTTTTAAAACTGTCTTTAATACGGACAAAGCAAGGCAACTGATTACAATTTTCCAGGAAAATCTTATTTCATAAAACCCTTAATAAAGAAAATTACTGTGTTTCAACAAATTTTTACAGGTAGCTATATAGTAAGTTCCATAGCTTCTACTCGTCAAGTAAAGAATCTTGACCTACTATCCCTCAAGGTCTTGTTCGAATATTTTCTAACCGAGGTATTCCTATCTGGGTAAAGTTTTTATTTCATATTCGCTTTGCTCCAACTTACATGCAGTTCCAAATCGCATCTTTTTGGTACTTTTTAAATTCAGATATTTGGTTTCTAAATGGAAACCACCGTACACTTATTTACACTCTAAGACTAAACAATAGTTGTACCTGGAAGGAGTAAACCGGTATCAAATAAATTTCGAAGAGTGGTACATCTGCGTTGTTGATGCAAATGAGAGACGCAAATGCAAAATTTTTCAGAATTGTTTGAGCAAGCTCCACACGCAGGGCAGCTCTCAAACACGCTGCAGACCCGGGCATAAAAAAACACACAATAGCGCAGCAAATTCATTTCAACTCATGTTGTTGTGTTGGTTACATCTTTTCTCATTGAGTTATGCCTCGGAAAAAATTTGCAAGCAATTTAAGCAACTGGGAGAGTTTGACAGAGGATTGGCCTCCGAGAAGGTGGATGGTCTAATCGACGGATTGCGCAATATATTGGTTGTAGTGATGTTACTGTTGCATGCTGTTGGCAGCGGTGGATACAACAAGGCACATGCCAGCGTCAATCAGGCTCAGGAAGGACTAGAGAAATCGTACCGAGAGAGGATCGACGTGTTGTAAGACATGCGCGTACTGATCCAAAAGCCACTGTTGCAGACATCCAACAGAAGTGGGAACCTCTCTATCATCCAATAAGTGATCGCACCTTTTGTCAACGGCTCACGACGTGGGACTAAACTCACGTAGACCGTTACGACGACTACCTTTTACAGCTTTGCATCGCCGTCAAAGAGTGGAATGGTGTGTGCCAGACGGACATGGGACGTCGAATGGCATTGAGTGGTCCTCTTCACTGACGAATCCCGCTTCTGTCTGGGTTGAAACGACAATCGAATCCGGGAGTGAAAAGGTAACGTGGTCAGCGCCAAGTTTCGCGGTTTCTTGTGCAAGAAGATCTTGCGTCATTGTGAGGGGTGCAATTGCGTATGATACCAAATAATCTTAGGTTTACGTTACGTGTTCTTTGACAGGCCTGTGTTACATAAAATAAATTTTACAGCCAGTTACGCTCCTATTCCTGAACTCCCAGGTTCACCCGCTTTTTAAACAAGGCAATGCTCGACCCCATATTTCTGCCGTTTCTAGAGCTTGTCTACGACACAACGATATCTTAACATGGCCGGCATACTCACCGGATCTGTCTCCGATCGAGAATATATGGGATGCCATTGGACGAGATATCACCACTCCACCCATACCGCGTAATGTGCTGGAGCTACATGATAAGGTCCAAGCAGCATGGATCGTCACAGTGTATAATAATAATATGTAGACTTAAATATTGAGTGCCTACAGTTTTCAATAGAATCCGATAACATAATTTGAAACTTAAAAAAAAAAAATGAAAGTTTTAATCCTATGTGAAAGTGTTTTATAGGGTCTTTTAGTTCCAACATATTGGTACCTGCTTTATTTAAACATTGCCTGTCTCATTTGAAAATGACCAAATTTTAACTCAGTACCAGTTTTTTTTTTTTTAATTTGAAGGTACACATCCGATTTAAAAGGTTTTGTTTTCTATATTTCTTATGAAACGGAACTCTACAAACCATTGTGTAATGAACGAAAGAGGTTTAGAGAAAGTTTGTCAAAATATACATGTACAGCAAAGTTCAATTTCTGTCGCACTGTAGTAACGAAACGGGCTATTGGTGATAGTCCGAGATCAAACCCGACGGGAATGATTCGAGACCAACACCTTATAAATTTGAATCTGTCAGATGACGAGATCAACACCTGAGATGGCCATCCTACTCTTCAAAACTTCCACATCGCATCAATTTTTAGACAGTTGAGGCCACTACATATTCATCGCTCACCACCACGAAAGTATCATATTATAAAAAAGAACGTTTTATTGTTGGCACACAATTCAAACTAATTTTTTCATCCTACACCCGTCTCTGACCTCTCGACAAAAAGCATACGTCCAGCCAATAGAGGTCTAGAAAGATAAAATACGTGTGTTAAAAACACTATCTATAGTAAATATACTATTTTAACTATCACTATTACCGAAAACTATCTAGAGAATTTTTCAATGAGTACCTACACTTTATTTCTTGAATAACTTTATTCCTTCGTGTTAGATGAAAAGAAATTGTGTTAGCATGCGGATGTAAAAAAAAAAAAATGATTGAATAAGGTGTTCTAAATGTTAACCCTTCGCTGGCTTTGAGACGTAAATTCTAAACACGAACTGGTCGATTGCTCGCTGAAGTATTTCGGCTGGAATTGAGCAAATTTCACCTTCCATGGCGTTTCGAACATCTAAAGGGTTCTTAGGCTGTCACGACGCACTATCTTTAAGGATGCCCATAGAAAGAAATCCAATGGTAGTAGTGCAGTTAAACGGTAAATCACACTTTCGAATATTTCGATCAAGGAGTTCTTTACTTGGTACTTACCAAGATTTTCGAAAAACTAGTCTAGCTTCTTGGCAATTTCGTGGAGTTATCGTCACACAAGTGCCAATTTTAGCGATAAAACTATTTTATCAGAAAGACATCATTCAACTTTCTGAGTTACTGTGTACAAGGTATAACAAATTCCAGTCGAATTCTTTTTATATTTATCTCTTGTATAATGTGTTTGGAATTTCTCTTAAATGTACACGAACGCTTTAAAAATAATAAGTTAATAAAATAATACTAAATTCAGGAAAATTCTTGCATTTTGGGTTTGAATATTGAGTTTTAGTATTTTCAGCGATTTAAAAACTATAACTTCTTCATTTCAGCGATTCACGTCTAGTATCTGTGTGGCGTACTTTTTTCATGATTTCAATAATTACTTTCTGAAAGCTCACATATATATATATATATATATATATATATATATATATATATATATATATATATATATATTAAATATATACCTTTTTTACTTAGATTGTTTCCCATGATTCTTTCACAGCCAATAGAAGTGGTTTATTAATCATTAAGCGCGTGTTGTGAGATACAAACAAACTACACAACTCTGAAATGTTGTGACGCTCAGATTGTCAAAACACACAAAACTCCCCTCAATTACCCGCAAAATTACAGTATTGTTTTAAGCTCAATTATTAAAAGTTCATTTTGAATTTTGAGAATCAAACAATTTTTGGACTGCATATATGAGATTACTGCTTTCACACGCCGTAACTAATCTGTTTGGAGAGCGTCGCAAGGAAACAACACAACAATATATTGGCGAAGGACCTGCATCAATCACCAAATGAATGTATCGCGGACAACACCACATAATTTTAAACTACGGTCAGATAACGAAGTAACACCCTCTAACTACTTCCACTCTACGCCAACGTGAGAACATTTGAGGTCACAGCAAATTTAATGTACACCAGCCACCGTGTACCCGACGGTTTGGGCTTTACTGAGGATTCCGCGGGCCTCTACATTTTTATTGTCCGGTTACAACTCAGTCATAAAATTCATTTAGAAAATTAAGCTGTTAGATATGGAGTAATCGAAATAAAATTGAAACGATTATACAACTCGTCTCAAATCCCCAAAGTTCGCTAACGCCCAAGTCTACATTCCTGAGCTGAATCATTAGGCAAAAGACTCGAAACAGTTTAATATTCGAGATATATTCAAATCCAGATCCTCATAATTGAAATTTATATCGTTATTTACGCAGAGAGACGGTGAAATACAGAATGTAATATTCATGAATCTGATTTTCCGAGTCGCCATTCATACGGCGCACGCAAAGGCCGAACAATACATTCTCTGAATCTGAACATTCTCAACAAGTATTATTCGTCTCAACACACAGCCCACCTAACTAAACGTCTCTTTTCAGGTATTACGCCATCATGCATCCCGTGAAATCTCGCTACCAGTGTACCATGAGCCAGGCTCGCCGAGTAATCCTCGTCATATGGTGTCTGTCTTTTATCACAGCGATACCCATCGTATTTGCACAGGTATGTAGATATATTTCAATGAGATGTTTGGAATAGATAGAATTTCCTCTCTACCAAATGGACAGCTTGGAAATGGACGATGATGGCCTCGATACATAGGTTTTCGACTCTTTAAGAGATAAGCGAATGCATTCCAAATCCTATTCCTATCTGTGAAATGGTGGTACAAAAATATCTCAGAGCGACAAACCTCACTTTGAAACCGGCAGCTGGGAAATGAATATTGGAGAATTCAACATACGCTTTTTCATATTCGAGAATTCCTATTTTTATCTAGGAATGAACAGATGGAAAGTGTGCATTACAGGCTTCAATATACACTTATAATTCTTTTAAACTAATGTGAAAGATGATGCGTGTCCAGTATGCAAGAACTCATTTATGTTTAGTGACAGTCTTAAAACTGTGTACTCAATTATTAAATTATCCCTTTGTTCATACTCAAAGTAAATGGGCCGGAAATGAATGTATATTGTCATATGCAGGGTGTTTGTGGAAATATATAATAGAACTCCAATTATCCGAATCAATTGGGACCAGACCCCATCTGGATAATCGAATATTCGAATAATTGGATAATTTATAAAAAAAGGGTATCTCTTAGTAAAAAGACGAATTTTGCTTCAGTATGTAATGTAATTTAATGACTGTAAAAACAACTTTGTTTACATTCTGTACTCACATACTGTATTAAAATAAATCATTGCTTGAACATGTCGGTCAAAGTAAGTTGTTTCGCTGTTTTAACTCGTTAAAGTCTTAAAACTGTGTACACAGTTATTAAATTATCCCTTTGTTCATACTGAAAGTAAATGGTCCAGAAGTGGATGTATATTGTCATATGCATGGTGTTTGTGGAAATGTAGAGTAGAACTCCAATTATCCTAATCAATTGGGACCAGACCCCATATGGGTAATCGAATATCCGATTAATTGGATAGTTCATAAAAAAAGGATATTTATTAGTAAAAAGACGAATTTTGTTTCAGAATGTAATGTAATTTAATGACTGTAAAAACAACTTTGTTTATATTCTGTACTTACATACTGTATTAAAATGAATCATTGCTTGAACATGTCGGTCAAAGTCAGTTGTTTCGCTGTTTTAACTCGTTTTCGTGTTGCCAAGTCTCGCGTACGCTTGGCGGTGAGTAACTGTAGATGGTCGCACTCAGGCTGACCCTTCATCCATTTTAGCCACTGTGTCAAGGCTCTCAAACGCCTTACTAGCTGACGGTTCCGCATATAGTTGAGTAGCAATGTCATCGTCATCTTCTGGATCATCAAGGAGTTCTCTCATCTTTTGAATGAGAATTTGGAATCCAGAGTCCGAAGAATCACACACCAGCTACTCCTCTACGTCCTCGGCACTGCACTCCAAACATCCATTAATGTTTCTCGTGTCCTCAATTTACACTTCGAGTTCTTCGTTTTCGTCATTCATCGACAAGAAACTTTTAACCTGAGCATTTTGCTAATTTCTTTTTTCCTCAAAGAGATTCGATTAACTGGAGTTCGGATAATTGAAGTTCTTCTGTATTTACATTTGGAATTTCAGTGATTTAGACGATACACACTTTCTATTTCAAGTATAGAACTATTATGTGTCTGAGAACACGATTTTTTTTAAGTTCGAATCACAACTCGTAGGGTTCTTAGAGACAATTATTCTTCCTTTATTCCGATTTTTTTTATTCTATAGGAATTCTGAAATGATTATTTCTGGTTTAGAAATAAATATTTCCTGATTATTTTAAAATACCAAGTTCTTGTATCACATTCGTTTTTAATTCCATCTTAAGCTACATTATTATACTTACGATAATGCAAATTCACATCTTTGTAGTACTTTTCATTAACCCTTTAATAGACGTGGATTTTGTTTAACAAATGAGATTACCTTGCCATTTAGAAGATGCGTGACGTTTTATTTCCTAACAGGACACATTTTTTAAATACGAATTACATTTTAGGACAAACTGGGAAACAAATAACAAAAAAATATATTACTTAAATTTATAAATAATAAGTTTTTTAACATTTATTATTTTCCTATGTTTAACATTAAAAACTTAACTGTATATCCTTCAGTGCCAATTCGATTAACTGATGGACAAACAACATCCACGAGTTTCATATTTCAAAAACTGAAATAGATAATTTTTCGGATTTCATCAAGCATAACAATAACACATTTGATTTCTGAACTTAATAAAGGAAACAATTTCTTTAGCTTAAAAAATGATGAACTGGAGTTTCATGTGTAATATAGCAACATTACGTTACACATTTACCTTAATTAAAAAGTTCTCTTTGATAGGACATGGACAGAAACATATCACACCCCTTCAAGAAAAGGGACACAAGTTAAAAATAAAATTTTTGATGTTAAGTCATTGTAAATATGTATGAGGTGCGCCAGCGAGTTATATTAGTATTCTATTGAATGTAATAGAAGTTACCACCATAAATACTTACTTAAAATTTAAAAAGAAGTTTATACTATTTCAGTATAAATTTTATAGTATTCTTTAAGTTGACGTTTCTCAAATTCTACAATTTTGAGTTGTGTTACTTTTTTTGCCGGGGTGCGATATATCATTCAGATTTCCACATATTTTAGAACTATATACGAATTCTGTAATCGTTAATAAATGCAAACTTTGCTTATCAAATCATGGCTTGCGATGAATAAATTTTATTTTATCATCACGTGGGTATGAAAAACAGGCTTTTTAGAATTTTAAGAGGTATAAATGGGAGATTTTAAAAAATGGGAAAAGATCTCGATGTAGAGTCATGTATAATACCGAGTTTTGATGGACGTTCCCAAGTGTTTTTGACATTATAAACTTATTCACCTCCAAACTCTCTAGCTGTTAATTTACCACGTGGAAGAACCTTTTACCGAAATCCAAGTCCTCAAACAAGATTATCTCGTTAAGCTTGTTTCCGTCACTTCTGAGAGTTATGGAACTCGAATACTAAAAGGAAATGCAATTTTGATTTGCTTTGAAAGTGGCAAAAGCATAATTCAATCTGAATTGTAAATAAAATGGCATAGCTTTTAAAATAATGGTATAAATTCAATTTGCCAGAATAAATATTAATTTGATTTCCTATACTTAAGAGTTTGATTCATCTGAAAAATGAATACCTATTTCTTTCAAATCATATTTCTCTTCCTAAAATTACTGTAATGTTTCTAAGAATCAGTGAAGTTTGAAAAGATTTAGATTCGTTGATTGATTGATTCGATGGCCATACATGTCCTATCGATATTTTTTCTTTTAAATAAATAAATATATACACACAAGGAAGATTTTTACTAATACAGAAAAGATAATTACTCACAAGGTATTTACAGAAATTGCACCTGTTCTGCTCCCAGACTGCTAGGTCAATAGGTAAACCTATTAAACCAAAATAGGTTTAACGAATACTGCTCTATTTTTTAAAGGATGCGTTTCCTTTATTATCTTAGTATGTGATCGATTGAATTATATAGTTTTAAACACCAGATTACGGTATTTCATATAAATAGTGTCGTTGAATAAATCAATTTATTGAAAGATTGTGTGCCGAAAGATTGGTGATTTTCTTTCAGTTCTAGTGTTTCTATGTTGCAAATATCGCAATAGCACATAGAAAATAAACATATTTTTCTCTGTCATATAAAATACGAAATAGGATAAATGTTAGACAATCTAACCAAACAGCAATAAATAATAGCTTATTAAAGACATCGTATATTTAATTCCTTATTTTTTTAACCTAGTTTAAATATTACTGGATAAAAGATCGTAACAATCCAAAAAGATTTTTTTTACACGTCTGACTATATATTTATAGTTTATTTGTGAAAGTTTTAATTCATATTATTTTATACCTTTTATACACTCCACATATGTTGATACATCATGCATATTGTATTCAACACAAACGATTCAAATTGATCTTTCACGTTAATTTCCTTCTTATCTATATCTTAAATGTGTACAGATTATTTGCACATTTAAGTTGAGTTCAGATTAGATTTTAAATGACACTCTAAAAGTATGAAAATGTTCAAAAGCATTACAGGTCCATCCTCTAGTTATGTCCTTTCTAATCTCACATATGAATTCCCTAAAGTGCTATATTCTATACTTGAAATGCTCTTTGAAGCAAAAAGCCCTGTGTCCCATCTGTGTCCATTTTATCAGCTAGAACTCAGGATCCTATGTTGGCCTAGGAGATAATGTCTTGTATACGTTGTTAAATACGTAACCCAGCTTAACATGCCGTGGCGAGATTGTTGTGGATATCAGATGAGAAGCAGGTGATTCCTCTAACTTGCCATCGGGAGAATCTCTAACAAGGTGTTACGTTAATTCTGATTAATTGAATTCGAATGTACGTCGTAGTCTCTCAGTGATACCTTACAACAAAGGATTTGGCCAGCATATCAACTGAACAAAGCTTCGATACGTGCTTTCACGTTCGGAATGATTAAAAACGTAAACTGCGTGTTTGTTTTCGACTGTGATGTGCTCCTTTTTGTATAGTACACCAAATAGAGGGATATTTTTTCAATGTAAACAAATAAGTCAGGAAGAAGATGATAATTTTACATTCAGTTACCCAAATGCTTTCGCATGATAAGTATCGGTGCAATTTTTCACCATTTTGGCTACAGTAGACGTTTAATTAATCCAAGTGGTTTCGACGAGATATCTCGTCCATCAAGAACTGTTACATTTTGCTAATGGCGTTATATATATATATATATATATATATATATATATATATATATATATATATATATATATATATATATATATATATATATTATATATATATATATTTGAAATACTGTGGTCGATTTTTAGCTCAGAATGTTTTGTCCATCAGTTTAAAGGTTCATTTTCCAAGATGGCGTGTCGGGTAATAGGGAATACTAGGTATTCCGTAATACCCGACACGCCAATTCCGGATAGTAATAACATACCCCTTCCATTCAAGGACGAAACTACGGGCAAAGACTGATTCTACGCTTTTATGAAAAGGAAACCGAAACTTTCAGTCCGTAAACCCATGGGTGCATCTTTTGCCAAAGCCAGGGGATTTAATAAAGTAGACACAAATTTTTTGACCTGATCTATGTTGTTTTCAAAAAATAAATATCCTTTCTAACATGATATTTAATGTAGACGAAACTGGTTTGTCTGTGGTTCAAAGTAAAGTTCCTCATGTAGTAGGCCTTAAAGGAAAGAGACACATTGGGTCCCTTACTACAGCTATTTTTCAATGGCTTAAACCACCTATTCCATATTACGCGATTATTTCATATCAACTTCAATTTGAAACTTTTTTTTTGCAAGTGACAGTTTATACCAATTAGTTATAGTATGTACTCATGATGATTTTGGAGATTTTTATTCCAAACCAACCAGTTAAAGAGTTATTTTTAGAAATGTAAATGGTATTCCATAATACCCTCCTCTCCTATATATATATGTGTGTGTGTGTGTGTGTGTTCCTTGTCTTTTCAATTCTACCCCGAGGACTGGAACGCGCGCATAAAACAACATTTATTACTAACGTAACAAATACAGTAGGCTACATCAATACTATCTCAGCATAATTCAACTATCTACATCAATACAACTATCAACATCAATAAGCTGTCGTCATCCAAACAATCTCAGAAAGATAATTAACTATTAACATCAATACTATCTCCGCATTACCGTCGAACTCCTTTTTTTTTCCTTTCTTGAAAAACAGAATATTTGTACGCGTTCGAAATCCGCGCGAAGCGTAAAAATACTAGCGTTGTCAGATTCGGATAACCAAGTATGTTGTCAGATTCTAATGTACTAAAGAATTAAAATCTTACATATTTATACTTACCTTACTTTTCCATATTGCCCAGTTATATCATTGTGTTTTATTGAATCATTATTATTGCATTTGAGTTGTGAATCACAGTTTCTGTTGTAATTAACCATCAACAATTTCTAATGAGGTTCCTAGAGTTACTTCATTTTTTTTTCAATTTCCGCAAGTGTATTATTGATGTTCATTCCCGACCCAGGATCAAAGGGAATGACATTTGTGTGTGTGTGTGCTTCATCATTCATTATACGAATAAACACTAGTCCTTGTATCATTAACTGTACATAACTCTGCTATACTCACACATTGGGAACTATGGGGTGTCCAATAGATAAGCTAATGTTAGGTAAACACAGTCACTTTAACGGAAACTAGAACACCCAATGAGCCAGTTGCTGAAATGCTGGGGAACAATCCAAAAAATTGATCGAGTCTTTTAATGATCTTCAACATCGGCTTTCAATTTCAGAATTCATACCTCTACAGTTAAAAGAGCGTTTGGTTAAAAAGCACTGGTACACCCATAGCTGTCGAAGGGCTCAATTCTTTTTCTCTCAAGATTGAAGGTTTGCAGGATTCGTCTAAAGCAGCGATTTCCGACCCTTTTTATCTCATGGCATACATAAATTCAAAACCTAAATTCTGCGGTCACTGAAAAGTATGTTATATTTTTTGCCCAACTGACAAAAAAAATTGACCTATTTGCCTCCCCCAAATGACGTTATAAAAAGCTTTAATTAAATAATTTGTTTACAATAGTTTCTAAAAAATGGTTATAAAAGTTGTTGATTCGGGTAACAAAAACACAGTTGTTTCTTTATATTATTTGTGAATTCAAAACTCAACCGTTAATATTAAATACATCTTCCGCAATTTACACCGTCTCACCATCCGTAACACATATCTGTGTCATTCTAGAGACACACTATTTTAAAACGGGTGACCCAAAGCTATGCATTTTATATGGTTATAAATTATTCAAATTTAGAGTATCTTTTTCCCGAAACAAAAATCAAAATATAAGGTGTACCGGATAAAATGGTGTGGTGACAGAAATGAAATGGTAGCGTAAAGGAATAAGATCTTTGGGTTTCACCGCTACAACATTTATTCTAACATCCTACAGCTTAGCAGATATTTACAGCAAGGTTACAGATATTTTGGGTAATTGGTAATTTTAAATTAACGTCAAACTAGAGCAACACAACGGGCTATTGACGACGGTCCGGGATCAATCCCTTAAGGGAAAGATCCGAAGACAACACCTCGTAATTTTGAACCACGGTCAGATTATGAGGCAACACCTCAACTGGAACCCCACTCTTCAAACTTCCACACCAACCCAACGTGAGGACTTTCGGCCACGACAGATTTGAGGTGCACCAGCCGCCTATACACTATACGCTTACAAACATCCATGCACGGACCCGGATTCTAACCAGGAACCTTCCTATCTAGAGTCTAATATCTTAACCACTATACCGGTTGGTCGGCAGATATTTTGGGACAAAAAGGGTTCGGCTGAGGTTAGCGAGTGCGGTCTTCTCGCTCTCTCTCTCTCTCTCTCTCTCTCTCTCTAGCGTCTTTCAGGTCGCCTTTGAACTGAAAACCAGATGTCGATGGAATCTTGAGTGTTCTCAAGGGGCTTGAGTTTTATAAGATCGTGATGTCAGCGTAACGTCAGATGAAGAGGGTTTGTTTCAAGTGCCCAGAACTGAATGACGGATGTAATGTCAAATGGAGTGCTGTAATTGTACTTCTAGGGTTAGTTATGGACAGTTGATCACTTGAAAGGAATTTTATTATCTCCAATTAGGGAATTCTGGAATACGTCTGCTTTGTGTCAGCTTGATCAGAGAATTTAGAGCGGTATAAAGGCTATATTCTTAATTTAACAAAATCTCGAACCATTAATGAAGCACTACTGAATGTTTACTTTTTGCTTACGATAATTATGTGAAAAGCCTCACATCATAGATCATAGAGAGAATAGATGGAGAGGAACAGCAAGAATGGACAATATGAAGATAGATACTAAAAAAAATAACATAAAGCGAACCATTTTTAAGCAAATATTTATTCATTTGATCATGCAGATAGATTCGGTGGTGTTATCCCTAATTCCCAAAATAACCACACAGATGGCAGCACAAGATTATGCGGTCAATGAAGCTCTGTGTGGCTACTACTCAACTAAAAGTCTCTATATCTCGTAACAATGTTTAATGGACTTGCACAACTTTGGCTTTAAACGGCTCAAATAACAATTCAGTGTACGTTGTTTTGCTTCCAAACTTTGATTTGAATACAGTAATGTGTTACTGTGAATTTCAGTTGATAGTTGTAGTTGAATATAGTAATATGACTCTTAAGTGCATAGTAAAAATATACGAGTAGTTAAATGTTTTCCTTAACTTTTCAAGTTTCTCGCGAATCTCTGCTGTTATCGAAGGAAGTGTTTCTCTGTGCGCTACTATTATCAAAAGAAGTGTACGCAGTGTCCTGACGGATCTATGGCACTTAAAATAATGAAATTTGACATATAGGTAGTCCTATTGTTTTGCAATTTTTGTGTCCAGCCCAAATTTCAAAATTTAATCTAGAACATTTTAAAGTGTATTTATTAGTTTTTTTCACATTTCGTTCCGGAATGTACTTAATTGAAGAAGGAGAGTATTCTGCGATTTTCGACCGCTGACGTCACAAGCGTTTTTCGTCCAATTGCCTTTGGAGCCATGCCAAGTTTTCCGATTCTATCGTGTTTTGATTTACGTTTTTAATAATAGCCACTTCGAGGCCATCATGGCGTTGCATGTGCAGTTTGTTTGCGATTCAAACCGAATGGGAATACGTAGTAATCACCGTTGGTTGGCGATCGTCAGCGAGCAGTGGTCACACCTGACCCCACGAAAAGAACCGTCAAGGTCAACGCCGTGCTGTAGTTTATCGTAAGACCATCTGCTGCTTTCCATGCATTACTCGCTAACTATCTGAGCTGAATTTTATTCTAATATTTATTCATTATACAGAGATTTATTCATCATAATGAATTGTTACCAACAATGTCACTTAATGAAAATCTCAATGGCGAACATTTCCAGATAAATGCGTTACAAAGGCTCTCAAGATTCATTGTACTCAAGTCACTTTAAAAGATATCATACAGACCTTCTTAAGGCTAGCACAAACACTAGTTTCTCACAAAGACTTGCACTTACTTAACAAACCACTTCAGATGATTAATACTTGCATGGTTTAATAAGAGCAAATGCTCACGATGTTTCTAACAAAAATATAAATCAGTCCACTCAAATTACATTCAGATTTCAATCTGTGCTTCAATTTCTGATTTTCTCCTTGAGAATTAAATTATTGCATCTATTTCAACTTAACAAGCGTTAGGAGCAACTTTTAAATGGAAAGCGTCATTTAAATCTCCTTTATTAGGTAACTAACATCGCCCGTAAATTTGCATAAACATCTTCCTCTTCTCTGATCCTTATAAGTATTTGCAGGTTTAGTTTTGATGCTTCAGAGGGGAAATAAACTAAGAACAGAAGATGTGTAGCGTTTTCATTGAATAATGCTAATTCTTTAATTAAAACTAAAAAATTACCCTTTACTCTTCCTTTTAAGATGAAAATTTTTTTCAATATTTGAAACATGAAATAATTGAAATATCATGAAATATCATGAAATAATTTTAAGGCATTACGTCTCGTCACTTTTTAAAGAACTCCAAATAGTCAAGACAGGATGATAAAGTACTTTTCATTTATAAATCTTATCTAAAATCAAAACCTTGAGATGGTTGTTCTATACTTCACGAAACTTTACATTGTATTTTCGGTACTATAATGATTAATAATATATGTCCTACCGAGCATGCATTACTAAAGTACAGTAACTGACAATGAGTACTAGTATGGTAACAGTTAAATGTGATGAACAGAAAACTAAATATGAATATTAAGTTGCTTCGTTAAATTGTTGCAGATATAGATTCATACAAGTTTTATAAACTTTCGAGATCTTCAACGTGATCTTATTATAATGTGACTTAATGTTACAAACTTACTTGAAATATCCATCAGAATTTTTTAAAAATATTAAAATTGCAGCGAATAACGATGTACTCTCTTTCGAATTTAAAATCATATAAAATAATCTTTGTACTGATTTTCAATAAAGATTTCCCACTCTTATATTTTATAGGGATGTGCTGTTATTCCTATAGCAGTTAAAATAACGATGTTATTGTAAAATAATAGTTTGCAACTGTTACAGAAAATATGAACGGATATCGATAAATGTTCTTAAACTCGCAGTAAATTAAAATTTATTCAATTTTTAATTTAAAAAATTATTAGTAAAAATAAAAGTAATTTAACTGGAAATGCAATTATTAATTAAAAAGTCTCTTAATGATTAATTTAAACAGTTAATAAATGTTAAAGTTAGCTGTTAATTTCAATTTCTAAAAGTTAAAACTATCTGTTAAATTTCGTTGCTAACAGATAATGTAAGTTGCTGACTGATAACAAAACCTCTCTCAAGAGTTATCGATAGAAAATTAGCAATAACTTATCACTGTTATAGCAAAATAAAAATTCTACCCATCGCTAGTATTTTAGTTACCATACTAGTAACAGTAAGAATTAAAATCCTTCAAAACAATTACTAATAACGGTTTAAAAACTGGTAGAGCTTAACGGCAAAAAATGTTTTGTTAATGTAAAAGACTGATGGCGGTTTTGATGAAATAGAGGAAATAAGCATATCTGGGGTTCCATCGTACAACCCTGTTTGGAATTTAATCACCAGTTTGATTTCTTCAATAAAACAAATATCTGCCTATCTCTGAGAAAAACCTTAACTATTTTTGCTTTGCTGAACACGTTAATGATGGTTTTCACGCGGCCTAGAAAGGCTTAGCTTTAAAAGTGAGTCGGTTCAAAACTGTTTTTGATCAACATATTTAAATTCGTTTTTATTCCATTGACGGAGTTCTTAATTCGTTATTAGACATTAATTGGATGGTTTTATTCGTTTTTACCATCAAATTTGACTGCTTTAATGTGTTTATCCATCTTTTTTGTTAATGATTAAAATACCTGTAAATCCATGTTTGACAATCTAAAGATTTCCTTTCAGTAATTTTTTTTCATCTAGTCTGCGGTTAACATTAGAAATCTGAAAGTATGAAACCATAGTCTCTGTCCACTGAGCAATATTCCCACGAACCATTCTTAATGGTTTCAGCGTTCAACCGAAACCCAATATGGCCCTTCAGCATAGTTGAAGAGCCGGTGAAGGGTCAACTAATGGATATTTACCCTCCCCGACAGAAGACCTTTAGAAGAGCGTCGTGAGGAGATTCTGGCACCAGGGGTAAATGATTGATATAGAAGACATTTTTTTATCTATCCTGGATATTAGTTTATTTCGGAAAGATTGCGATGCGTTAGTTCCCACACAATAAATGCAGACCATGATCACAGGACAGACTGGTGTTAGAATATCTTATGACATAGTCACAGCGTTGATTTGGTACAGCTGCAGCGGTTAAGGTTCCCCTGTATCAAATTGTTGTACAAAGGTTGTGACATTTTTAACCTTCATTTAAATTAACAAAATTATGTATTAATTTTTGAAGCAGTTGGGGCTCAGAAAGTTCAAGCCACTGTAAATTTCTACTAATTAGAAAAATAAAAACTTGGCTATTTTATCCACACAGTGAAAAAATAGATCTTTTTACAATTACAAGGAGTGAGAGTAATATTACTAACACTCTAACCTTCACGAGATTTCCAATAAGTGCTGTGTTGCTCTTTACCTATAACACATGTAGTATCTAAATAACAACATCGGTTGGTTGAAAGACTCCTGAAAAAGATTATGTTGCTCAAGAAATCAAAACTGGTTGTTAAGTCATTGAGTAAAGACGGTAGGTCTCAGAACGGATCATATGCTTTTGAATCACTCAAAGAATTAAGAGGTACTGTGTCCTGACGAATCTATGGCACTTAGAATAATGAAATTTGGTACACAGGTAGTCCGAATTTTTCGCAGTTTTATAGTCCAGCCATAATTTTAAAATTTAATCTAGAACATGTTAAAATGAATTTAATGAAATTTAATTATTATTGTTTTCTTTGGAATGGCAACAGCATAAAGATATGACAGATTCTAAATTTATTTTTTACGTTTTCATTTTTCACGAAGGAATGATTTTCCAGCAGACGATAAAAAACAAGGTTTTAACTTTAGTTATGTAGTACTTTTTTTCTTATCTACTAGACCGTTAAAGATGGAGTAAAAATTTCAACGGATTTGAAATCTGCGGAATATTTTACAGTAGATCCATGCCTAAAAATATGATTTTCATTAAATAAATTTAATTTTTTAATTGAATATCTTTTATATTTTTTGAATATTATTTTATATTTTAGAATGTGACGTCACGCTTACATTCGTGTTCCAAAAATAAACATATTACATTTCAAGCCCTCTTACGATTTCAACGGAAGAAAGCAAAGAAAACAAAAAACTTTTTGGCTAGCATTGTTTAGTTCTTTTTTGTAACATCGGGATCGTTGAATACCGATTGAAAATTTCATCGGATTTGAAATCTGCAGAAAATTTGAAACCAGAGAGATACCTTATACGTTTGATTTTCTTTTTTTTTTATATATATTTCTGTAGCTTCATATATGTATACATATATATATATTTAACCACAAATGTAACCACAAGTACAAATGAACGGGTTTTAGTACTCTGTTTGACTCCCTCTAGCGCGAATGCGCGATACGAGCGGGCAATGAGGCATACAAGTTCCGTATGATGTCCTGAGACATCTCGTTCCACAGTTGCTGTAAACGCGCCTCTAGTTCGACCAAACTAGTAGGGTGTCCAACTTGCCGTCCCAGATATGCTCGATTGGTGACAAATCTGGGGATAGAGCAAGCCAGGGAAGGGGGGTAATGTGGCGGAGGCAGTCTTTTGACATCCTTGCTGTGTGTGGCCGAGCATTGTTGAAAAATGGCTCCTGGGAGCCCTGCCATGAGTGGCATCACATGTGGCTGAAGGATGTCATGGACGTACCGCTGGGCTGTCATTGTGCCATAAACCAATATAAGGGGTGACTGTGTATCGGAAGCAATGGCATTCCATACCATCACACCAGTTGTGGGAGCGGTGTGTTGCTGCAAAGGGAAGGCAGGATTGAGGCGTTAACCACGTGGCCTCCACTCACGAACACGATTGTCATCATTGCTCAAATAAATTGAATCTAGATTCGTCGCTGAAGACGACCTGGTTCCATTCCGTTGCAATCCTTCAGCCAGGCGCCTTGCGATGGTTCGGGAAGACACAGGGGCCCGTAGTGAAGGTGCTGCTTGTATCTGGATAGCGGCCAATGAGGCAGTTGGCTCTACGTTGGCGTTTCGTATGATATGACTGTCTTCTTGACAACTGGTCTGTCGAGGGCAACCTGAGACTGGTCGCCGTGTAAATGACGTCTCTTCTGTCCACTGGTCCCAACACCTCCTCACAGTAAAATCAGAACGGCCTACTTCACGAGCTACTCGCCGAGCTGATCACCCAGCTTCCATCATCCTGATGATTCTTCCCCTCTCGAACTCTGACAGTTGCTCATATTGTCGTAACGGCATGTTTACCTCAGCGTTTCCTTTGCAAAAGATTAAGTACACTCAAACAAGCTCTGCTTACCTGTGTTTTATACTCCAAGGAGAACGAAGTTCCACGCCCTCTAGTAGCATTACGCAATGCGCAATTACGCTGCATTTCTAATCATTTGCATATCTGGCCGACACGTACCTTCATGACAAGTAGTTTCGTTACGATCCTACAATTATTTCTTGGTGCGCAAATTTTTATGGCAGTGAGTGTACTAGGGGGACTGCCCCCTGCTCGCTAACGCTCGCCAACCCCCGGAGGATTGCTTCGCAATCCTCATTGGTTCGCTGCGCGAACCTATACTCGCTTCGCTATCCTCAATGAAGAGATGTGTCCTAGTAGAAGAGATGTACCTGTGTCCTAGCAGAAGAGATGTTGTTTGTGTGTACATTTTCCCAGCACTCAAACGACCCACACTTTTTCATTGAGTTTGTCGCCGAAAGTTGTGCAATCGTCTTGTTGAACGAACTTTAATTGTTGGCCCTGAAAAGGACCGTTTTTTAAATGGCCCTGAAAAGATCCTCCGCTTTCTTTGATTTCTATTATAAACTAACTGCAACAGCTCATTAAAATTTCCTTTTTTTTTTTTTTTTCAATAAAATTTCATCCGATAACGCTATAAATTCAATCGATGCGCGAGACTTCGCGATAAACAAACAATCGTACAGTGTTGCCAAAACGCGATTACAAATAACGTCTTTTTCGTGAGCCACGTAAGAGAATTATATATATAGATGTACACACACACAAATATGTGTGTGTGCAAAACATTTAAGAAAGTGAGGAACAAATACTCCGGGGTGCAATCAGCCAGATGACGAAAGTCCAAACTAACCATGCAAGCGTGCTGAAGCTTCAGACATAACAAAGAAGCAATATGATTTTTTAAAAAAATAGAAATTCAAAAAATAACAAAATTGTAAGGAAATTTTCGAAAATGAATTATCTTCTTGGTAATCATCAAATAGCTCAAGAAAAATAACAATATGCAAGTAAGATTGTTAGAAACTCAATACATTCAAATTTTGAAAACATTGAGACTATACAAGGATCCTAAATATGTTAAAAGAAATGCTACCGAAACTATATGTTGTACATCAATTTGTTCCCCAAAATGCATTCTAATGAGTCTTTAATGAATAATCTCGACTGTAGCTAATTCAGTATCTTAATTTTAAATTCGAGGGGATTTTGCTTACAGATAATTTTTGTAATGTTTGCGACGGGGGTATTAAGTAAAAGCGGGAGCATTTTTTG
Source organism: Metellina segmentata (assembly GCA_947359465.1). Classification (NCBI taxonomy): domain Eukaryota; kingdom Metazoa; phylum Arthropoda; class Arachnida; order Araneae; family Tetragnathidae; genus Metellina; species Metellina segmentata. Next base: position 49,265,047 of record OX375878.1, read on the forward strand.
TAGTGTAATTTCAATCAGTTTGAAATAGCACTTAAAATTCATAATAATGAATTTAGTTAATTTTTGTACAAATTAATTTTTAACAAGTGTTCACACACAACATGGAATATAATTAAATACAAGTCATTTAAAGAATCCTTTAAAGTAGAGTTATGAAGCATAATACAATTACAGAACTTGGTGTACCGTTTGATTTAACTTATGATTATTGTCTTTCTTTGTTAATTTCAAGAACCTGAAAGGCACATTTCATTTCCTTTGCAAAAGTGTACTTGTATAGTGTGCATTTATTTTTGTATTTTATGAGAAAATATCAAATCGAATTATTTTAATTTAACCTTAAGTGTACATCAGCTGTAGGCGGCGCAAGTTCGATTCATCTGGCTTCCTGGAATGCATTTCTCTCATCTGCGTTTCCAATCAAAGTTCGTCGTGTACATGGTGCTGGTTCACATTAAATCTGTCGTGGACTCAAGTGTCCTCACGTTGGCATGGCGTGGAAGTTTCGAGAGTGGGTGCCAGTTCAGGTGTAGCCTCGTCCTTTTACCGTATTTCAAAATTACATGGTGTTGTCCTCGGTATCTTTCCTTCCGGGATTGATCCCGGACCGTTGTCAATAGCCCATTGTATTGCTTCAGTGCGACGTAAATTAACTACCTACCTACCTCATGTGTATAAGTAAAAACTTCTTTTGTCTTAGTCTACCCCTACTTGACAAAAAACATATCTGGGCCAGATCTGTCCCTTGTGTCATAAAACCAACCAACCTTAATCGCGTGGCATATATTTATAGCCTAATTAATTTATAGCCTTTCCCTAAAAGTATTATTATCTAGTTAAAAGTTTATAGCAATAACTAAACTTAAACAAACACGTAAATATTAATTAGATAACAAATTATTGATCTAATTCTTTAAGCCACGACGTTAAAATTGATTTTCATGTTGATGCTGTCAGTTCTCAAATAAATTTATTGGAATAAACTTGATTTAAACACCGAAGTAACTAACTAATACTTTAAGGATTTTCAGGAATATTGTGGAACACTTTATTTTCCTGTAATACACAATTTTCTCAGATAGTTTTAACCCCATGGGTACAGATTTATTTGAAAAAAGTATTTCGGATTATCGTATTTTAGTTTTTGGAGATAAAGTATCGAAAATCTAAGACTGTTCGTAATAGTTTTTTCACATACTCTGATGTTAACACTGATATGAAACTATTAAAGCTTCAATCGAAAATTTAACGAGTTTAGATTTGATACAAATATCTCATCACACATCTTGCATCGCTTTTGCTTCGTCGTTTTCACGAGCACCTATTTAAATATTCACGAAATAGAAAAGCGCGAGAGAACATTATCTCTCCTAGACGTGCAAATGAATACTTCCAAACACACAATTTGAGATCTTCAGGACTGGAAAGAGTGAAGTGTTCTCCTCTGATTCGTTTCGTCTTCGCATAAATATTCGAAGTTATTGCTAAAATGTTCAACATTAAACTCCTTTCTCGTATTTCTTGAAGAAGATAAAAACGTTTATCGCTACATGTTATCGTAACTTTCTTTTTTATGCTGCCTGTTATACCTTTTTACTTCAGTTCCGCTAGTTTTGGGAACGCTACACGGATTGAAACTAACTTGAAAATTTACTCTGTCGTAGGGTTATGCACTCTGTATTTTACTTTAAGTTCACTTATAAAGTATTCGGTTTATAGATTATATTATGCAGCCATCTATATATATAAAACACTAACGTACGTGGACCCGAAATCGACGTTATTTATGTATCGTCGAATGGCAACAATCAACGTAAATAAAATAACCCAGATATTTTGAATTCCTGCTGTTTTCAAATAGCCGCGGTCAATTTCTATGCATAATAGGGAATTAAATAGTAATATTTATGTTTGTACTGATTTTTTATTTCTTCCTTTGATGTGTATATATAAAAGTAGTTTTCCGAGTGGTACTGCAAAATTTCATGTATTGTTTTAATCTTGAGATCCGAATAGACGACTTCTTTCAGGGGGAAATCGAAGCATTCGCGAAGAATGTCCTGAAATGGATCTGTGGGGATGGGGGGGGGTCCCAGCAATATGTGGCGTGCGATTAATTTGTAATCGTAATCGTATGACGTCGATCTCTCGCATTTATTTAATTGCAGAAATTCAGTTGATTCACTCTCCCTTTCAGTGCTTGTCGCTTGCAACCCTTTTTATTGAATATTTTTTTTTTACTTATGTTAAAATAAAGATTTAATTTGTTATTACCTTTCAAATAAGTTTAATAGGATGTTAGGATAGAAATTCCCTTCGTGAATTCTATATAGAAATGTACGTTTGGGATAGAATATTGAAATCAACTCGTGCGCCAGATGAAGGTTGAGTGAATATAGTTGCTGATATTAATAAATATCAGCCGAAAACCCAAGTCACGTGAGCTTGGAAATGAGTCCTGGGTGCGAAACCTGTTGAAGTTCTTTGAATACATCTAAGGCCCGGTGCACACATCTGGTTTTTTAACGTGCGGCGACGCTGCAGCACCGAAGCCCAACTATGCACACATAACCGTGAAATGACGCAAGTACTCATTTCGCGCCATTTCGATAAATATTATATCGAAGAAAACGAGTTGATTTCGCTTACTTGGTGTACACAAAAAGTATATTTTGAAACAAATTAGACGTTACTGGATACAACAATTTATTAATTATTATTTATATTATATTTATTTATGAAAACAGGGTACTTTAGAACGGAGACGCGAGTGTGGCGAGCTGCGGTGCCGTGGGGAACTGAGGTATAAATTGCACGCAAGTTGGACGTACGTCGCCGGAGGCATGTGGGCACTACTTCGTTGGATCTAATGTATCTCAGACCACACTTGCGTTACGGCAGCGGTGAATGTGAGCACCGAGCCTAAGAAGCCGACCAACCTGTATAGTGGTCAAGGTGTTAGCTTCTAGATCGGAAGGCTCCTGGTTCGAATCCGGGCAATATAACGGATGTTTGTAAGCGTATGGTCTACCTAGTGCACCTTAAGTCTGTCGTGGCCGAAAGTCCTTGGATTGTTGTGGAAATTTGGAGAGTGGAGTGCCAGCTCTGATGTTGTCTCGTCATCTGGCGAGGTTCAAAATTAAGTGGCGATTCACCGAATGGCTTTGGCTAGGACGGTGGTAACTAGTTGAATACATCTAATAATAAGTCACCAGTGGACTGTTTGGGGGATACCCTTTATCGATCAATTCAGTAATACGCAATAGCTGGGGGGTTGTTGGTATTTTTTTCTAATACCGAATCGGTTCAGGAATGCGAATATTGGTATCCTGAAAAAATTGATCCAGGTCTATAAGCAAATATATATTTAACGATTTAACAATGAACTGAGCAAAGAAATCAGATAATAATATTCTGGGAGTTTTATATCTTCAGAAAAGATGGGGACAACGACCACTGTTTTAGCAAGTTTACTTTAACGGGTTTTTTTTAACCAGTATATTAGTAACTTTTTTTATTCATGTTGATTAAGGGGACCGGAAGGCAAAAAAAATGACTTCGAAGTCCATTTTGAGATTTTTAGTGTTTCTGAATATTTGAAATATTACCTTTAGAAAGGTGGGCACTTTTTGTCAATGCACCCATTAAAAGTATCTTTAATTATTTTTTCAAAAAAAAGACTGAAAAATCGTCGACAAAACGATTGGCGACGATGTTTTAGGTTCTTAGTGGGTCCCTAGACGATCAATATTATTGTCAATGAGGCTCATTGAAGTAACCAATTGATCGTGTAGGAGGCGATTGACGCGTTTGTCAATCGATTGAAGCACATTGATAGGAATTTTGAATAATGGACATTGATTGGCGCCATTGACGGCGTCGATTGATCGTTTAAATTACGCAATTGTCAATCGTTCGGCCAATATGGCTTTCTATTCTCGAGATCATAAAAGATAGAGTGAACACTTAAACCGATTTGAAATCTGCGGGAAAATGTTACACCAGACAGATACCTTAAATGTAAATTTATGTTAGTAAATAAGTTTTCAATTGAAACTTTTATATTTTCGTAATACGAATTTAAGTAATACGAATGTTAGTTGGGGTACTAAACTTTGCATATTAATATATATAAATATTATTTAATTGGTGCTAAGGACTAACAAAAACTCTTGTTTAGAAGAAAAATATTCAATAAAATTGCAGTTTTTTATACATATTAATACGAAATATTAAAATAATTACATTGTTTCTAAAAAGTTATTTCGATGTCGATGGTTTCATAATATCTAACAAATTCGTCTGAAGACACGATGCCTTCTTTTTTTCACACACAGAATTTCTTCGTAGCAAGTTAATGGTTTTTATTCCATGTTTTGTATCTTTTAAGCGTTTTCTGCTTTAGTCTATGTTTTCTAAATTTTTTAAGACCCTTTCAATTAAAATGAGACCTTCTTTCATCTGCCCGGGCTATGCAGGTGATCTTCGACAGCCGTCCCGTTAGCTTAGAGTGCAGGTGATTTTTAACTGATTCCCCGAAAAATCTGTTGACACAAAATAGATCTGGTACTTCAAATCTCTATTGTAATAAAGCATAAATATAGTTTTTTCTTGGAAAATAAAAGTTAACTGAAAGTTGGGCTGTTTCGTTGTGTTGACAGGCACATTCGGCCCACTCATTAAAATACGCAATTGTCAATAGTTTGGCAGTTTAGCTTAAGTTAGCAGACATGACGGATGCATCCAGCCCAACGAGAAGCGATTCTGCCTGTGAACGGCAGTTTGTGACGCTTTTAATTACCTTGTATCGTGATTATCCTGAGCTGTGGAAAGTGAAGTAAAATGAATATTTAAACAAAAGAAATATTAGTCGTTAATGTGTTAAAACAATGCAAATCAGATAGAACTGAGGAAAAATTAAAACATAAAATTAATATCCTGCGTACTATTCAGTATCTCACAGAAAGTGAATAAATGTTAGTGAGTAAAGCGGCTTCTCAGTTTATACCACTCTTTGGATCACCGTCTCTTTTTTCCTCTTCTTTTCTTTCTACCGATTGCAGACAGCCAAATTCAAGGCAAGAAAGTCTAAATCTTAATTTGAAACCATTTTGAAACACAAAAATAAAACACGTCAAGTCCCTTCGAAAAACATTGACCGAATGAGATTGACGTGTTGATTGAAGTTACATTGAAGCACCTATCAATCGAAATCGTCAATCACATTGACAATAAATTGATCGTCTAGGGAGCCCTTTACACTGTTATATATGTGTATATATATATAAATATATATGCAATTTATTTTTATTTAATTTTACAAACTGTTAAGTAAATTTTTTGTTAACTGTAAACTGAAAAAACAGACTCAGAAACCAAATGAGTCGTTTAACAATACTATCTGGTCACCCGTGCCGAAACACGCATTCGTCACCTTGAAATTCCTCACGCTTAGAGTCCATGAAACCGTTTCTTCCTTCAATGATGGAAATGTATCAAGGCTTTTGAAGAAAAATTAAGAATTTTGAATTTTGAAAGCAGCAGGAATAGAACCTGGACTTAATTATGTCACCACAATGAGAACATTGGAATTGAGAAAAAAGCCCGACGAAAAAGAAACAAAAGAAAAAAAAGTTTGGAAGATAACTTTTAAGATGTTGAAGGACCTAACACATCCTCTTATTGTGTTGGATTTTTTTTTAATATAGATTTAAGGGTAAGATAAATATATATATACAATTTTATACTTTAAACGCTGTTTTCTCAAAATGCTGTTTTTTCATACAAATATACCTTTTTCTTAAAATCTACTGAACATATTGCTTTGAAATTTTTTTTTCTAAAACATATTGAAATTTTTCATAAATAGAAATATGCTTTTAGAAGAAAAAAAATTAAGTTCTTTTTTTAATTATTAATCATGTTTTTTTTTTATTCATAAAAAAATTTCATGACATCATAAATTGTAAACAAAACAATTTTTTTACAGAAGCATATGTGTATCTATGTAAAAGCATTTGAATATTGACCGTACCAAATTTTAAACCAATGCTGTGAGTAGATTCTGAGAAACAGGGGCATAAAGAAGTTCCTTTTTAACATGGGCTTCAATAGAGCCTTCCAGTCTCCCTTAAGAGAGTGATGAAGACTAAATTTAATAATAACATGTTTGAAAAAGAACCTGTTTCAGCTGTCGTTTTTGGTTTTAGGATGAAATGAATGCAGGTTCGGTAGCTGATAGAATAAACACTCTTCAAACTAGATGTATTTTCCTGGAAATGTAGATTGCCAAAGAGTTAATTAAGTTCGAATTGGTATTGAAAGCTGTCTCTATAAGAACTTAGTCTTTTCTTGAGAAGCTTTCTCTTTTCCAATGACTGCTGTAGCGCTTGTTAAGGACTGAATTCGGTTATAAAATTTCCTAACTTTGAAGCATTTCCCTCAAAAGTGAACTGTCTTCAGTTGTTAAGAACTCGATGCGTTCTATCCAGCTATTCTGGACTGGAGTGTTAACAAGGAATTTGATCTTTCTGTCGGCAGTACGGATTTGTTGTTTAATGAGGGGATCTCGAGAACATTTCCAAGGTATCCGCACACGGTTGCGATGTTTAATTTTATTCCTTATCTGTTACATGAAACGAAGAGTACCAAGCTTACATTTTGCCTTCTAAGAACTGCATCATAAACTTCCTTAAGTTGAATTCCTATATTTCCAATGAACTTCTCAATGTCATCATATAGCTAACTTGAAATATTTGAAGGAACGGAGTCCAAAATGAAGTGGTGATTCCATCGATTTTCAGCAATGGAGAAGTGCTCCGTAAATTTCGGATTAATCTGGATTTATTGTTAATTCAAGTGGGGGTAATCAGATATATGTTTATTTGTAACTCCGCTCAAATTTTGAAAAAGGATGAATTTTAGGAAGGCCATCTTGTCTCCCATTGTAACTAATTTATGTGGGTTTATCCGGAGATGTAACCCTTAACTACGATAATACATGAACTTTACTCTACAAAAAGTACAACGACATCGATATGCTTTCTTTTAACAATTGTGACTTATCTTTTTAATCCTTTTAACCCGGTTATATTCTTAAATGGCATGCGACAAGACATACAACATGCACAAGTGTACAAATTTTTTGAATTTTAGGTAGGCCAGATCTTAAAAGAATCTTGTCTCCCACTGTAGCTAATATGATATATGTGTTTATCCGGAGATGTAACATTTAATTACGATAGTACGTGAGTTTTACTCTAGAAAAAGTGCAACGACAACGATTTGCTTTTTTTAACATTTGCGACTTATCTTGTTAATCCTTTTAACCGGTTATACTCTGGAGCGGCATGTGACAAGACATACTACATGCACATGCGTTGGTACTCCGCTTCTGTACAGAAAACATGTTGGTACGCATGCGCTTTTCAGTCAACTTAATGTTGCAGGAGTGATGGTGGACTAATGTGTGGTTTGCCCTAGTGTGATACATCTGGTGTCCTAGCTCATTGAATGGTTAAGGTAGATATAACTACCCCATGATACTCCGTTATAAATACTTCAATATTAATACTCCATTATAAATACTCCATATAAATACTATGATATCTAAATACCATCTTATTTGATGATCGTATTTCAAGGAGTGCGCAAATGTTAAATAAAATACACTCTATACCAAAAAAAATCGACGCACCAAGAAGAAATCATCCGATTGCTTTGAAATTTCGTATGCAAAAATGTTTTGACCAAATATGCAAATGATTAAAATTTGGTGTCCAATGAATGAATAGTGCGATCTCCAGCGCATCGGAACTGCGCATCCAGCAGATGTATATAAGGAGTTGTTCTTGAACTGTTGTTAAAAATATCTGCTGCATTGCGATTTAGGATATCTTTTAACGACTAAAAACATAAATGAAGGGTTATTGCATATTTCACCCAAAATATCAATATTTCAAATGTTATAACACTTTTTTTGCAATGAAATATAGACCATCTCGGGACGAGACACTGCATTTATTTTTAGCAGAATAGAATTTTAAAATGGTACCTCACACACACAATAAATGAGTTATAGGAATGAACCAAATGATCACATCACCGGCTGAGCAATTATAAACACAGGAAATAGGAAAATTAAAAGAAAAGCGCATTGCAGAACAACCCGATCTATCATTGGATTCTCATAAATATGTATAATCACGGGCACATAGACTAAACAAGCAATAAGCTATCTAAATAATCTGTTCTAAGGGCGCCTCAGTGTGCGAAAACAACTAAGTTACTTTCGGAGGAAGAATACGTACGACCGTCAGGTCTTATATTGCCAACCTTGTGGCAAAACTATAACATGTTATAGGAAATCTCAACTAGAACAACATATTAAAACTGGTAAGTTATATTTCTTTTCATTGTCTTTATACAAGTGAATTCAGAATTTCAATCATGTACATACAACTATGCAGATGCTTATAAACTTGACTCTTGATTAATAAGGCTTCACATATTATGTGTTCATCCAAAAATTAAATGAAAGCAAGACAAAAGCTCGCTCATGTTATCATATAAATTGTATAACACGGTTTTTATTTGCATAGTGTTTCTCAAGGGTATAACTCCAGTGTTATGGGAGGCCCAAGTGTGCATACCTTTAAAATTTACATTCAAATTTAGGCTTAAGTTCGTGCATTGATTTCGATTTTTATTTGTAGGAACACATTCTTCCGCCGAACAAAGATTTTTTCTAAGCGTTAAGTTTTGCTTAGTCAATCACAATCAACCTCAAAGCAGGAAAAAGTTTTTGCGAAGATTTATGTCTGGCATTAATTTCGGCCGACATTCATTTCTTTAAACTGAAGGATTCCGTCCTCAATGAATTTCTTTCGAAATACATGAACCAAAATATCCTCGATAAGAGCACTCTCCGAAAGAATTACTTAGATCTTTGCAATCAAAAAGCGTTACAAAAACTTAGGCGAGAATTACGTGTACCTTGTCGTCAATGAAATCACTGATGTTAGAGGTAATCGTGTGGCTAATCTTTTAATAGGAAAATTGAGTTTCCACCAATCTGGACACCCATTTCTTTTGGCTTCTAAAATCCTCGATAAACCTAATCACGACACAATATGACGTTTTATTAATTCTAGCATTAAAATCTTTCCCAATGATAGAGGAATAGAAAATCGAGTTTGGTTACTTATAACAGATGCGTCTTCGTATATGATTAAGGCTGTAAAATTGTTACAAACGTTTTATAAAAACCTAGTCCATGTCACATGTATTGCCCATGCACTCAACCTTATTGCTGAAAAAGTTAACGATTCCTTTCAGGAATTAAATTTCTTTATTGGACAAGGGAAAAAAATCTTTCAAAAAACATCCTCCCGTGTGGTAGTTTACAAGGAATTGATGGATGTTTCGTTACCTCCGACACCTGTGCTCACAAGATGGGACACATGGGTGTCTGCTGCTTTGTTCTACGCCGAGCATTGGAACCAATATTCGGAAGTGATTCGAAAGTTAAGAAAAAATAAATCTGATTCCGCACAAAGTTTAGATAAAGTAGCTATATTAAAAACGTAAACCTCGTTAAATCATTGACATTTGTTAAAACGCATTGCTCCTTTTTTGTAGATTCAATCCAAAACCTTGAGAAAAAGGATTAACATTAAATGAAAGCCTTTCAATCTACTAAGATGTAATGAAAATCAATTCGATTCCAGGCAAAACTGGTAACATACTTAATAAAAAGATAGATGATGTGTTAAAAAAAAATCTCGGGTTAACAAAATTGATAACTATTAATAAAGTCCTTCAAGGCGAGGAAGGGACCGAACAAAATAAAAATGACATGAGGGACCCTAAACTTTTATGTTCCTTTAAATTTGCCCCCATAACGTCTGTGGATGTGGAACGCTCATTTTCATCGTATAAAAGAATTTTAAATGACCGTAGACATAATTTTACGGAAGATAATTTAGAAAATACTTGTTTATTAACTTAAATTATTCGCAAGTACAATAACTTTACAACTACTCCCCATAATAACCATAGTATTTTTAAATATTTTTATATCATTTTTTTAATACGTCGATATAATTTGTGTGTATATATTATTTCTTTGATTTTAAAGACTTTTTAATTCCTTAAGTAGTTTATTAATAAAACTGTAATGAGAATTATGTGCAATGTAAAAGCAATAAATGTGCATCTGTATTTGAAACTTGACGTCTATAGTTGATTTTATCATTTTGTTCCTTTCCTATAGTGCTCCTTCAAATAAAGGCATTTTCATTATTATATTTAATTTGTAGTGCATAAAAATGCTTATTTTGACATATTTCACTGCATATTTTCCATATTTCGCCATTTTTTACTGCATATTACTTGCATATTAGTATTTTTAACTGCATATTACTTGCATATTTTAGCATTTTTAACTGCATATTTTATGGCATATTTTGGTAGTTTTTACTGCATTAAAATCCGGTCTCTAATAATAGGTAATAGGTCTCAATACGCGAAGTTTAAATTTTAGGGTTTTTTTTCCCAGTGTCTCTTTGTTTCATCAACTTACTTCTGTAGACCACCCAGTGTTGTGCTTTTGTGGTGCACGGAGAGTTTGATATTGTTCAATAATACATTAAGTTTTCATAATTATTATCATATGGCCATTGATAGAACTAAGCACCTATTACGATATCATATGCCATTTGTATCGAAATACTATACTGATGTAGCTTTTAAAGTATTCGCAGCTTTTGTGTATGAACAAATACTATGAGTCTTGAGTTGAAAGCATTAATCAATTGTGATTGAGGCTTTCACCCCCACTCACACGTACTGAGGCATGTCTCCTTCCTTGCCAAGGAACATATTGTGATGCTACAAAGCTGATATTATGTGTCTCCTGCACAGGAACCACAGGATTTCCTGGAACAAATGGCGTCCGCCCGTGCATTCACCAAGACTGACTTCCGAAAACTTTCGGCGATTGTTCGTATAACTCAATGTATGATATGAAACAAAACATTTCTGGAAACTATGGAGGCACCCGTGTCAAAGGCTGACAAATTGATAGCACTTCTCTGCATTGAGTGAATAAATTATTGTCTAAAATATTTGTAAGCGGATTTTTATAATCGCATTAAATGTTGAAGCACCGATAGAAATTAAAAATTTCTATTGGTGCATCAACTTTCTGAGAACATAACTTCGTCACATAGTTCTTATTAGGGATGCGACATCGACAACAAAACATCGATGTTATCAAACATCGATGTTGATAATACATCGCCCAAAAACCATCGATCTTTTTAAACATCAGTGTATTTAAATTTTTCCCCCATTTCTTAAAACTGGTTTAGTAACCTTAACATTAATGTTCGCCGGAATGGGATTTAATTTCTCATTTTTTGTGTTTATTAATTTATAACTAAGATTTTTTTTAACTCTGTCTAAACAAAGTCAAAATAATTAATTAGAATAATAACAAATTTTTAATTTCAAATTGAATTATACGGAAGAAAATAATATTTACAAATATTTGACATATGGAATACTAACTATAGGTATAATTAGATTAGTACATATCCTCCTTAAGCCGTCTTCTTTTTTTACTAACTATCCATCAGTAGGGAAAAATTCTTTCGGATGGAACGGATGTCGCCATCACTGACAATTATTTAAAATTGCAAGGTTACTTTTCTTAATTTTTACTATGGTACTTTTTTCATTAAAAAAATAAAACATCGACAACGTAAAAACATCGACAATGTTAAAACATCGATGTTAAGCAAACACCGGCTCCAATAAATCGATGGTAAATACATCGATGTTTTTATAAAACATCGATCTTTTGAAAACATCGATATCAACGTCGCATCCCTAGTTCTCATATTGAACAAAGTTCTCTCAAAAAATAAATTTTAAAAAATTTTAATTTAAAAAAAATTTACAATTTTTAATAAAAACAATTTAATCTAATTTAAATAATTTATTACCTTGTAAATATAAAATATTTTCAGATGAATTTCTAAAAAAGGAGAAATAAGTATTTCAAAAGGATTTTAATCCAAGGGAAGTATCAATAGAATCTTTCCAAGGGATTCTATTCGATAGAATGTGCTGATTGAATCGTTCCAAAGAATTCATTCGATGGAAATTACCAACAAATCTTTCCACAGGTTGACGGAATCGGTAGATTTGTTGTAGAGTTGTGATAATTGAGTCATTAAGTGTGTTTAAAAAGCATTAATTGCCAACTATTGTGGTTATTTAGTTAACTATTGTGGAGCTACAATACTCAGAAATTTAGAAACTCTCCGAGGGTTAATATTATGATTACTTAAAATTAATCATTTATCTAAAATAATTCGTTTTAATCATTACATTTAATGATCTGTCCATCAATTTCCACGAGTAAAGATTTCTTTCTCGTAAAACCATTCGAACTAACATTGTTCTTATTTTGTCTATCCGTATACTTTGCACACTGAAACTGATTTAAAAAAATTCACATTTAATAATTTCAAGAGCATAATTTTTTCTCGTGAAAAGTATTAAATCTCTTCTGGACTTGTCTATATGCTGGAACATGTCTCTCTAGAACAAGAAAATAAAAATTTCTAAAATTCTAAAGTGATTATTTTCAGTGAAAACATTCTTTGTTTGCGGTGGTCTATTTACTCTAAGAAAATAAGACAAGTTCGTGAAATTCCACTCGGCTTTGACGATGGCATACATTCAGTTTGTCAAAAAAAAGAACTGACATTATTTGTTCAGCAAAAAGAGTTGAATTTGTGAACATTTTTTTAAAACTTAAAATAAAATTATTTTAATATCTGTAAGACATGGCTGAAAGGTTTTTATGAAACAAAAAGGCTAAGTTTTTTTGCTATATTATGGATTAATTACAGCAAAACTATATTTTCCTCAATTTCCCTTTAGATTTTAAGTGTTTCGTTTAGAGAGAACATTTAAAAACAGCTTCTATGTTTTCTGTTTCGAATTTTCAGAACCTAAATGCATGAACTTTTGGAAACGACAAAGCTACATACAAATGTCAATGTTTAAGTTTAAGGTAGAATTTAAAAATATCCACTATAAATTAAGCGTATTACTTATATCACTATTTCTTAATTTCATTTATCTTAATGGTTCAACAGTAAAATTATGATAAATTACGAAACAATTCATTTATTATTAAAATATTCTCTGCTTGAGAATCATTATTCAGCTACAAAGCTCTTACTCCGAAAATCTAAGTAAAATGTCTTAGGCAATTAAAAACCTAACTACTTTTAGATAATTGTGAATTCTACACTATTATGGTCTTTTCTTCGGACAAAGTCAAAATATGCAGTACAAAAATAATTATATTATCTTAAATTTTTATACCATGTACATTTTTTCTTGGAAGAAGTCGATAGTTTTATTTCTGAAGTTTAGACAATATTTCCTAGAAAATTTACTGGTTAGAATATTTTAAACTGTTATACATTGGCATAGGTCATAAATTCATTCTGACATAAGAAGACATTTTTACTGTACAGCTGTTTAAAAACTAATTACTGTGTTTATCATTTGGATTGTGGTATATATCGTTTAAACAGATTACAATATGATAATGTATTTTCATCAGAAAAATAAAAACTTTGCGTCTCCGAAAACATTTAAGTTAAGAAATTTCTTTTGTAAGCCAACATTTAATTCAAATTTATTGCCGAATCCCTTCCTTTATCAGAATGCAAGTCAGCGATGGCGTAGCTTAATAATATTATACTTTGTTTTCAGCTGTTTGATACAAATGAAGTTTCTCCAAAGGAACACGAAATTAAACTTAGAGAGAGAGTACAGGAAACTTACCTTATATAAAAATTTTATCAGGCTAGTATTTCAATACCTGTTTACTTGTAATTTTGAAACTTAATCCCTTCTTTAATAGAAAAATATTTGCTAATATCCTGTAAATTTTTATTTTTTGATGATTTAAAACTTTAAGTTATTACCAAAGAGCCAGTGACGAATTTGAAAATGTGACAGGACGTTAATGTACTAACACAGTGCAAGTTCAAATTATGAAACAAAGCTTCCAAAGTATCTCTGGCCGTTAGTTTGTACCAGACGCCAGTATTTTTAAGTGTTTTTTTAAACTAGCGTAAGTACTGAAATCATGTAGCCATAACATCAGAATGGGATAAAACTTGCTTTACTACAACATATTTGCAACTCCAGATAGCTTATTTAAATCAACAAGAATTTAACGTAATTCCGCAATCAGTGCATCCAACACTTGCGAGACAGATAGCTAGAATGAATCTAAAACTTAAGACGAACGTTCCTTCTTTTTGTTCTTAATTTTTGCATAAGTTCAAAGCTCACAAGAACTTTTGAAGCTCCGATTGGAACGTCAGAACACAAAGAACAGTTTCCTTTTATGGTCAATTTGGAGGCCAATACGAAGAATCAAGCATCTGACGTCACAGTTTAGGTTTTTTTCTTTGCAGGTTTTGAGCTGTAGCCTGAATGTAGTCTTGCCTCTACATATCAATTATCAAGCAAATTTACTTAAACTAGCTTATATACATGGGGTTTTTTCAAAAATCCTTTCATCTCAAAATTCCTGCTTCTTGAAATTTTTGAAAAATTACTTAACAAACAGACGTAGGGAAAACTGTTTTCATATTTTCATACATACCTACATACATCCTTCTAAAATAGACATTTATCCAACAACATCTGTGCGTGGTTTTAACCTTTCTCCAATTAAAAGTATTTTTCTACAGCAAACGGTTAAAAAATATCGCCAAGACGTTTTGAAACATCCTGAATATTTTATTGAGGATTTCAGCTAGAGAATACTCCGTTGCAAATTTTTTGAATTAAACATCCTGACCTAAATACATCAGACCACCTACGTTGTCAAAAATGTAAAGGTCACTTATTTTTTAACATCTTTCACTTTTTGTTTGCCCTTTAAAACGGATCAGAAAGAAAAACATCAAAATCGAAATCAAATTACTATTGCGCCAATCAGAATTTTTACTCTCTTGCATCAAGCTGGCAATCAATACTTTGGCCACTGTTACTTTTCTTATTTCTCCACTAAAAGATATTTCCTTATTTAATTTCCTACTTTAAAAATCAATAAAGTTTTTTCAAGCAATTTTTATACAGTAATTGCTTAATTATTGATTTTTTATGCAAACCGTAATTGTAAATAATATTTATATCATTCAAGAAAAAAAGATACTATAATCGATTTGATCGTCAAACGATAGGAAGTATCGGTGGAACACATAATCTATAGGTGCGGACTGTGGGACGACATTTGAGTGAAGTTTTTTCCTGGCAACTATAAACAGTCAAACACAAAATTACTGCTCACTGACAAAAGAACTAGAGAACGAATTAAAAACATAATGATAGGAATCCTTAACAATAGGATACAGGAAATTGAAGAGATTTGACAATCTGGCCTATAAACTGAGACGTTAGACTTGACTAATGGGCTTGTGTATTGGACTCGGTGATTTAACTTAAAAAAATGAATCGAACTTGACGAATATCATCGATTTGACGATCCCTAAATTGAATTTATATGATATCTTGCATATTCAACTTGATTCGCTGATTTACATACGTCATTTGCAACTTATCGTGTACCTGCTTTGCCATTTTGTAACGCTCATTATAGAGTATATACAGCTAGTACTCTTTTGTACTAAAAATGTAATTTTTGTTATCCTTCAATAAAACACAGAGTGGTGGGGTTGCTATCGCTACCCTAAACATACCGTATGCATATGGGCGGGGCGGTATCACATTGAACATCATAAAAATTATAAATACATTTAACAATGAGCCATGGAGCTTTTTTTTTTCTAATGTTGTTGTTGTTGTTGTTGTTGTCGTGTCTATGCATACAGTACTAGTGCAAAAGTTTAGAGTCCTCCAAAAGCCTTGGTGACAAGATCTGCAAGTTCTGGAGCTCGAAGGCTATGGAGGATTTCGATTGGGGGTGCTCCAAGTTAAAAGAGGGAACCAATAATGTCTTGGCAGTCGAAAACATGATATGGAGTTAGTTGCGATTGGGGACAGTACCTTCAGACCTTTTTTTCTAATGGCGGACACATTTGACTTAAGTCATTGGCCACTACAAGGCCGGAAGTGATGGCCACTTGTGAAGGAGCACCCAGTGGGAGGACCATCATTGCCCCTAACAAGCCATGGAGTTAAGGTCTGAAATAATTTGCATATTTATTTCAGATCTCTTGTCTTTGCAGCATATACTTTTCTATAGCACTTTAGGAGTCATCAAAATCTGTTCTCGACACAAACGCATATAAATAATTTATATTGGTGAATTTGAAAAAGTAATGTAAATACCTTTACTCACAACTTAATTTTGTTTTAATTTTAACTGTAAATATTAACAAAATTGCTAATTAAAATCCGAATTTCTAACTGTTCTTCATTATATTAAAAACTGAAACGCTTAAATCAACATTCGCCTATTTAAACCGTTAGTTAATACGTGTAATCTACCTACTAAAATATTTTTAAATGTGTGTGTTCAAAAAAAATTGCGTAACTTGAATTCTAAATTAAATATTATTTTTCGTCCAGTTATATAGTGATTAAAATTTGAGAAACAGAAGTATAGAACTATAATTTGTTTGATTAGTCTTTAAAGTGTTAAAACGACTTATTCCCTTTACAATAATATTAAGTTCTTTACATGTCACATTATTGTCAGTAATCAAATATAAAATGAAAACTGCTTCACTATACACCAACTAAATTTCGATTCATTTGGTTAAGATTTAGGCATGTTCCTTGAAATCAAAAATTCTTTGAAAAGTCATTTCACGGTTTAACTTTATCTTGTTGCAATTTACAAACCTTCATATCTGAAAAAGTTTTCAAAGACATCTTGTCTTTTCTGTAAGGTTAGATCGTTTTTAAAAACACTTTGAGCTTTTATTATTTTTAAACTGTAAAATCTAGTGAATATTTCTCTTGGGTTTCCTTGATATAAGATAAAACTAAAAAAATTCGAAAGGAAAATCATATGCCTGTACTCACTCAACCTGAAATTCGATGGATCACCTTTAAACTCTCGATAAAAATTGATTTATTACCTTTTCATTTCTTGCGAGAGAAATACAAGCTCATATGAGAGACATTTTCTATCAAGTTAAATGTAAGTGACTGTAGTATTTTTCAAAGGATTTCCTGTAAATATTAACAAAATTGGTAATTAAGAACCAAATTGTCAGTCTGTTCTCCCTTACATTACAAACTGAAACGCTTGAATTAACATTCGTCAATTTAAACCGTTAGTTAAAATGTTTAATCGGCCTACTAAACTATATACGAACGTTCAAAAGTTATTTTGAAATTGACTTGTTTTTTAAATACTATTTCAGCGCTTCGCTTATAAAAATTATAATAAAATAAATTAAACTTTATGTCATTTTTTTTTATTTACGGAAACAAATTATAATTTTAAAACTACATACGAATAACTTTGTCAGTAATGCCGTTTAATGTTTTGTTCCTAGAATAGTTTTATTTTAAATATAATAAATCGAGCATACTTATTGCATGATAAGTGCATTATTGTATAGTCATTTGTAATGTGCGAATTTTGTAGTTGAAAACATACTTCTACCAATTTTGCTTTCATATTAAAACTAGAGATAAATCTAATGAATATTAGAAAGCATCTCAAAATCAACTCTCGTTATTTCTGATAAAAGCAGTTTTGCTTCTTCGTCTTTTTCGTAAAGATAAACTTTACAGTAATCATGTAAAAAGAATGCATTAACAAAATTATATTGATTTTTACTTTTCGAAAGGGTTTTCATTTTGTATTCAACTTATGCTACCCTCGAATAACTCCAAAGAAAGTACCAATTTTTCCGTTTTCATCTACTTTTTTATATCGTTTTTTGTTCTGCGTGTCTTCTGTTCTGCATGCATTTTGAATTGCTGTTAGTTCTTGAAGAAACAACGAGTTATTGCTTTCTCGTAAGATGTCAAAGCAACCCATTAGGATTCAGTTTGGAATGCTTAGTGAACTAAATGGTAAAAATCATCAAGTATCGCATTAGAAAAAAAATTACTATACTGGAATGCGTTTATTTCAAACTGGCACAAATGTCAAGGCATAAACTGGCTTACAAATACGAGCATGTTTCACAGGCCCTACAAAATTTCAAATGATGACAGTGTCCTTAATTTTAATTCACTTGTTTAAAATTTTTACCCATCTTTATAACATGAGAATTAAATAAACTTTAAATTAATTCGGGAAACGATACAATAAATAAGATACAATTTATCCGCCTACCTGATGCAGTGGTTATTGCGTTTGATACTAAAAGGTCTGGCGGTTAGTTTGTACCAGACGCCATTTTCAGTGCAATTTTAAACTAGGGTTAAGTACTGAAATCATGTAGACATAACATCAGAATCTTTACTATAACATATTTACATTTCCAGAAATAAATCA
Organism: Metellina segmentata; assembly: GCA_947359465.1. Lineage (NCBI taxonomy): Eukaryota > Metazoa > Arthropoda > Arachnida > Araneae > Tetragnathidae > Metellina > Metellina segmentata. Next base: position 49,283,573 of record OX375878.1, read on the forward strand.
AGAATTTAACGTAATTCCGCAGTCAACGCATCCGATGCCTGCAAGACAGAGAGCTAGAATGAATCTAAAACAAACGAACGTTCCTTCTTTTTGTTCTTAATTTTTGCATAAGTTCATAGCTCACGAGGACTTTCGAAGCTCCAATCGGAACGTCAGAACACAAAGAGGTTGCTATTGGTAGTCAATTTGGAGGCCATTCCGAACAATCAAACATCTGGCTTCACCGCATGTTTTTTTACTTTACAGGTTTTGAGCTGTTATCTGTATGTAGTCTTGCCTCTAGAGGACATTGACGCAATTCATAAAATCACATCAATTTGTGATACGGTTTTAAACATTTTGAATCAAATCAATACAGTTACAAAGTTCAACGGACGGTCGCTTTTTCAAACTTCAATTAATGGACGTTTAATTTAATGGACGATCACGTTACAAAAAACTTACAAGAAACAATTAAATCTACGATTAAATTTTCAGAGTCGTTTGAGCATGCACCACGCGCAGGGCAGCTCTCAAATACGCTGCATACCAGGGCATAAAAGGACATCCAGTATCGCGGCAAATTCTTTTCGACTCATGTTGTTATGTTGGTTACATCGTTTCTCATTGAGTTATACCTCGGAAAAAAGTTCTCAAGCAATTTAAACAATTGGGGGAGTTTGAGAGGCCGAGTAATTGACCTCCGAGAAGATGGATGGTCTTATCGACGGATTGCTCAATATATTGGCTGCAGTGATGTTACTGTTTCACGTTGTTGGCAGCGGTGGATACAACAAGGCACATGCTAGAGTCAACCAGGTTAAGGAAGGCCTAGAGAATCCGGACACTGAGAATATCGACGTGTTCTAAGGCATGAGCGTACTGATCCAACAGTCACTGTTGCAGACATCCAACGGGCAGTGGGAACCTCTATAGATCATCCAATAAATGATCGCACCATTTGGCTTCACGATGTGGAGATAAACTAACGTAGACCGTTACGACGACTGTTTTTGCATCGCCATCAAAGACTGGAATGGTGTCGAATGGCATCGAGAGGTCTTCACTTACGAATCCCGCTTCTGTCCAAGTGGAGAATCAAATCCGTGTGTGTAGGCAACATGGTCAGCACCCAGATCGAAAGATTATTCTGCAGCATCACTTCCAGAAGACATGGTGTCGTGTGCAATTCCGTATGATGCCAAATCACCCTTGGTATTCATTACGTGCTCATTGACAGTCCTGCATTACGTATAAGGAATTTTACAGCCAGTTACGCTCCCATTCCTGAACTCCCAGATTCACCCGCTTTTTCAACAAGACAATTCTCGCCCCCATATTGCAATCATCTCTAGACGAGGTCTAGAGATGACAGCAATATGGGATCGATATCTTACCATGGCTAGTATACTCACCGGACCTGTCCCCGATCGATAATGTATGGGATGCCATTGGACGTGATGTCACCACTCCACCCGTACCGCGTAATCTGCTGGAAATACGTGACAGACGTCAAGCAGCATAGGAGGGACTGTCGTAGGACTTCATAAAGAGCTGCATGACTCACTATCACGGCGCTTGGCATGCTACATTAGGAATAATGGTGGTCATATGCCATACTGAATGATTCCACTTTTTTGAATTTTTATCAATAAAATTAGCAAATTTTAATTATTTACTCATTTATAAAACACTTTACCTACTTCGTAAATTTCATTGCATTCTGACAGTTCCTTCTATGTGCAACTTTTTTTGTCTGAGAGTGTAATAATATATTTCATAAATATCTCCCAATTTAAGAGCCGGGATACTATCGATCAGAAAACGAAAGTCAAAACTAACCATGCAAACGCGCTGAAGCTGTAGACATAGCCATGGTAAGCAATATAATTTCAAGTTCTAGGAAATTTTAAAAAGTAGTAAGAAAATGTCAAGATATTTTCTAAATTAAAATGTTAATGGATCCAGAAAGTCAACAGAACACCATTTGTGTTTGCTTGGTCAGATTCCTTCCTCATGACGCAATGATCCCATTAACACTTTCGTTTAGGAAATATCTTGAAATTTTCTTACTACTTTTTTAAATTTTTTGTTTTTGTAATTAATATAAATTTCCTTTTTTTCTTGAAATCATATACATATTTATGTATTAATTAAATATTCCTAGATCTGCCACCACTACGTTTTTCTTTTTCTAATTTCTCATATCTTTGAATTCACACCGCAAGAACACAATTGACACCCCTCCACTTTCATTTCCATACAGATTACATATTTCTTTACCAAACTCGCACAAAAAAATATTTTTCCTCTTCAAGAAGAAGAGAAAAAAATTGAGTTCTGCCTTAAATATTTTTCTCAGCGTTCCAAGATTTGGAGTAGGCGATCCTCTCTTTTTTAGGCAAGTTTTTTCAAAGAATTTACTGTATATATTAAACTATTTAAAAGCTATTGTAATCGAATTTGGTCAAAATGTTCCGATTTTTTTTAGGTTCCAAATCTTCTATTTCTTTTAGAACGCTTTTTTTTTATTTATAAATACTTCATCATTGTCCTCTGGTAGAAAAAATATCATCAAGAATAGTTTTTGAAGCTCAAATAAGTTTTCAAAATCGTTGATGATTTGTGAATCGTGCTCTAGAGTCCTGAAGGTGCTCCCAAACTACAGAAATATTATCTTTAAAGTAAAGACATGTCACAAACTAATAACAATAGCATTGGTTTTAATATAGATATGGATATTAATTCCATAATGCGAATTGTTCTGTTTTCAGATAATTATTGTATGTGTTCTTTGTTTCGTGCATTGGAAAAAAAAAGAGTTAACTTAAAATACAAAAGTATGAAGATTTTAGTCAACGAAACATGACTGATGGAAAAATAAAATTACACTCATTAGTTTGTAATTAATATAAACACAGAAATAGGTTTCACTTCCTCTATGAATTTATGTATATCTAACTATAGTCAGAAATTTGATATTACACTATTCCTCGGAAAAGAATGTTTACATTATAAACCCGTTTTGGGTCTCACTTCAGTCACTACATTAATTAATGTAATCCATCTACATTCGAAAAAGCTATCGAAATTATTAAAAATATATATATATAAATATATTTTCAAAACGAAGAAAAAATTTTAAAAATGGTTATTTTCGGGCTTGGTGCTGTTGATCTCCCAGCTGCAGCTGCGGGTTTGATTTAGTTTTGTTACTACTCTTTTTTAGTGTTTTTTGTTCTTTCGCATTTTAATGGTGTTTGGAGAGTATATGAGCAATTTTTTCAGCCTAATGCTGCTCATATGTAGAAAACACCATTTAATGTTGTCTCGATCAAGCTCCTCCCTAATGACACCCTGATCCACCAACTTTTCTTCATTTTTTACCACTTATATTGTAATTTTTTAAATTTCCTGTGTTCTTGAAATTATATTGCTTACCATGCTTTTCTGGTTTATTGCACCCCGACTGTATATAGTATGTATATATGTATATATGTATGTTCCGATTTGGGTATGTCTAGGGCTGTTGATGGATGAAGACTAAAGAATAACTCGGTTTTAAATCATCAATAAAATATATTCTACGATTGAGTATATAGCTTTTGTCTTTTAAGCCTAACTAAAAGAGACATCAAAAACGAACGCGTCGATGAGAGCTTCGCAGCTGATGACCTCGCTCTTTTTCTCTTCTGCCCTCCTTGTTGCACCTGAGCTCCGTCTGATGTACTCCGTGGCGCTGGCATCGCTACGAGTGTCGCCACTGATCAGGTGGTTTGGTGGATGGGGGGGTTCGAGTATGCCACACACACACACACACACATATATATATATATATATATATATATATATATATATATATATATATATATATATATATATATATATATATATATATATATATATATATATATATATATATATATATATATATTTATATATGTAAGATTCGTGTTGTTCTGTTTGGTAAGGTCTATATTAAAGACTTCGAATCTTACAGCACATTGACATTTAATGAATAAATATCCGTTTTTTAAATCAAGGGAAGTGAAAACTTTAGCTTCTTCCAAATGATCTAAAACGTCTTCTATTAGGGGTAAGGGAAATCTATCTTTAATAATTTTCTTATTCAATTTCCTATAGTCAATACAGAGTCTAGAAAAACCGTCTTTCTTCTTACACAACACGATAGGGGCTGAGAAATCAGAGCAGCTAGGCTTAATGATGCCATCTTTCAACCACTGTTGTGTTTGAGTTTCAACTATTTTTTGCTCAGCGAACGGCATTCTGCGTGAACGCTGGCTTATGGGGACCTCGTCAGTCAAAATAATGTTCATTTCCAAGTTCGTGCTTCTCGTCTTACACGGTTTATATTGGCTGATAAGTTTTGTCAGTTCCTCCTTCTGCTTAACGCAAGAAACATGATTTAGATCTAATTCGTCAAATGTCACAGCGTTAAACATTGTAGTTAGGAAACTTTCCGCTAAATTAACATTTTCTGATTTGTGGTGACAAGAAAAGTAAAACATGTTATCTTCTGCTATGGTTCGTTTTGTCTCCAACTTAGTGTTTGGTTCCAGACGATTAGTTACTTCGAGATGAGTTTCGGTTTGAATTTTAGTTGAATCTGAAGTGTTCGCTAAATTAACAATTCTTGCGTAATTCACTCGAAAATTATCGCGTCTGCTCAAAACATGAATTCCGCTCTCTGATAAAGTAAGATTTAACTTATTTATGCAATCGAACCCAAGAACAATATGATCAGGTAAATTTTTTAAAACATAAACATCAGTAACAATAATGCATTCATCAATAATAATTTCAGTAGAAAAGAAACCTAGAGGAGAAATGTGTTCTCCTCCTATACCCATTAAAGTCACATTATCAAAACTCAATTTTGGGGATCCAATTTCAACATAAAATTCATATTTTATCATTGACACATCACTTCCTGTGTCGATTAGCGCATTAGATCTTTTCCCGCACATTTCAACATATTTTCTTAGCTTAGTACGAGAATTAAAAGGGCTATTAATTAAAGTTCTATTTACATCTCTTTTGGGACACACGTCGGCCTTATGCCCATAATTTTTACATTTAAAGCATCTCACACCCTCAGTTTTCTTTTCACAATTTATCGACTTATGTCCATATTCATTGCAGTTGTAACATTTTATATGATTGGTGTTAGTTTGTTCAGGGCGCACGAAAGATCGAGGCTTTAATTTGTCAAAATCCCTATTGAAACGCTTCTTATATTTATCGTCTGATGTTTTCGAATCTCTATTGGTTTTTAAATGACATCGAGCCGCTTCATATTCGTCTAATTTATTGACGAGTTGGTCTATTTTCGTTATTTTCGGTAGCTCGTCTATAAAATGGTCTCGAACGTCATTGGGTATTTTTCGTTTTAGTTGATCGGTAATCATGAGTTCTTTAAGGTCTTGGTAATTTGATACTTCCAACCCACTCGTCCATTCTTCAAAGAAATTTTTCAGATCATGAGCAAAGTCATTCCAAGTAGAAGACGCTTCTTTTCTATGCGAAAGGAAATTTTGCCTAAATTGTTCCGGATTTAATTTAAAACGTTTCAACAATAATCTCTTGACATTTTCATAGTCATTAGCCTTTTCGTCAGGCTCACGCGTGATAAGATTAGCCAAATCCAATGGGAGTAAACCCAACAAATGTGTAACCCATTCCGTTTTTGGTATTTCGATACGACTAATCTGTCTTTCAAATAAAGTTAAATAACAGCTAATATCCTTATTCGTCTCGTAACGGTTAATCAATTTCAATAAATCGTTATTGTATAGGCTGGTAGTTTTACCATAACTGTTGCCTTGTCCGTTAGCAGTTTCGATTTCGAGTTTCCTTAATTCGAATTCGCGGGCTTGTTTTTCGGCTTCAATTTTCTCTGCGCGTTTTTCGGCTTCAATTTTCTCTGCGCGTTTTTCGGCTTCAATTTTCTCTGCGCGTTTTTCAGCTTCAATTTTCTCTTCGCGTTCAGTTCTAATAACGCTCAACAGATTTTTTGTTATCTCCTCGTCATAATTTTCAGAATCTATTATAAGTTTCGAGCACTGCGCTACTTTGGGATTCGCTGGCACTATCAGGCCTAATTCGTCAATCAATGTTAGCAAATCTGCTTTTCGGGCCTTAGTTAAATATGCCATGTCATCAAGTAAAACAAAATTATGTACTCACAGTTTCGAAAGTTCCTTCTATCCGTCTTTTCCGTCAACTCGTCTTTTGCGTCTACGCGTTTTTTCGTCTACGCGTTTTCTCTTTTGTCGTTTCAGTCTATCATCAGCACCACGTCAGGAGAAATCATGAAACTGTTCTTGCAGATGATTACAACACAAGTCCAGGTTTGCATAGGGAGTCGAAACGTCGCGGTCGTCAACGGTTTTTCACATCGCGGCCGAACCCCCATTTTTTGTAAGATTTGTGTTGTTCTGTTTGGTAAGGTCTATATTAAAGACTTCGAATCTCACAGCACATTGACATTTAATGAATAAATATCCACAATTATTATGTACAGTTGAGTTATATTTTAAAACAGTTCCGTCATTATCTGCAGCAGTCGTCTCTGCTCGGAAAAAAAACGTCAGCTCTCAATGGCGTCCAGGGGAAAAAATGTCTGTTCTATTAATTTTCTCGTAACTGAATACCGGAATGTGAATGGCTCGTGACAGTCTTGCCTTGCATTCCTACTACAATGCAACTGACTCCTACCAGTCTCGTTGCTCTTATAATGAGTTCTTTCCAGACTAGTAGACAACTACCGTTGTCTAGTATTCCTACAACCGGCCATCCTGATGATCTTTCGTCCTCGAAAGGAACACGACAAACCTAAAAAAAAAACCACACAAAACAGTATCTGGGAATACATTGATTCAGTATTAGTTATTGAACCACGACTTCATATGGTCAGCTGCTGTCGACGTCAAGTTCGGTCCTTCATGGTTTCCGACTTTCTCAACGTCATAGCGATCATGGGGTTTCACTTTCTTCACTCGATATGGTCCTAAGAATTTCGGTCGTAATTTCATTCCGACACCAAATTGAGTCCGCTGAATAGCAATAAGATCGCCCTCTTTGTATTGATGAGGTTTCTTCCTCTTCTTATCATACGTTCTTTTATTCTCTTCCTGAATTTTTAGGATATTCTCTTTGGCATCGTCTCTTAATTTCTTCCTCTTCTCTAGAAAAACTTCAGTATATTCTTCTTCTAAAAGCTGGACTATTTTGAGATCTTCTTTGTTTCGCATTTTCACACCTGTCAAAAGTTCGAAGGGTGTCCATCTTGTGCTTCTGGAGGTTGTACTATTGAGTATTCTTTGTACGGCGTCAACGTGTTTGAACCATTTGATCGGTTCTTCAATTGAAAGTTTGGATAACACTGGAATCAGGGTTTTGTGCATTCTTTCTACTTGTCCATTGCCTCTTGGGATTCCTGTTGTGATTTTTAGGTGTTCAATCCCGTTTTCGCAACAAAAATCTGTAAATTCTTTAGATGTAAAAGCGGATCCTCTATCCGAGATTATCCTCGCAGGATTTCCAAAACTATTTTGTTGTTGTTTGAGTTTATTTATTGCGTCACATGATGTCGTAGATTTGGTAGGATATGACCAAGTGAATTTTGTGAATGCGTCTACTACCGTGAAGATATGCTGATAGTTCTTAGATGTTGAAGGTAACGGACCTATGAAATCAATGTGATAAGTGTATAATGGAACGTCCTCTTTAGGAATTGGATTTAGAAATCCTTCAGCCTTTCCTAGCTTCTTATTACTGAGTATGCATGATACACAATTACTTATAAAATCTTCAACATGTTTCCTCAATTTAGGAATAAAAAATTCACGCTTAACTACCTCTTCAGTTTTATTTACAGCGAAATGTCCTTTCTCGTGTGCATGTCGTATTATTTCGTCTTGCATAGCTCTGGGGACAACTAAAAGTTCACGATCATTATCGTATTTATACACGACACCGTTTTTTGTAAAATAATCTGAATTACTTCCATCTTCTATCAGTTTTTTAATTGCGGTAATGTGGTCGTCATTGGATTGGGAAGCAATTATTTTATGAGTTATTCCGTCATTTGCAATGACTTGCATCACTTGCATTACAGGGTATCTACTGAGTGCATCCACGTGGGCCATTTGTTTACCAGGTTTGTGGACTATTTCATAGTCAAATTCTTCTAAGAAAAGAGACCATCTTGCAATTTTAGGGGTTAAATCCTTTTTTTCCATAGTTTTCTGAAATGCTAAGCAGTCGGTGAATATTTTAAATTTCGAGCCTAAAAGGTAGTTCCTGAAGTGTTTAAGAGCCTCAATTACGGCAAGTACCTCTAGTTCGTAATTACTATACTTCTCTTGTTGAGGTGTTGTTTTTTTGCTCTTATAGTATATTGGGTAAAACTTCCCGTCGTCAGACTGTTGGAGGAGCACCGCCCCAAATCCATGGCTACTTGCATCAGTATGCAGTTCTAGAGTCGCTCCCTGGCGAAAAATGTGTAGTACTGGGCTTTGTGACAACATTTCCTTTAAAATATGAAATGCTTCTTTTTGTTCTGGCCCAAACCTAAATTCTGTATTGTTTCTGAGTAAATCACTCAAAGGTTTGGCCACTTTGGCATATTGAGGAATAAACTTCCTAAAGTATCCTGAAAGACCAAGGAAACTTTGCAATTGTTTAGTTGTTTGTGGTTGTGGATATTTCTGTACAGCCAACGTCTTAGCTGGGGAGGGTCGAATTGTCCCGTCTTCTATTACATAACCCAGAAACTCTATTTTTCGTTTAAGAAATTGACATTTCTGAAAATTCAATTCTAATCCATATTCCGATGATATTTTTAAAACACGTTTAAGTTTCTCGATTCCTTCTTTCTCATCTCGTGAGGGAATTATCATGTCGTCCATGTAGATAACGAGAGTGTTATCCCTTAAAAGATCTCTAAATACCGTGTATATGTACCGCTGGAAAACACTGGGACTAACCGATAAACCAAAAGGGACCTTCAGAAATTCATATTGCCCTTCATGTGTAACGAAAGATGTATACTTGGTACTTTTCTCATTTACATCTACATGAAAAAATCCGTTTTTTAAATCAAGGGAAGTGAAAACTTTAGCTTCTTCCAAATGATCTAAAACGTCTTCTATTAGGGGTAAGGGAAATCTATCTTTAATAATTTTCTTATTCAATTTCCTATAGTCAATACAGAGTCTAGAAAAACCGTCTTTCTTCTTACACAACACGATAGGGGCTGAGAAATCAGAGCAGCTAGGCTTAATGATGCCATCTTTCAACCACTGTTGTGTTTGAGTTTCAACTATTTTTTGCTCAGCGAACGGCATTCTGCGTGAACGCTGGCTTATGGGGACCTCGTCAGTCAAAATAATGTTCATTTCCAAGTTCGTGCTTCTCGTCTTACACGGTTTATATTGGCTGATAAGTTTTGTCAGTTCCTCCTTCTGCTTAACGCAAGAAACATGATTTAGATCTAATTCGTCAAATGTCACAGCGTTAAACATTGTAGTTAGGAAACTTTCCGCTAAATTAACATTTTCTGATTTGTGGTGACAAGAAAAGTAAAACATGTTATCTTCTGCTATGGTTCGTTTTGTCTCCAACTTAGTGTTTGGTTCCAGACGATTAGTTACTTCGAGATGAGTTTCGGTTTGAATTTTAGTTGAATCTGAAGTGTTCGCTAAATTAACAATTCTTGCGTAATTCACTCGAAAATTATCGCGTCTGCTCAAAACATGAATTCCGCTCTCTGATAAAGTAAGATTTAACTTATTTATGCAATCGAACCCAAGAACAATATGATCAGGTAAATTTTTTAAAACATAAACATCAGTAACAATAATGCATTCATCAATAATAATTTCAGTAGAAAAGAAACCTAGAGGAGAAATGTGTTCTCCTCCTATACCCATTAAAGTCACATTATCAAAACTCAATTTTGGGGATCCAATTTCAACATAAAATTCATATTTTATCATTGACACATCACTTCCTGTGTCGATTAGCGCATTAGATCTTTTCCCGCACATTTCAACATATTTTCTTAGCTTAGTACGAGAATTAAAAGGGCTATTAATTAAAGTTCTATTTACATCTCTTTTGGGACACACGTCGGCCTTATGCCCATAATTTTTACATTTAAAGCATCTCACACCCTCAGTTTTCTTTTCACAATTTATCGACTTATGTCCATATTCATTGCAGTTGTAACATTTTATATGATTGGTGTTAGTTTGTTCAGGGCGCACGAAAGATCGAGGCTTTAATTTGTCAAAATCCCTATTGAAACGCTTCTTATATTTATCGTCTGATGTTTTCGAATCTCTATTGGTTTTTAAATGACATCGAGCCGCTTCATATTCGTCTAATTTATTGACGAGTTGGTCTATTTTCGTTATTTTCGGTAGCTCGTCTATAAAATGGTCTCGAACGTCATTGGGTATTTTTCGTTTTAGTTGATCGGTAATCATGAGTTCTTTAAGGTCTTGGTAATTTGATACTTCCAACCCACTCGTCCATTCTTCAAAGAAATTTTTCAGATCATGAGCAAAGTCATTCCAAGTAGAAGACGCTTCTTTTCTATGCGAAAGGAAATTTTGCCTAAATTGTTCCGGATTTAATTTAAAACGTTTCAACAATAATCTCTTGACATTTTCATAGTCATTAGCCTTTTCGTCAGGCTCACGCGTGATAAGATTAGCCAAATCCAATGGGAGTAAACCCAACAAATGTGTAACCCATTCCGTTTTTGGTATTTCGATACGACTAATCTGTCTTTCAAATAAAGTTAAATAACAGCTAATATCCTTATTCG